>CM052542.1:17651434-17695368 GCA_028533065.1 Trachops cirrhosus | reverse complement strand
GGTGTAGCTTAGTGGATTAAGCGCGGGCCTGTGAACCAAGAGATCACGGTTCGATTCCCAGTCAGGGCACATGCCTGGGTTGCAGGCCAGTTCCCAGCAGGGAATGCACAGGAAGCAACCATACATTGATATTTCTCTCCCTCTCTCCTTCCCTTCCCCTCTGAAGATAAATAAATAAAATCTTTAAAAAAAAAAAAGACATAATAGGACAGGGCCTGGCATGAAGTAAGTCTCAGTGATTTTTGTTGTTATTGTTTATAATATAAACGTATAGTGAAGCAGAAGATGCAGTGGTACAGACTTACTAGGTTTTTTCCCCCTTAATGATTAAATTCAAATTAGGTTAATTGTCATATTGCATTTCATCTTCTCATTGCTCACATTTCTTTTACTTTTGCCTGGCTTTTTCTCACTGGTATCTCCTTCCCGTAATGGTTCTTGGCACCAACTCTTCTCCTTATATTGTTCTGAATCTATGTTTGTGAAATGGAGCTGTCATGATCTAGGCTTGCCTGTGCAAAAAATCCTCTGGAGAACAAAGAAAGGTAGTTGTGGAGGAGAAAAGCACCTGACAATGTAGATTCAGTGGTTGAGGAAATAAACTCTAGTAAAGGCAGCTTTAGTCTCAAGGTATAGAAATTTACTCTAGTCAGCAGAAATTCAGGGCATTAAATTGAAGACCAGGGATTCTCTCTGAACCCCAGTGCACTGGGAGGCGTTCTGTTTCCATAGTCTCTTGTCTGCTTTTTTGAGTGCATTCTTTCTCTTCTCTATGTTGATCATCGTCTTTCACTAGGTTGTACTTGACCCAAAATGACAGCCACAACTGCCAAGTCTTTAGGAAATCTCACTTTATTTTTCCATTGCTATCTGACTCAAATAAGAGAGAAATCTAATTTGGTCAGCTTATCTTTTTTTTTTTTAACCACGTAGTAGGGGAATACTTTTGGTATAGTTGTTTGTGGCCAGAGGCTGTGGGAGTCACGAAGTTTCCCTTTTTTAAGGCAGGGGTCTTGAAACTTGTTTGTTATTAAAAATACTTTTTAAAATGTTGAGTTGGTGAATTTTATTTTTTCAAGTGTTTATTTTTTCAAGTATAGCTCTGAGTTATTCTTTTAAAATATAAACTTCCAGTGTTATTTAATAAGTACCAGTTCAGTGATACCCTTGAGTCTGAGTTTGGTTCTTCTGTATAAGCAACAGAGAACTGGTTTAACTGGCTCACCCAAGGGAACATTCATTGTAAAGACACAGTGAGCAGTTCCAGGACAGGAATCCAAGGACAGGGATGTTTGCAAAGAAAGGCTGAGCAGGAGGAACTGAACTGGACTGCTGCTCAGACTTTGTCTTTTTTAGATCTTTTATTCCAGATGGTCTACCATGGTATCTGCTTAATTTTGTTGAGGTTTAATGTTCAGTAATATCTGCTTGAAAACTTGGTAAATTATAATTCGATAGAGTATTTGGATCATTACCTTCTTTACATTTTTTAAAGATTTTATTTATTTACTTTTAATTTTTTTTTAAAAGATTTTATTTATTTATCTTTAGAGGGGAAGGGAAGGAGAGAGGGAGAGAAATAGCAATGTATGGTTGCCTCTCGTGGGTCCCCTGCTGGGAACTGGCCCGCAACCCAGGCATGTGCCCTGACTGGGAATCGAACCGTGGTCTCTTGGTTCCCTGGCCCCGCGCTCAATCCACCGAGCTACACCAGCCAGGCTATTTATTTACTTTTAGAGAGATGGGAAGGGAGAGAGGAAGAGAGGGTTCCCTGTAACACACCCAATTGGGAACAGGGCCCACAGCCCCAGGCATGTGCTCTGACCGAGAATCGAACCAACAATCCTTTGCTTTGCAGGACGATGCTCAACCAATTGAGCCACACCAGTCAGGGCTGAATCATTAACTTCTTACATTTGGATTCCTTTATGCCTAAGTCTGAGTTTCAGTTCCTTTTCTTCGACTGTAATGTTGGCTGACAAAAAGAGGAAGAAAAATCTAAATACAGAGGTAGGAGGAAAATCAGGAGACCATAGTGGTATGGAAGTCACAGAATGAAGGGAATTTAGGTGACATTACTGAGATTCTTTTAAACAAAATGAGAACTGAAAGAACATAGGCTTGAGCTAGTGATGATTTTTTTAAGTTTCAGAATGGATGAAAAGAATGGAGGTTTCCCTGAATTGATTATTTAGCTGGGAATTGAGAAAAATGGATGTACTTTGAAATGCTAACTTGTAGTAAATAAGTTAGATGTTCACGTATCTAGGTATTTCTAATATATTGATTATGAAAATGCCAAAATGGAGCCTCCTGCTGCCCCCAGTCCCGCCCCCCCAGGAATAAGCAAAGCATGCCCTGTACTAATTGAGGGTCAGGAAAGAAGGGATGAATGTTTGGGGGGAGGCATTTCAGTAGCCTAAAGAGAATCATCTTTGAGGTGGATACAGTTGAGTAAGTGCCTACTAAATTGGACATTTTGTTTCATTTCATCATTATATCAAACTCGTAAAAGTAGCCCGTTATCTCAGTTTTACATATGTGAAAACAAGTATGTATCATTCATTGTTGATTCTTTTTTTTTAAAGATTTTATTTATTTATTTTTAGAGAGCTGAAGGAGGGAGAGAGAAAGGGAGAGAAGCAGCAATGTGTGGTTGCCTCTTGCGCACCCCATACTGGGGACCTGGCCTACAACCCAGGCATGTGCCCTGACTGGGAATCGAACCCACCACCCTTTGGTTCCCAGGCCAGCACTCTATCTACTGAGCCACACAAGTCAGGGCTTTTGGTGATTCTTTTTTAAAAAAAGATTTTATTTACCATATTTTGCCATGTACAGTGTGTACTTTTTTGCCGAAATTTTTGAGGGAAAAATAAGGATGTGCATTATTTGTGGTTCATACCTGAAATATGTTTTGTAATTATTTGCTACATAAAATTTCTTGTACCATAATAAGTTCAAAAATAAATGCTAAAATTCCTTTATAATACAAAAAAGTATCTGAATATAATTAATAAAAATTTAATTAAAAGTTAAAATGAAAGATTTTTTCCCTGAAAGTTTGTGCGAAAAACGTGGATACGCATTAAACATGAGGGCACATCATACAGAGCAAAATACAGTATTTTTATAGAGAGGGAAAGGAGAGGAGAAAGAAAGGGAGAGAAACATGGATGTGTGAGAAATAATTTGACCCATTGCCTCTTGCATGCCCCCAACTGGGGACCTGGCCCACAACCCAGGTATATGCCTTGACTGAGAATCGAACTGGTGACTCTTCAGTCAGTGCTCAATCCACTGAGCCATACCAGCCAGGGCTCATAGGTGATTCTGATAAGTGTATATGGGATATTGAGTATGGTAAGTAGGGCTTCTCCAGGTATAATGGGTAGGGTAGGCACTTTAGAATATGATTCTTAAAATAAAGGTTTGTGATGTTTTTGCTTAATGTTTTCTTTTTCAAATGTGATATATTGTTCTGGGTTTATCTTTTTTTTTTTATTTTTTTTTTATTTTAGATTATTCAGTACAGTTTCAATCTTTTACTCCCATTCCAGCCCACCCACCCATCCCTCCCAACCTCCCTTCCATTTCCAAGCCCCGTAGTTTTGTCCATGTGTCCTCTATATTTGTTCCTGTAAACTGGGTTTATCTTTTGATTTTATAATTTCCTATATGGTAAAGCACCAACTTAATTTGCTAAATTATGATTCTCATTGGGAAGAATCCCTGTTACAAGGCTAACAAAAGAAATTTCTGGGATCTGAGAAATGGAAGGGAAACTCAGAAGCCATAGGTCATGTTTGTGGAGGTATCATTGGGTGTGATGAAGAGAGGAATATTGAGGTAGGCCAGGCAGTGAAGTAGTAATCTTGCTCTGACTCTTTAATTAAGGGAGTGGGGGATGCCTTTATGGGGAGGGGCAGCAGTAGAGAAAGTCCTGGATGGGCATGAGAAAGTACATTCCTGGCAAGTAGCCCAAAGAGAAAAATAGGAAATAATTTTGTGAAACCGAGAGAGATAGATAAGATTAGTTAGTGCAAGGAAGTCTAAGAGACATTTAGCAAAATTGAAAGAAATAGTAAGTAGTACTAGAAATTAACATTGACTGGCCACTCAAATTGAATTCTAGAGAAAGGGGAGTTTAAATACAAGAACTTAAAAATATTATTGTCTTGATAGGAGCATTTACTCTGATTATAATTTACAGCCAGCTTTTCTACTTTATAATAGAAAAGGCTTTGTATTACCTGCCTGTAATATTTCTTACATTTCTATGTCTTCGTTCTTTGATTTCTCTTGATGTCCGAGCATCTTCTGATGATTGTTTTTATTTTTTAGGAAGAACTTTGTCTGGAGAGTCTGCCTGGTATTGATGACCATGCCAGGTGTAGCTCTCATTTTAAACAATAAGTCCCTTACTAGTTAAAAACAGTTTTGTGAGAATGATTTTTTTTGTGTGTGTGTGTAGTCAGCTATGGACAAAATGGCTTAAAATAGAGTTTCTGGACTAGCAAAAACTTGAGAAAGTGAGGCTGCTTTCTCAAAAGTCCTCTGCAGGAAGTAGGAGGGTAGTATAGGAGGTAGGTGAGGCAGAGAGGGAGACACTGTGAACAGAGGGAGGGCTGGAGGCAAAGAGAGAGCTAAGGAGAGTGAGAGGAGACCTGAGAGAGTGAGCTAGCGAGCAAGTAAGTGATGAGAGAGAATGATGGGTGGGAAGATAGAGTAGTGGAAATTGCTACAAGGGGAAGATGGACATATTTTGAAGGTAGGGGGAAGATATAGTGGAAAGCAAAGACAGGGCCGAAGGAGCATGCTCATCTGAGCTTGCAGCAGAAACAGAGGCAGTTTTATCTGGGGGTGGAAGCTTGCTGTGGCCACCTAGGCAGCTTGGTGATGTAGAAGGGACCTTGCTCTTTAAATTGGAAGACCTGGATTTAGACCCTAGCAATGCCATTTAAGTCCTAATTCCTACTTAACAGTGGTTAGGGAAGTCATTTCTCTGAGGCTGTTTTCTAATCTCTTAAATGGGAAATGTCGCTTAAGTTTTGATGATTATATATAAATATGCATATTGCTTTTTCTGTCTCTGCTTACTCCTCCTACATTTTCCTTGGGAAATAATACATAGAATTTCCAATGTTCTTGGTTAAAACTATTTGTAGATTTTTGGAAGAAATACCTAGCTCTAGTTAAATTTATGATTAGGTTCCACAGAAAGAGGCAAGATACAATGCTTTATGCATTTGATTTACATATTTGTAAATATTAACTCTGACCTGAAGGCTCAGAATGATTTCATCTAACATATGTAGAGTTTCCAGCTAACACCCTGTCCTCATCCTCACATACCCCTTTATTTTTGCTGCCTATCGTTTAGGAGCTTACTCAGTGTGCTTACCTAAATAAACACTTTACATTGTGGTCATAACTTCTTTTTCAAGTTCTTTTCAAACTTTTACCACAATAACAAGGCTTGTCTCTGTTTTGTTCTCATGGCTGAATTTTAGAGTCATTTTGAATTTTATAAACTTGTATTTTTAGCAAGCATCCTGAAGCTGTTTTATGTGTTAGTGACACAATGTGTCATTTGTAGCATAGTATGAGCTGAGTTTTGAAAATAATGTGATTTAAAACAATGCAACTGTATTTTTATGTCATGTCTAGTTACATTAAGATTATTGGATTATATACAAGTAGCATGTTAATAAACCCTTAAATTGGTTCCCCGAACTGCATTGTGGTTCATGCTTTCCATACTCTTTCCTCTCCCTGCCTGACCCTAGCTTGACCTTCTTTGCATTTGCCCATTGCTAATAATTGTATACCTATGTTGGGAGGTAGTAGTGCTCAGATGAGGGGATTTAAGAGAGTCCTGCTCCAGGCAATCAGCAGTCTTTCTCAGGAGGTGTAATAGCCTTCCCCCTTTTTTAAAATTGATTTTTAGAGAGATAAGGACAGAGATAGATGGATTTGTTGACTCATTTATGCATTTGTTGGTTGTTTCTTGCAGGTCCGGGATCGGACCTGCAAACTTAGCATATTGAGATGTCGTTCTAACCAACTGAGCTACCCAGACAGGGTGAGAATAGCCTTCCTCTTTAATAAACAAGGGACTGTACTCTAACCTAAGGCAGCAGAGGTGGCTTGCTGCTCATATCTGAGAGGAGCAGCAGACCACTGGACCACAAAGTGTTTTTGAATTTTGTTTGTTTTGAATAATCTATTTCATATTTCAGCCCTGATCTGAACATTACCTTGTAGTAATGAAGGTGGGGATGAGTTAATTTGAAGTCTGGAAAGATTGTTATGATGTGGGTAGTACATTTAATGACAGATAAAGTTTGAAGGAATTCTTGCCATAATGTGCTATTTTTGTCCCCTCTGATTTTAAAATTCTAGCAGTCTCCCCAAGATCTTCCAGTATGGAGAAATGTTAGGGGCATTCTATTATAAAATTTGCAGCACCTTTCCCTGAGGTTTTCAAAAAAAAATACTGGATTGGCCCTGGCCAGGTAGCTCAGGTGGTTAGAACATCATCCCAGTACGCCAAGGTTGTGCCTTCACTCCGTAATCAGGGCACATAAAGAATCAACCAGTGAATGCATAAATAAGTGGAACAACAAATCAGTGTTTCTCTCTCTTTCTCTCACCCCCAACCCACCTCTGACTCAGCAGCCAGGTTTAGGTTACATAGTCCTCTTCATGTGAAATTGCCATTCAATATGTTGGTTTTTACTTATTAAATTAAAATGTATGAAAAATAGCTAACATAATTTTCATATGATGTAATTTGATTTTTCTTTTTTTTGGATTACGTGCTTTTCATGTTTTGAAAACAAAAGGGAATGGGAGGGGAGAAAGCAGGGGTGTTTGCTGAGCCCTGATGGTTAAAGGTAAGTGAACGTTTAATCTCAATCACTTGAAAGTTGTTATTGTCTTTGTCAATATCTGAAAGTCAACATAGAAAAGCTTTTCAATTGTGTTTAATATGTATATAAAATTCGACATGTTAACTTGAAACTTTCCCCTCCTCTATTCTGAACAATAGGTACGTTCTATGGATGAACTGAATCATGATTTTCAAGCACTTGCTCTGGAGGGAAGAGCGATGGGAGAGGTAAGTGAACTGGTGTGTCAGAGCAGTGGGCCTGTTTTTAAGGGAAGGTTGGAGCTGTCTTTCATCAGATGTGTCTGAATCTAGTCTCCAGAAGTATGTGCTTGCTTTTCCTTGTTGCCATTCCTCATGATAGGAATAAAATGTTGCAGAATTTTGTCAAAACAGTCTCATTTATAAGAATGCTAACCTTAACTTAAAGTCTTGAAAACAAAACAAAACAGCCAAAATATGAGCACAAATTATTGAATGTTAATCAGTCAGTTGTAAATTGAGGTGTTACAGTTTTACAAAATAATTTAATTTTATATGCATCAGTGTCCTTACCTTTGCTTCATATTCCAGTTGCTTGTGGAAAGGAGACTTAGATTGGTTACTAATCAGAATATGTTGATAATCTATTTATAGAGTAGTGCCATTTTTGAGGAAGTTGTTTAGAGCTCCATTGTGAAGAGGAAGTTGTTAGGTTTCTGATAAAATAATTTTGGAAGTAGAGGCCTGAGCCAGTCATCCCTTATTTACATAGAATTCAGACCCAAGAATTTTGGTTTGTGGTGTTTAAAATTTGGAAAAACAAAGTTTGCTCTTATCTATTACACTTGAATAGGGAAGATTGTTATAATCTAAAAGAAAGGGGAGTATAGATAAAGTACAGTCAACTTCTGGTGACTCTAGTTGACAATAAGAATGTATTGGTGATAAGGTAGAACATACAATTTGAATTACTAAAGATGTTACAGATTCATAAACTGGGGGCATTGACTTGTGATTCTTTAGTTCTAGAGAGTTACCTTAGGTTTTTTGTTCTATTTTATTTTTTTGTGTATCTAATATTTAAAATTTCCCATATCTATTTTAATGTTTTCAATGAAGGGATAATACTATATTCTGGATTCTTTTAGTACCAGTCATTAAATATGTTTGTTCTTTGATTTAGCCAGTATTCTGTGATCCAGGCACTGTGCTAGGTTCTGAGGATTCAAAATTAAGATAATTTCTTTCCTGATTTATAAGAAATATTCATAGACTTACCTTGTGGTTAGATATTAAATAGTTAGATTCTTTTGGTCCTGAGATTCTTGCTTCCTTTGTTATAAGATTTGTTTCCAACTTTTCTGAATCCTTTTGTGGTCAGAGTCCAGTGTCCTATCATCTTAGGTTCATGGGTTTTTGGTCTGTTCCCGTTTTTTCCCCTAGAGCTTTAAGAGAAGAGAAACACAATTGCTGTGTTTCCTGTGCCTGCCTGCCTCATCATTGAAACAGTGCACAGCAATAAACCTGTGTGGTTACTAGGTGCCAGGTTTTATAAATTAACTTCTGGAGCAACGTTTGAATAGAAAGTTAACAGATGTGTCTAGTACATATAGATGGAGAAACCCCATTTATTTTCCACTTCTGTGATTCTAACCTGGTCCACTCTACCAAAAATATAATCTCAGGTTTTTAAAGTTAATGATACAGAATAAAACAGTGCCTTGTTGCTGTTTTGTAATCAGGACTTCATAGTCTGTGACAGATTGTGAAAAGAATTGACTAGAAAGTGAGTTTTATTTAAATGACAGTAAAATATTTTTTAAATCTTTTTTTTTTTTTTGCTCCCAAAATGCTTTTTTTCAAGGTCTCCAAACTTCATCTTCACTTTTGTTAGAGATGCCATTTTTTAAAAAGATTTTATTTATTTATTTTTAGAGAGAGGGGAAAGGAGGGAGGAGGAGAGGAAAAGAAACAGCAATGCGTGGTTGCCTCTTGCATGCCCCCCACTGGGGACCTGGCCCGCAACCCAGGCATGGGCCCTGACTGGGAATCGAATCAGTGATCCTTTGGTTCGCAGGCCCGCACTCAGTCCACTGAGCCATACCAGCCAGGGCTAGAAATGCCATTTTTGATAATATGTAAAGAACTCCTGAGACCTATATGTAAGCATAGTAAATAACTAAACAGAGTACTTTCTATCTAAAAGTATAACAGTAATACAGTATCATTCCTCCTTCTTTCCTAATTATTTATCACCAAGTAATTAAAACTATTTGTTGACCATTTATGAGGCAGATGCTAAGGGGTTTACATGAATTATTTCATCAGTAACCCTATCGGGACAGTGCTATGCAGAAAAGTAAGAAGGCCAATAGAAATGAATTAATTTGCAGAGGGTCACATAGCTAGTAAATGGTGGAGCGAGGATTCTGACCTGGCTTCCTCTCCAAACCATGTGCCCATAGAATACACTAAGCCAGTACTTACAAGCTGACTGACAGTAAAAATCTCTTCTTAGTAAGCTTTATGAAAATTGATTTTGGGGAGGATTAAAAAATGCTTAATACACTCCTCAAAATACAAATACTTAACTGAGGTTACATTTTTGAAAGCATAACCATTTTCCATGCACAAAGGGGACAAACTGTATGGAGTGAAGTTTCCATATTCAAGGAACTTGCTTCCCCTAGCTGAGGAAGCCGATGCAGAAAGAGTGCACCGTTTTTTGTATGTATGGTTTGAGTTTAGGAAGGGAGTGATCAGTAGCGGCAGGACTGGTTTGTGATTACTTGAATGGAGGGAGGTGCAAGACTTGGGAATCATCTTCTAGTGTAGTTAGGGTTTGTATAGGTGCAAGTCGGGAAAATGTTGGTTTGTTTGTTTGTTTTCCCTAGTGATGAAAGGGAGATTCACATACAAGAAAAATGAAAATAAGCTTTTATAATAAAAATTTGAAAATGTACAACTTCTAGTTAAACTTTATTAAATTTCCCTTCCTTTAAGCAGTAACACATCTCTGGGAGGGATGTGTATAAACATAGCCTTCACCCATGTAAACACTAGCATTTCAAGTAAATTGCGTGGACTTTTAAGCCAGGCATGGTATATTTTTGCTGCAGTTATTTTATTTATATTTGTATGTTGGGGCAAAGAAGGAAGGGACACCTCATTCGAGTAAACAATACCTATGTTTGAGAATGTATGGATCTTTAGAATTCAAAGAGAATTGGCCACATTAAAAGTAATTGATCTCTAGGAATTGATTCAGGCTGCTTGGCTCTTGTTACATTTTTTCATCGCCACTACTAAACTGTTGGTGTTACTTTGCAAGATTTATTGACTGTCTTAATAGAAATCTTGCTAAAGAAATGGCTTCTTAAAAACATCACCTTCAAACCTCTCTGGTTGTCTGAAGTACAGTTCTTAACTGAGGACTCAAGAGTACAAGCGCTTTACTTGCCCCCTTTTCTAGAAAGTCAACATAAGAAGGAAGATAGGACAATGTCTCAGAGTTTGGGCCACAAATTATTTTCAAGTATTTCATCCACTGCTTTCATTCAACTTAGAGTTCAAGTCCTAGAAAATTTAAAGGCACATATTTGAGCAGCTGCTTTATTTACATATGAAAAGATTCATCCGGTAGTTGAGTATTCAAGAATGTATCTTGGTAGTACTGAGGAAGGCTCAGTGACCTTGGGTTTCTGAGCTCTGTTTCTACATTGATTTGGTGTGTGCTCTTGCACGACCTAATTGCTCCACCTGTAGGAGGGCCGCTTTGTTACTGTTCACATCCTCAGAGGGATGGGTTTGCAAAAGAGGGGTGCTAATTGGAAAGTACTTTGAGAGCCTTTGACAGAAAAGGCACTTTATTCTGTGTAATTGGTTTTCTGACTTTTAAAAGACAAACTTTTTTTTTCTTTTCAAAATTATGTAATGTTTTATATGTGGTAAATTAGACAACTTTCAAGAAAGAAAGTTAAGATAGTAGTAATTATTTCTGGAGTAAATGAATGCATTTCGATGTGGCCCTTCATCCTTGTCTCAGACAACTGAAGCTCAGAGAAACTTCCCCTTGGTAATAGACAAGTTGGTATACCTGAGGAAGGAAATACGGGAAGTGCTTCTCTGTATGTGGAGTAATAGTGAATCCTAACACGTTCCCAGGAAGTAGAATAAGATGAGATGCATTTAAAATATAGCTTCAGGCTCTCATCAGACATTTCATGGGAATTCTATCCATAAGTGTTAGACAGCAGAATGGCTTGTAGAGGGAGGAATGTGATAGTGGTTTGGAGAGCTGGTAACCCTAAGAAAGGTGTAACATGGTGAGAGATAGAGCTCTCACTGGACCAGAACTTTGAAGCCACAGCTTCCAGTCTGGGCTCAGGCATTCATCTTGTTTCGACTATGCTTTTTCCATTTGTAAGACAAAGTAGGACTAGATAGTTTACTAGGATCCTTTCAAGTCTAAGATTCTTAGATTTTTGCCCATAATTTTATCTTTAAAAATACAGAAAAAGAGGTAGCTCTGCTTTTGCTAGGACATTGCATTCGGTATCTAAAAGATGCCTTTTTAAGTGACTTCGCCCTCAGGTCCCATAACTTTCCATTGGGTTCTCTAATGAAAAGTTCTGCAGTGCCTAAGACATTGAAGGGTCTGTCCGTTAGGGCTTGTGGGTTGGTAATTCTGACATCAGGGCAAGGGGGAGCCTAATGTGGATACCAAGTCTGTTAAAATTTTCTCCCCCACATCTTTCCATCATAGAATTGGCAGCTTTGGCGTAGCTAAAAGGATCCACAGCCCTGCCTCACACTGACAGTTCCTCGTAATTACAGGCTCATGAGAGGAACTCAGTTGACTCCAAAATGGAATTTTGGAAAGGAGATATATTGTCTGCCAGCAGGATCATGCAACATTTGTTGCAGAAGGGAAGAAAGATTGATAATTGCCTTGTAGTATATTAATATGAAAATATCTGACCAAGCAGTATAACAAATCCCTTTTGTTCCAGTATGTAGCTTTTGAGTACTAATAGGAATGGTAATAGCTGCCTAGTCCCATGACTTTGTATTAATACCATTTGGTTGTTGGGCATTTTTTACATCATGCTATTAAAATGAAATGTTTACTTTAGAGAAAATACAGTAAACCAGGTCAAGTGACCTGGAAGAATTCAATCCTAGTTAATAACTTTCCTGTATTAGATTAATGACTGTGTGTTAGGATTGAAGTGAACTCTTCATGAGTCTTATTTGGGAAAGTTCTTGGGATCTCGTAACAGTTTTGGGATTGGGATTGGGCATTTTGAAGAACAAGATAAGATGAAGTTGTGGATGCAAATGACATTTGGAACCTGCTTCCCAATTCTGTCCTGTCACTTTGAGACCTGTGTAGAACCCCACTCTCTCCAATATCTGTCTCTGTGTTGTACTGAGCAGACTAGGCAGACCTACCACTGTATATGTTGAGCTGTCTTGGAATGTTTAGATGCAATAAAACATGTTCCTTTGAAGCAGAATATAACTGATCCACATCCTGCTTACTCTGTCTTCATTTAATTTCTCCCTTTTGATCCTCCTTTGGCTAAAATGTTTTCATTCTTTTCATCCCCATAACTATGCTTTATATGATGGTAATACAACTAAATAAACTACAATAAAACATTAAGACTTACTTTCAAGACACTTTGGCATTGAATTCATTACCTATGTGAATCTCCCAACAAGTTTTTGTGAGATACTAGTACCATTTTTTAAAAGATTTTATACACAGGGGAAGGGAGGGAGAGAAACAGCAACGTGTGGTTGCCTCTCATGTGCCCCATACCGGGATACCCAGCTGAAAGAACTTCAACCCAGGTATGTGCCCCGACTGGGAACTGAACTGGCAACCCTTTGGTTTGCAGGCTGGTGCTCAATCCACTGAGCCACACCAGCCAGATCTAGTACCAATTTTTTTACATGGGGAAAATGAGTCTGAAGGTCAAGTGACTCCAGCTATGGTCAAGTGTCAAGATGTTGGATTGACTTTAAATTTTATTTGATTAGGCTCAGAAATGTTGTGTTGGCCAAAAAGTTTGTTTGTTTTTTTCCCGTAAGATGGCTCCAGTAGCACTTAGTTGTCTTCAACTTCATTTGAGACAGTTTTGTTAGATTTGTTAGCTGTCATATCAGCGTGCATTTAAAAAAAAACATAAAAATTGGTGAATTTTTGTGTAGCCACTTTAATACTAAAGATGGAAGAACATATGCATCATTTTCCAGCATGTTATGCTTTATTATTTCAAGAAAGGTAAAACATGACTGAAACATGAAAAAGATTTGTGCAGTGTATGGAGGAGGTGCTGTGACTGAGCGAACGTGTCAAAAGTGATTTGTGAAGTTTCGTGCTGGAGGTTTCTCGCTCAATGATACTCCATGGTTGGGTAGACCAGCTGAAGTTTATAGTGATCAAATTGAAACACACTGAGAACAATCACTGTTAAACCACATGGGAGATAGCCAACATCCTTAAAATATCCAAATCAATAAAGTCATTGATGAAAATGAAAAAATGTGTCTTTTATGGGGAAAAAAGCATGGACTTTTTGGCCAACCCAATAATAATAGCTGCAATATATTGAGCATATGTAGTTTCCAGGTATTGTGCTAATGACCTTATATACAGTGCAACCTTCACAGTGGTCCTTCAATATTATGATGCCTTTTATAGACCAGGCACAGAGGAATTAGAGGGGTTAGCATAGTCATGAGCCTGTTGTCTGAACCCAGATCTCCCTCTAAATCCCAGATTTTTTTGTTCATTTATGCATGTCTAGAGTCTACCTATTATTCAAAATCCAGCCTTAATTATCAGCTCCAGTATAAAAGCTCTCTTGATCTCACCAGTCAGAAGCTATGGAGGGAAATTCAAGTAGCAAGTTTTTTGTATCATTCTTATAGCCCTAATTTATTTTGTACATAGTGTTTGTGTAAATGTTTTCTATTTGTTTATAGTAAATTTATTGAGGTCAGGGGCTGTAGCTTCTCATGTACTTTGTAAACAGTGGCTGCCTAATATATTTTTTTGAATGAATCTTATACCAGTAAATAACTTTTTCTAAGCATGGATTCCTCTTTATCTTCTCCTTTACTTTAGAATTACTTTGATATCCAATTTGACTTGATATCAAATATACTTTGATATCAGAGTATATCAAACATTACTTTGATATAGAATCAAATTACTTTGATATTGTCTTCCCTCAAGGGACCACAGTTCAAGTCAGCAAATATTTTTTGTCTATATTCCCTGTTCAGAATACTTTTTTGCCTTCAGGGTTATGGGGTTATGGAGGGGAGGTTGAGGAACGGGCAAAACTGAAAAGCATTTATTTCAACTTTCCCTGCAAATTTTTATAGTTTTGAATTATTAGATAATTACTTTTGTTTATATAATTGTAACCATATCATTAGGACAGTTTCTCTGGGTCATTTGCTGAGGCATGGAAATGTCCTCATATATATATGTATGCACGACCAGACATAATGGTATTTAGAAAACCGAAATTACTTCTGTTACGTTTCTTGTTGAAGCATGTATTAAACTGTGTTGTGTGTAATTCTTATATGCTGTTTTTACTGATGAGAAATCAGAACACCAAAGTTTAATTCATAGTCTCTTGGTTAATTAATGCACTCTGTGGTTCTCATAACAAAGCACATAGAAGAAGTAGTTTATTTTCTGTATTGCTCTTCCCTGTATAGAGTAGCCATGTCTATGAAATATTCATCTGCTAGAATGCATGAGGAGGGGAACTTGTCCATATCTGGCATACTGAGATTCTTGTCAGTTTAATAATTAAAAATATTCAGAGGCTGACTGGGTACAGGGATGGGTTTGAATATTTGGTCCTATTTTGAGGCAAAGGACGTTTTCCTCCTCTCTCAATTGAGCTGTTTGCTTTTTTCTTTGGGGATATTTCATTAAGCAATCTAGATATTTTCATAGTTTTATTGGTGAGCTTTACAGATCCCGAAGTAATCTGTAGGGTTATCTCTTGTGCACGGGGCTCTCGGGTACTGTAACAAGAATCATTTATGTAATTGTTAAAGTCTAGATGTAGCATAACATCTAGATAACAAGTCTAGATGTGGTTTTTTTTATAGATTAAATCATACAGTCTATACATGTATGAAAACAAATGACCTCATTTATTTATAGGTAACTTTCAGAGGTGACATAGTCCTCTGTTTCCATGCTTTTCCCTGTACCCTGCAGAAAAAGCCTGGGCCACTCTAGGCATTTCTTCACTTTTTTGAACATGGTTTCTTATTAGTCTATCAAGTTTTATGAAGACAGCATAGGAAAGTTTCTTTTGGCTCTGTCCAGTAACTTGAAGGGGGAAGGTATAAAGAAAACTTTAAGTGGATTCAGTAGTGAAGAAAGGATTACTGTGGAGCTTGCCCCAGGTTAATTTATCACAAAATCACATGGAGATTTACGTCCTAACAGTAACTTTAAATTTTTTTGAAGAGCATGCTCTATGAAAGTAATGGCCTGTGTCTTTTGTGTGTTTCTTTTCAAGGATGAAGTTGTTAACAGTGATTGTGTTTTTGGTGAGGTAAAGAATGCTGGGAAACCCCTGTGCTTTGAAAAGATTGCATTTTCACAGTAATCATCAGTTGAAGAACTGTTTGCAGTTCTGTCTAATTTGTGGCTATCCTAAAATTTGAGAGCTACCAAATTTTTCTTACCTCTATTTGATTGCTTTTTTTTTTTTTTGCTCTTACTGTTTCCCAGCAGCCCACAGTGGATGCTCAAGACAACCTTAAAACTTTACTGTTGGACTTGTAAACTTAAGCTTGCAACATCATATTCTTATATATTTGTATCCTGTTTCTATCCAGCCTTTTCACTCAGTTCACTCTACAGAATAGATTCCTGATTAAAAGAAATTCAGTTGTAGAGTGGCTTATGTATACTTAGTGACTTCATTTTTGATCGTCTTAGTGGGCTATGAATCTTCACTTTTGAAATTCCATAGCTTTATTTTTTAATGCTTTGAAAACTGAGACATCTAAGCTATGGTTTGCACCTTCCTTGCCCCTGTTTCTACAGGTTCCTTCTCTTACTGTTTTTTGCCTGGGTTATTGTAGAGATCTGTGCTTAGCCTCTCAGCATCCATGTGCTTCCCCTCACCCCATTTTATGGAAGGATGTCAGATTAATTTTTTTAAATTTTATTTTAATCATTATTCAAGTACAGTTTCTATCCTTTACTCCCATTCCAGCCAACCTCAGATTAAATTTTTAAAATTAGTTTTTATGATGTTATTCTCTGTATTATAGCCCAACTCCTTAAAGCCTCACTGGCGACTGAACTAGCTGTGCTTTCACACCCTTTCCTTACGCCTTCCCTCTGTCAGTACCAGGCTTTGTTTATATTGGCGGACACCTGCCCCACTTGCTTTTCATTGCTAACTTTGCTCTTTGTGGCAAGTCCTATTCACTGTGTTCCCCCTCCCCACCCCCCCACCCCCCCCACCCCCGTGTAAGGCGTTCCTTGACCAGGCCTATCCAGTTTGTTGTTTCTTTCTGCATTTGTAGTGGTTGCGAAGTTTAATAGCTGTACCATACTATTAGTGTGTTTATCTTAAAATGCTTCCTGAATAGATCAGTTTGATTCCTGGTAGGTTTTTGTTTGCTATCTTTTCTTTCAGGGCAAAGAAATCTTTTACCGCTTTCATTATTCCAGTAGTGGCTAAATGCAGGTTGTTCAAGTAGTAACTTCTTAACACCAGTACTTGAGATGTTGAAACTCTAAATTTTTTCAGTAGACAGAAAAGTAGTGTTGATCTTCCAGATGTGGGAGAGAAGGTCAGATTGCCGCATATTGTCCAGGCCTAAGTGATTTGTGTGACTTCACCCTTATTGGTGGGAATGTTATTAAAGGACCGTGAATACAATGATTATCAGCACATATGGAAAGTAGTTAATAACTTTGCAAAATATTTTTAAAAATCTGTTAATTTTATATACTGCGTAATTATAATTATACAAAAGTGAAACTTTTTTTAGAATATATTAGATTTCAACCAAAAGAGATACTTAGTTAAGAGCCCGTTAATATGGCCATTGGTTTTCAGTAGTAACCATCTTGCTACATAAGCTAAAGATTTTAAGAAGTAATTACTAGATGTCAGGTTGTGGTGCTGCCTCATAGAGAAATGTGAATAAACTGTAGCAAATGTTTATTCCTAGAAGTTTTTTTGGTGATTTGAATGATATGAAATAGCACAAAAACGTTATAATGTTTAAAAATCATCTTTCCCTGACCCACGTAGCTCAGTTGGTTGGGCGTTGTCCTGCAAAGCAAAAGGTCACCCTTTTGATTCCTGGTCAGGGCACATGCCTGGGTTGCAGGCCAGTCCCCAGTTGGGGGAGTGTGTGAGAGGCAGCCGATCAGTGTTTCTCTCACACATTAATATTTCTCTTCCTCTCTTTCTCCATCCCTTCCCCTCTCTCTAAAATATAAATAAATAAAATCTTAAATGTATTGAGTAACTGATTAAAAAGAAGGCAAGATAGTTCCTTAATTAGAAGATACTATATAAATGGAAGCGAGAATTTAGATCATACTCCTAACACACCATCTTTGTAATTAAACTATTGAACATTTTGAACATTCCTTATTTAAGCTATAGTTTTCAAAGTGGTTTCTAAGTTATCTGCTTGCTTTAAAATGTTTGAAACATGTTATGAGCTCTTTCCTTAAAATTGCCACAGACTTTTGTCACTTTAAACTTACGATGAAGTGAAATGTCTCTGCTTAAGAGAAAATGCCTTATTTATTTGTAGTGAATTTTGTACCACCATAGTATCAGTTTTTATTTATTAGAAAATCAATTCTAAATCATAATAAAAGTATATTTGGTAGCCCTGGCTGATGGCCCCGTTGGTTGATGGGTCGTCCAGTAGACGAAGGCTTGGTTTGGTCCCTGGTTTGGCCACCCAGGGCAGCCAGTCAATGTCTCTCTCTTGCATTGATGTTTTTCTCTCTTTCCCTCCTCTCTCTTTAAAAAGGTACATTTTAATTTTAGTTGAACTCTACTTGAATATTTTTTAAAGATTGTATTTATTTCTTTTTAGAGAATGGGGAAGGTAGGGAGAAAGAGAGGGAGAGAAACATCAGTGTGTGGTTGCCTCTTGAGAGCCCCCCACTGGGGACCTGGCCTGCAACCCAGGCATGTGCTCTGACTGGAATAGAACCTATGACCCTTTGGTTTGCAGGCCAGCACTCAATCCACTGAGCCACACCAGCCAGGGCCCTTCCTCTTTCTTTAAAAGCAACGTATGTCCTCAGGTGTGGATTAAAAAAAGTATATTTTGTAACAAGTCATCCATGATCCCCTGACGCCAACAAGTACCTATTATAGTTAATATTTTTCTTCCCAATCTTGATCCAGAAGGGAAGAGGAAAAGCAGTCTTTACATGAATATTTTACTTTTAAAGTTTACTGTTATTTTATAAATATTACATATAGTCATGGTGGATATTTTGGGTGGGCTTACATTGTTGTAGTACTTAACAGCTACCTTATTGAACATTTAATTTGCTCCCAATGTTTTTGCTCTTATACGTTGAATATAGAATTTTTCTCTTGATTTCTTTTTTTAATCATTGAGATAAATTCTCAGGAATGAACATGACTCGATGTACATATACTTTCTGATATAAAAGGAATTGTCCAAAAGAATTTTAACAGTGAATGGATACACCTTTTCTTTAAGCCTTGTAAAAGATAATGATTTACACTTTTATATTTAAAATGTTTCTTGTTAAAGCGTTAGCAATAATTTACATGAGTGTAGTTCATAGTCTTTGTGAAAGCGCTTCACACCCTGTCTCAGTTGATTTCATGACAACCATCTGTGGTGTGGAGGGCTAGGTAAATCCTGAGGGCATTGAGATTTTGAGAAGGGATTTTTGAAAATTGTCGCACATCAGAGCTCTGATTAGAACATGTGACTATCAGCACTAACTGGTAATACTGTATATTTCAGTCAGGTCTGAGTGTCCTCTTTTTTTTTTTGAGTTAATGTCAGATTCTTTTAATGTAATGAGATATTTATTACTAAGCTATTAGAAAAATGGGGGAAGGGGCTATATCTTACCAGCTAGTTAAAATACCAGGTATTTGGTTTGAGCATTGGCTACATGCCAGTGAAACAAAGCTTGTGTTGGGAGTTTGCATCGCCAGATAACATGATCAAACCTGATCATGCCTGCAGGGCTGTAGCATTCCTGCGAATAGTACCCCTTAAGAAGCCACATGCCTGCTCTGAGAGACAGCTCTATGCAGGCTATGTTGAGTATATAAGCAGTGATCTAATACTTTATTCCTGTGGAGTACAGAGTACTTGTTGTTGGAGTGTGCGTCTAGTGTAGAGACCATCAGAAAACTTCACTGATACTTCCCTATGCAAATATTAGTGCTGATGTGGTCAAACAAGCCCAGCCCTTAATAAAACATCCTGCCTCTCAGTTTTTGCAAAGCTGCAGTCATGTTTCTTCTTATGGAGTTTTGTTAGGGCTCTTAATTTTGTGGGATTTGCACTGAAGAGGGCTGGGTGATGCTGTGCTTACATCTGCTAGCTGGGCACTCTCGAGCATTCATTGATTAGTCAGTAGTTTTGTTAGTGTTATTTAACAACAAAGAATTAGCAGCTAATTCTTTGAGTGGTGAATGTTCCTGTAACAGTTTGTTTTGTAGGTGAGAAAATGGAGGCATAGAGGGGTTAAATTCACATAGTTGGTATTTAAAAACAGTTTTTTAAAATGATTTCAGACTGCTTGTGTGCTTTACCACTATATTATATCTTAAAATAAGCCTAGAGGTTCTTGACATTCTCAGCCCCTTATTTATTATCTCTGCCTTTTTTTAAAGGGCTCTTAGGGAGGGGTTAATGTAATGATTGATTGTGCAAGTGCATTGTGTGTTTGTTGGATGATAAAATGAAAAAGATGTTTCCAGTCAAAATTTAGAGGTTTCCCAAGTGGATAACAGTATTTGTAAACCAGTATTTGATTTCTGTTTTGTTCTCCAGAAGCCTCATGAATAGCTTACTTGATGTTTTTCTTTAAGTGTTCTCTTTTATAAACCTATAATTCAAGCTGGGATAGTTGTGTGTGTGTTTCTCCCAAAGATTTGAGAACAGACACCATTAGAGGGGTAATCAGGAATTCCATATAATGAGATACTGCAAGGAAGAGTACAGGTCTGTTGTGTTGCTGGGGAGGATGTAGGTTCTCCCAAGTCCTGGTTCTCAGTTTCATAGGTCTTGAAACAGGGACTTTGATCACTGATTCAGAGATGATTGGATTATGAAATTAACCCACACTAACCAGAACCACAAGAGACTAATGTAAAAAAAATCATAATGCATTTCACTAATTTATAAGGAGAAATAATAACTCTCAAGTGGACAGGATAATTGCATCCAGTGATCTGCATGCTTGGCTAGAGGAGGAAGCCAAGTTCTTGAACACACAAAGGTTGCTTGGTAAGCAGAACCTGAGCCAGGGCAGTTACTTGGATGTTTTCAGGCTAATGTAGTCAAGCTTCTCTCTAGCCTGGTGCATTTTTTGTAAGGATAGACTTGTTTGGCCATCCTGTGCACGAATGTGCCAACTGGATAATACTGCCTACATCTGGCTCCCTGGGTCTTCTTTGCTTTTGTTGGACCAATTCCTAATTCCTGTTGTCTTCCTTCAGGATTGTCAAATCTTCTAATCCTCTTATTGCCTAGTGTTTTTTTTTAAGTGAATTTTGTAAAACTGCTGCAATCTGTTCTTTTTTGTCCTGTCAAAGAACAGCATTTATTTCCAAGTTCTTGATTGGGTGAGCAAGCTGCAACTGTCTTTTCATTCACTAGGTGCACTTCAGTTTTTGGTGACTGAATTTAGATGTGGTGTAAGTGAAGGTTTGGCAACTGTTGGCATTTGTGCCAGTGGGTTGCTGAACCCCAGGATGTTTTAGCCAGCGCTGCAGATGACATTACCTCCAGGTCAGTTGGTGTTGAATTCGAAGCCACAATTGGGTACTCAACATCACTTTATTTTATAATTCAGTAGATTTTATACTGTAACTTATTTTTAATGTGATCAGATTAGAAGAGTAATGTATTTCAGTTGTCTCTTGAATATGTGATTGCTACTAATTCTCTGTAATCCTAACATGTCTGAGTTGATTTGATACAGAATTTTAAAAAGCAAGCATCTTTAAATACGAGCTGTAAGACAGTAGGAGATAACGTGAAATGGAGTGGACGTAATTCTTTTCCAAATTCGAAAGCACTTGCATTTTAGATATTAGAAATGAAACAAGAAGTGCTTCTTGCAATCAAACTCAAAAACGTTTTGTGAATCTAAGAAAACTCCCCATATATTCACAACTATATCAGTTACCTGTTGCTATATAACAAGTTACCCCAACATTTAGTGGCTTAAAACAACACAGTTTAAGCCCCACAGTTTCTGGCGGTCAAGAAACCAGTCATGGCTTTGCAAGTAACCTGTATTTCAGGGTCCTTTGAAAGCTGCAGTCGAGATTTCAGCTGGGGCTGCATCCTTTTCAAAGTTCAGCAGGGGAAGGGTCTGTCTGCGTCCAAGCGTACCCAAAGTGGTTGATGTCAGGATTAAGTTCCTCACAAGCTGTTGGACTGAGGGCCTCTATTCCTCGTTAATTGATGTCCAGTGGCTTCTCATGGTTTCACAACAAAGCGGCTGGCTTTATCCAAAGAAAGCAGACGAGAGATAAGAGCAAGAGGCTGAGAGAGAGAGGAGTAGAAGACAAAAGTCCTTTTTTTAAAAAAACATAATCTTGAGAGTGAAAACCTCTCACTGTTGCCTTATGTTGCTCCTTTGAAGGAAGTCACTAGGTCTAGCCCACAGTCAGGGAAGGGATTACTAAGGGCATGAGTGCCAGAGGAGTCATTTCACATGCTTCTCACCACACAGCTGAGGAGTGGAGATGGGTATGTTTTGGAGAGAAGAAAGCAATACTAGGTTCTGTGTAAGATCCAGAGACTCTGAAGAAGTCTACTAAGTTTGCTTCTGTCTTTGCTCAAGTACTTGGGTGCAGTGCTTTCCTTTCCTTACCATTTGCAGGGCACCCATGCAACCCGTAGTTTCTACCTGTTTTCTCCCAGAATCCGCATGCTGCTACCCCTCTCTCCTACCACCTTTTTCTTTATCTCTTACAGACTTGCCTTTCAGTCCCGGCTGTTTTCATTGGTGATAGTTAATTGGTCTTCTTGCTGCTACTTTGCTAAAGCATATTGAGTTCTAGTGCTTTTGGGGCTGTTCCTAGCATCTATTTAGGATTTATATGTATACCGATTATTGATGGTGGGAGATAAGGCCTCTTGGTATCTGACCAGGGCCTGGAGGTTTTTGGCATGTATTCATTCCTTTGAGACTACTTGCGTTTATTACTACTTTGAGATAGAATCTTCAGTTTTTAGCACCTTTCTACATATTGTATTTTTGTTTACTTTTGAGAGAATTTGTCCTGTATACAGCCTTGCTTATATGTTCAGCTGCTTTTGCTGACTTTGTGTGTTATGACAGCCTGGCAAGCTACAGGGAAAGATGGCAGGATTCCAGGAAGTCATTTTGAAAGCCTTGAATTCAGGGACTGTGCCTTCAATTAGCAGTTTGACTAATTATGGACAGATTATATGTATTTTGCACATGGAAGCTGGTACTTATAGACGCTTTTCCCTAAGCTTGAATAAAGATTTCCCAGTTTGTGTGGAGATTGATGCGCACTATAATGAATATTTTTGGTTACCTTAGCTCTCTGTCCACTGTTGTATGGAGAATAAAATTAACCAACAAGTGAGGCGTCCCTTTTGCTGCCATTCTTTCTTCTGGTACACTGAGGAGAAGCAGACGCGAACTCCTGTTTGCTCACACTCCCTACAAAATATAGGAGAAAAAAATCAGAATATTAGCTGAAAAGGGGACAACTGGTAGGGAAATAAATTGTAATCTTGTGAGAAGGCATTTTGAAACTGAAAGGAGAAGTTGTTTAAAAACAAGAATTCTTGAATTGTGCTGAAGTAGCTCACATTAATTTTCAGTATCCCTTCTGTGACGCACAGCAATTTTGCCTGCTGTGATGCCATTGAATACATTTTTTGAGAAACTACTATGTGGCAGGCATTGTGCTAGGCACTCATCAACAATACTTCTAATCACCACACCAGCTTGAAAAATTTCCTTCATTAGTACAAAGAGACGAGGCCCAGGACAGCTCAGTGATTATTCCTAGGACACATGACAGTTGTCTGGTCCAGGGCTTCCTGACCCCACTACTGAGCTGTGGTCTGGGCTCTTCTTCCTGACCGTTCCTTCCCTGCCTTCTCAAATCCTCTCAAGTTAACAGACCAGTTATCTCCTTGTTTCCCTCAGAGAAGGAACTAGGAATTGACTGCTTATAACAACTCATCTTCAAGTAAACCTGTGCCCCTGTGTAACTGAGTGCTAGACCGTGATCTGCCTTCTGTCATGATCTTGTTGGATTAGAAAATAGGACCTGAAGAGAAAGGTGTGTGGGAAGCCACTTTGATCCAGATAGTAGCCCATGTCTGTCAGATAGATTTACAGAGCTGGATTAAAATTATGCTGAGAAAGCTGAAATTTAGGTTGGGAAAGTTGAAATTCATTTTGGTATGAGGGCAGTGTTGCATTATTCCTCCATTATCATTGGGCGATGGGTTTTATATTGGAAAGGTAAACAGATGTCGAGGAGAGCAAATGGCTTGTGCTTCCTCTGCTCTCCAGGTGTGCTCTTGTATGCTCAAAAGCAGTGATTAAGTACTGTCTCAGACACCTGAGTTTCTTGTCTGACTAGTAGCAGCTGAAATGAAAACATAATTAGAGGAAATAAAGAGGAGCATTTCAGTAAGTGAAGCTGATGACAAGAGAATGAAGAATGATGGCCTAATGGAATTCTATTTTGTAACTCCGGTCATGAATGCTTTGATCTTTTGCAAAACTGTACTGTGTTTTGCTTGAAGGGTATTTTGCACTTCTTTGGTTGAACCTAGTTTAAAGTTCTCATATTGGTTTAGGGCCATGATGCCTGCATTGCTATGAAGCATAGAATGTTTTGTGAAGTCACTTTAATGGCATTACTAAGCACTGTTAAAATTAATTGAGGTTAGGAGATTTTATTTCTCTCCCAGTAATGGGGAAAGACAGCTGTTCCGTCTTTCCAGAATCTTGGAGTCAGTTAATATGTAGTTGGGGAGTGTTGGTTTTTTTTTTTCCCCCATTTTTTTTTTTTCTGGTGATGAAAGTGTTTTGGTTAACAGAATCTCTGTATATAAAGGAGGTAGATTTTGCCTTTAGCATTCCGGAGGTGGGGTCTGAGTTCATCCTCAAGCTTGAGTAACTTTGTATGGTCATTACACATGTAGGTAGAAAGGTTTTAGTAGTTGTAAGTACTTTTTTCAGTAAGAGACTTCTTAGTAAGCAGTTAGCTAATAGATCTACTGTTAGCCAGCCCCCCCCCCCCCAGTCTTGGCATAGGGTAAATGAATAATTCTAGAAATTTCAGCAGAGCCTCTATTGTGATGGGTTGATCTGTGCAGACACCTGCCCCCCTCCTCACCCGCCCGCCCCTTGCCTTAGGCTTCTCTGACTTTTTGCCAAATGTACAATAATGCTCTGACCACAGCCTGTGTAGCCAGAACACTCTGGTTAAAGACTTGCAGGGCACGTGAGCTCACATCTTCAGTACCCTTGTCTAAAAGAAAGTGTTGACTGCTGTACTTTCATCCTTTATGAATTCTTTAAAAGCATCTATTATTTTTAATTTGCAGCAGCTCTTGCCAGGTAAAAAGTTTTGGGAAACAGATGAATCCAGCAAAGATGGACCAAAAGGAATATTCCTGGGTGATCAATGGCGAGACAGTGCCTGGGGAACATCAGGTAATCTAGATCTAGCATCTGTACTGTGATTTATGCCTGTCTTAGAGCTCCTTTCCTCAGCAGTTGGCAAGTCATGAATTTTATATCAGTGACATAAGCATGTCAAGCAATGTCCTGTCCTGTAGTATAATTGCCATGAAGGAGCTATATGCTGTAATTTATTAAAACATAATTAACACAAAATCAAATCTTCAATATTTTATTGAAGTGCTAGTCTCAGGGGAATGGTCTTATTTGAAATGACCATAATTTCAGCTATAACTTCTTGTTCTGTACTGCTGTCAGCATACTGGGAAGTAGAAAATCCATGCCTGCCATTTGAAGTCATGTTTCTTTTTCCTCCCCTTGCACCTGTGTAACGTGTATGAGATGATCTATCTGTGAATGTGTTTGGGGCCAAATTAAGTCACTGGGCACGGATGCACTTCTGACAGACTACCCTTGAAGAGGGATGGGGAGAACTTGTAGAAGCAGACACACTGACAACAGGAGGAAATGACAGATCATAGGGAGGAAGGAGACAGAAAACCCAAAAGCTGATGTGCTGTTACAGCACATTGTAAGAATGGAACCTAAAATAACAGCGAGTCATCAGAAAAGATCAAATTATGTTGTTTTTAAAAAGGGCAGTAAAACCATATTTTGTTTTAGTAGTAACACCAATAAAATATATTAAAAAGAAATTCTGCTACTTGAAAGGGGTAAACATTAGTTTATCGCTAGATAAACCAGTTATGTGAACTGCTGAATTGCTCTGCTGTCCTGGATATATGAGGGGTGTGCTCCATTTTCTTTAGCTATTCAGAATATTATACTTAGGGAAAAGCCCAATAGAAGGTTTTGGTTCAACCGACCAGGGCAGGTTTCCTGATTCCCTGCCATTGGTTTATCCATGAGACATCACTCACAATTTGTTTTGAGCCTCTGGCTGCACTGTATCATGCTTGTGTATCTTTTTTGTAGATCATTCAGTTTCCCAGCCAATCATGGTGCAGAGAAGACCTGGTCAGAGTTTCCATGTGAACAGTGAGGTCAATTCTGTGCTGTCCCCGCGGTCGGAGAGCGGGGGCCTAGGCGTTAGCATGGTGGAGTATGTGTTGAGCTCATCCCCGGGCGACTCCTGTCTGAGGAAAGGAGGATTTGTAAGTCGGCTCGAGGAGCTTGTTCCTGTCTCTCTCTCTCTAATCCCCTGAAACAAAACACACCTGTTTAGCTTCCTCAGACACTCACAGCGCTGATTACGGAGTATGTGAAACGCTTACTGAAATTAGTGGATGTAAACTGAACTTTTAAAAATAGAGAAATTTTTTGGGACATATTGATAGTAATGTGAGGTGAGAACTGAAATCTGGGTCTCAGTTCATTGGTCTACCAGAAAACACCATTTTTAGTTTCAAACCAAAAGTAAAAAGTGTAGGAATTAAAAATAAAGCTGAAACTGGGGTGTTAGTGAACAGATTGGAGAACAGTGATTTGTACGTACCCGGGAATCCTTACAAGGGATCAGCTACGCAGGATCGCTCTTGTTTTGCTAGCTAGGCTTACATTATGGAATGATCGCAGACCTTTTTTGGACAGCTTTGTTTCTCTCACACCCAGCGTGTCAGAAAATTAGAAATTCTGTTAATTCTCTACCTGTACTTTTTTTTTTTTTTCAAATTCATTACCATTGATTTCTCTGAAGCCATATTTTAGCCAAAGCAGCCTCTATCTATGTCTACAGCCTCTTCCATTTTCAGTCTAAGCAGTCCTGCTCAAGCATCTTTGATAGCCTTTCTCAAAACTAGTCCTTTCTTATGTCATCGACTTTCCAGATCTTAACACATAAATATTTGAGTCTTTCTCATTTAGTAGTCTGTGACTGGTTTTATATTCAAGTCACAGGTAGGAAGGCCATGAGGGCCACCCTGAATCTCTCTTCCCCTTTTTTTTCCTCCCCAACTCAGTTTGTTTTGTACCTTTTCAAAGTTCTTCCTCCCCTAAGTCTTTTTGGGCTAATACTACTTGTTGGCAATCATTTAAGAGACCCCCTTCCCCATCTTAGTAATTTTTCCTCTATAACTGTCTTTATCTTAGAGCATTTGTTGTTAGTATTTTTATTGGCATACATCTGTTGCGAGGTGTCAGAGTCTTGGTCCTATTTTCCCTATTCTACGTGAAACTTGTTTAAAGTAACAGTAGTTCATTTTTGGTGCAGCTTCCTCAAGTGTCAAGTACAGTTCTTCAGTATGTTAGTGGGTATTAAGTAGAATGATTTGTTGGCATGAAGAGAATAGGTCCACATGGAGTTAGCTTTATTCTAGGCATGTCTTTAAGTTGATGCTTCCACTGACATTGACTCTTGACATACCTGGAGCTTTTAATCATACAGGAAAAAAAAACAGAAAAAATGAAGTGAAATGAACTTATTTAAGAGGCTTGGTGTGGATTTCTCCTTGCTCCACACCTAGAAATTTGGTGTGAGCAGTTTAGTCAGAAGAGGATCTTTTATAACAACCCATGGGAAGATCAAGGAATTAAACTGGAGCTTTTGTCTTAGTCTTGAATACTAGCCATTCCAAAACTGACCTGATTGTTTTGAATCTTTTGACCCTGTAAAGATGTAGGTCAGGTTTAGTGGCTTATGGATCCAGATAGGAAAAGACACTTTTTATTTGAACCTTCCAAAGAGGCTGCTTGGGAAAAACAAGGTCTGCACTTTGGATGTGGGGAATGGGATCAGGCAAACATGATCGTTTGCCCATTGTCCTATAGGAAGAATGGTGTTACTACATCTCCAGCTTACCTCTTTTTTGGTTTTCATACTATCTCATGAGTACAGATTCCTCATAGGAAGTGTTGCCTTCTAATTTCTGCCAATAACTTTTAGTTATTTACTATAGGAGAAAAGTTAGTCTCATGTATAGGTAAGTTGTTAGTGTGGTGAACTGGAACCTGTATGACTCCTGCCGTGAATTCTCTGTTATGTGTCAGTTTCTGACTCTTGTGTATTACCTAAGGGTTGTGTGCCTGGATTACTGTGAAATTTACAGGAGGCAGAAAAATAATTGGAATAAGGAGAAAGATAAAATGCTGGGGTTGAATTATTATTTTTGTCTGTTTTTCTCTTTTTTAAATATATTTTAACTTTTTATTGATTTGAGAGAGAGAGATATATAACAATTTGTTGTTCCACTTATTTATGCATTCATTGGTTGATTCTTGTGTGTGCCCTAACTGGGGATTGAACCCACAACCTTGGCGTATTGGGACAATGCTCCAACCACTGCATTACCCTGCCAGGGCCATTTTTCTGTTTTTGAACAATTGTTTCATTAATTAATCTTATGACAAAGCTATATCTTTTGCATTGTGTCTTGTATTTGTATTTGTAAAGGCAATGTCCATCCTTAGGTGTTTTGGGAGACTGGTGATTTTTGGCTCTTTACTGTATTGTCACCAGAAGTCACCAGAGGTCGGGAAATTGAACACTAACAATCAGATAATTTACTGAGCTTCTGAGGTTTGCATTAAGATAAATTAAAATTCTGCACAGCTGTGTTCCAGCTTCTCAGAAGGATGGTTGTGGGTAATGAAATATTCCATATTTTGATGTGGATGCCATCTAAAGGGTGATATGGGAGGAACTGATCAGTGACATCAATCTGTCACGTTGGCATATTCAATATTGGTGAATGGATGCCTGAGGATCAGTGAACTACTTACTGCTTTGTGGTTCTATCCTGCTGATCTTACACCTAACCTGGCTTTGCTGTGTCTGTTGGTTAGGATAACATCTGACTAAAGCTCTGGTCATGGAAACCTGAACCACTTTTTCTTGTCATAATGTGCATGCATCATATTGGAAAAGGTGGGCTGTAAAAAAAATCTAGACTGTCTTTCTTTCAAAGTGTTGCGTTCAAAGGCCAATAAGCTTCTTGTAGCTAACAGTACCAAAGGGTGGGTAATTGGTGATTTTTGGGTCAGAGCACTCAGATGGTTTTACTTTTTGGATGGCTGTACCAGCATTACCTCCAGTAAGCCACGGAAAAGCCTCGTCTTAATCCCCTGAGAGCAGAAAACATCATTTCTGATGACATAATGAATATGGACCTCAAAACAAGAACTAAGGGATCATTCTCAGATACTGACAACAGATAATCCAGACTCTGATTAACTTTTCAATTAAAGAAGGTTAGGTTTAGAATCAAAGTAATCTACTCATTATAAAGTGGTTTTCCATTTTCAGTAAGGTTGTTTTCTGGCTATAGTGGAATGAAGGTATTTAACTCTGTCTAGCTTTCTAAAGTTCATTTTGACTGTAGAAATGGATTCAATTTAGTAATTTTGGCCTCTGTGATTAGAGTACTTTCAGGCTGACAGTTTAGAATTCAACAGCAGTATTTTGTTCTTAGCTTGCACTGTAAATTTTTTGGTAGTATTTCACATAGGAAACAAAAACTTCAGGATAGCAATTTTCAGAATAGGAAACTTCAGAATACCAGTCAAGTCAGGGTTGTCTTTTATTTTCATTTAATTTTATTTATTTTTGTATCTTTTATTCCTAGAATAAGACACCCACCCACCCCTAAAAAAGCATGGCTCAGAATGCTTACAAAAGCACACGTAACTGTGGTATTTTGAAGCCACTGGGTGAAATTGACTATAAGGACCCTATTATTGAAAAAAAAATTTTTTTTGAGTGCCAGTTGATCTTCAAATAGATTGAAGCCTAGCCAGTCAGAACTTTGTCTTTCATAATTTCTATCTTTCTGGTTCATGGCACCCCCTGAAATGAGAAAGACCACTGTAAACTTCAATTAGGGTGAAGACCACTCTAATCTCAGAAGAAAGACTTAGAAAAAACATCGTGGGAGGGCCTTTCTGCTTGTTTGTGGAAATTGACTGTCGTCCGACCTAGAGAATGCATGTATACTCACAGCAGTTCGTTTGGGTCTTAAACCTGATGACTTGCTTTTCTGGTCTTTACTGCATGTATGTATGTGTTTATTTATTTAAGAGATTTTATTTATTTTTAAAGAGAGGGAAAGAGAGGGAGAGAGACATCAGTGTGTGGTTGCTTCTCGCGTGTCCCCTACCCGGGACCTGGCCCACAACCTAGGCATGTGCCCTGACTGTGAATTGAACCCGGGACCCTTTGGTTCCCAGGCCTGCACTCAGTCCACTGAGCTACACCAGCTGGGCTTTACTGCATTTATTTTAAGTAACCAATGCTACTTTAATTTATTTTTAAAAACCTTATGCAGTATAATGCAAATAAAAGTTGGGTTTAAGTCTCAACTGGATCTTAATTTCCTTATCTGTAAAATGGGGATAATTAAAACCCCAAAAGTCTTGAAAGTAGATAATATATATGAAAATGCTTTGTAAACCTTATAAAATCTTGCTCCTCAAAGTCTGTGGGCCAATAGCATCATCATCACCTGGAAACTTATTAGAAATACAGACTCTCAGGCCCTATCCCAGACCTATTGAATCAAGCCTGCATTTTGACAAGACCCTTAGGTGATATTGTATGCATATGACGGTCTGTTAAATACTACTATAAGACATATTTTTCTTGGAAGTTTAAATTCTGGATCAAATACAGAAACTTTTTTTTTTTTTACAGGGTGGAGTTCTTTTAGAATTGAGCTTCCATTGAACAAGAAATCTACATGCTGTACTTTGCAGTATCAAGTTTTTAGACACTAGATAAAAAAGGAAAAAAATCTTTTAGAAAACTTTATTTTTGGTTGTGATTTCTGTAATAATACCATACTACACATTTAAGATGTTTTTTTTCTTCTGGATCTGGTGGTTACACAACAGATGGGAACACTGGTAGCTTTCTGCACACCAGGAATTTGACCAAACATGCAGTGCCTGGTATATTTCGTGTTCCACTCTATCTGAATTGCAAACCTCCTTGCTTTGTTCCTTTTAAAGTTGGGATACATCTTTCAGATGACAGCTTGCCATAGTTGAATTGTCAGTGTTTCCTTTTTAGCAGCACATAAAATCATTGTGTGTCTTACATATTGATGGTGTTTCAGATTTGATGAAACATAGTTGGTGGTGGCTTGATTCTCTACACATATCTCAGAAAAAATCATTGGGACAAAGAATCTAATGATGAGAGCCATAGCAGTCTCTTTTCAGTGGGGAAACGTGAGATGTCTAGCAATTTTGAAGCTTTGGGGGAGTAGAGGTGAGGATGGGTGTGTTTTTAAAAAGGCAGTGGTAAAAAGTTGAAATTGGGTAGAGTACTGCTAAGAATTTTATAAAAAAGAATGGCTCTTTTATGAGTTGCCTTATTTAATCATTGAAACAACCCTTTGAGGTAACTGTTGAATTTATAGATGAGAAAAATGAGACTTGGAAGGGAAGTGATGGTGCCTGGATTCAAACTTTGTTATAATTTCAGTTCTTAACTATATTGCTTTCTGTTATGTCAGACTGACTTGTTTATTAGTTGACTTCTTCACAGTAAATTATGTGTCAACTGAAAAGAGTAATTCACATGGCTAGTAATTTCATACTTTTACTTGTTTTAAAATATTTTTTAAGTATTTAATTTATTTATTTTTAGAGAGAAGGGGAAGGAGGAAGACAGGGAGAGACATCGGTGTGCAAGAGAAACATCGATTGGCTGCTTCTCACACACCCCCATCTAGGAACCTGGCCTGTAAGCCAGGCATGTGCTTTGACTGGGAATCGAACTGGCAACCTTTTGGTCCGCAGGTTGGTGCTGGATTCACTGAGCCACACCAGCCAGGGCCATTTTTTAATAATGCCAAAAAAAATTTTTTTTATTACCAGTGAAGCTATAAACAGCTGAGCTTTAAAGGAAATTGATATTTCAGTTTTTTGGCATTTTATAAAAAACAAACAAACAAACAATATATGCGGGTGAAACCACTTGTTTAGTTAATGTTAGGGTTTCTGGACTCAGTATGTCAAGCAGGTATGTTAAATACTCCTTTTTAAAACAGAGGAGAGGAGCCCTCGCTGGCGTGGCTCAGTGGATTGAGTGCTGACCTGCAAACCAAGGGATTGCCAGTGGTTTGATTCCTGGTCAGGGTACCTGCCTGAGTTGTAGGTCTGGTCCACAGTGAGGGGTGTGCGAGAGGCAACCACATGTTGATGTTTCTCTCCCTCTCTTTTTCCCTCCCTTCTCGTGTCTCTAAAATAAATAGATAAAATCTTAAAAAAAAAAAAAGAAAAAGAAAAAGAAGAGGAAAGTTACTAATTTCATTAAATGTAACTTGTGCCTTATGGAGCTTTGTGATAAAATCACTTGCAACGTATTGCAAGTTAAATTCTCATTTCTCTGACTTTGCTCAGAAATAGTAGATATCTGAAATTTTCCTCCTGTTATATGAGTCTTTTGAGGAAGCTGAGTCATAAGTGGTTGTACTGTGATCTCTGCAATATATGGTTCTTCTATCTGTCTGCTTTTCTCTCAGTCCCTTAATATCTAGCAATGGAACATTCCTCTGCCTCTGTAGATCTGGGGTCTCATAGAACCCTTCTTGGCCCCACTCTTGAGATTTTGATTTGCCTTGGCCACTTACGTTTTGAGCACTCACTGAAGCCTGTATTTGAGTACTACAGGTTTGGGTTAACATTGAAACCCACAATAAAAAGATGCTATTAATTCTTTTTTTGTTTTTTCTTTCATTTAGCTAATAGACTTTTCTAGTACTATTATATACTAGATAGTATATGACAAAAAAGCAAAATGTAAACTCTGCTTTTATGATGTTTATATTGGACTTAATTACAGTGGTTTACAATTGTGACTGCTTATTGGAGTTAACTGGAGAACTCTTTATAACATTTGTGGGAAGTTGTACAGGCCAATTAAGTCAGAACCTCTGGGAGTGAGCCCAGATACACTCATAAATTTTAAAAAGATTGTGATGCCCAAACTAATCATAGAGCCATCACATTGTGAAAATGACAGTGCCCCTGGTAGGGTCAGATTGACAGTGTACACTTATATTAAAGTTAAACCACATAATTGGGGCATTTCAGATTTTAATCTTAATATCACAGATAACGTTACATAAGAAATTCTCTTCTAGTGTATAGCTTTTACTAACATGTTACTTTTGTATAAAATGTTTTATACTTTACAAAGCTTTTTTGCACATGTATTATTTCATAGACATTTGCAAGTACTGTGTTTTAAACAAAATTACTGTTTTAGAGATGAGAACACTAAGGCTCAGGTTTAGTAACCTGTTTGAAGTCCTGTGACCAGTGAGTGTAGGTAATTAAAAAAAGAATGTAGATTTTGTGCAGTCTGGGTTAATACTTACTTAAATACCAGGTAGTTAGGAACATCTTATCTTAACTATTAAAACAATTTTTAAAATCCCATAAAATGTACCAGTCTATTTATACCCCCTATTCTCTTTCTAGGACTTTTATATTTCTGAGAGATCATTTTTATGATTTTGAATCCTGTATTTTAATAATGTAGACTTTTTATTCTTGGTACCATTCAGAAATCAAACTTTATGTCAACTATTTTTATTTAGGGTTGTTGTTGATTTACTGAACTTTTTTTTTAAGCTTATGTTGAACCTATGTATAGGAAAGTATGTAACTCATAAGTGTTCATCTTCATGAATTTTTACAAAACGAATATACCCATACATCTACAATCAAGAAATAGAAGACTCCCTTGGGACTCCCCCCCCAACCCCCCTTCAAATAGAAGGAACCTGCTATTCTGGTGAGCCATTAATAACCTACTCATAGTAAACCAGGTAGCTGTATTTTATTTGAGTGGACTATATAGGTGAAAAACAGCCCACCCCAGAGCTACCTCTGAAAACCTAGCCTTTAGCTATATAATTGAGAATGTAAGTATCAGTGGCCAAGATTTCAGGCTACAGCAGTCTGCTTCCAGACTGGTGGAGCAGCTTCTGCTTCTCAGCAAGTCCTTGCTAAGGGGTCACTGAGGACAGAAAACACAGAGCATTGATTTGGTGAGTGAGCCTCCCTGTGACCAGATTGCTTGCTTGTTGGTGAAACTTCCTACTCCTTTATCCCGATGTCTTCCCATTTTGGCCCAGAGACCTTGTGAACTCTTTGTGAGAAGTTGAAGCCGAGCTGCTGCTCCTAAGCCAGTGACTTGATTTGTAGATTTGTGGAAGGTGACTTAGGTGTGTTAGTTGGGTGATCCTTTTAATGCTGTATTGCTGACATTGATCTGTCTAACTCATGTGGTTATTTGTTATCTAGACCATATCTCCATCTCCGGGATTCTTATCTAAAAACAGTGGGAGGACCCTTCTTTAGCAGTTAAATTTTGTAGGAAGTTTTTTTGGTCACACAATTTTCTTTGTCATAGTTTTTAAGCTTCTGTCAGACGCTGTATTGAGTGCTGGGGATATGAAAATGAAACAGCTTTTGTCAGTTTTATCTTTGCAGGAAGAGGGAGCTATTGTCTTTGGACATTTTGAAATGACTTTCTGTCCCCAGAAACCTGTCATATTTTCATCTTTGCTTTGAGATCTCACTGTAGTGCTTAATTAGCCATCGCTCACTCCTTTTGAACCACCAACAATCTTATACTTTGAAGATTCTGCTGTGAAAGTCACATCTCAGTGGCTGCCAAGACTGATTTATCATCTTGATGCCACATGAAACTAAGTTCTGTATCCTAAGTTCCTTCTTGTATATATTCCTTTGTTCATATCAGCCACAACATCTTTCTTTTTCTGTGTTGCGTTTGAACAGAGAATGATTTTGAAAGTACAGCGATCTCTGAACTGAGTTGAAAGGTCTAAGCATGTCAAGGTGCATGAGTCCCCTTTTCTAGCCAGAGACCTTTGAGAACCACTCTGAGGGCATCTGTTTATTTTGCATTTGTAGGCCCACCCATTCACAGCCGCCTGCTGCTCCAGCCTCCATCATCGATTCCTCCCCGGGGGATCGTGGTGACTGGAAATGCTGTGCAGCAGCGCTCCTCTTCTGATTGGATTTCGCCTTTGACTGGGAGCTTTAATTTGATCTAGGTGTACTTGTTTCTGCCTTGAGCCAGAAGTCAGAGGTGGGGGGCAAGTGAGGTTGCCTCTGTCTCCTTTTACAAAAACAATAGTTACCCTTTGGTAAGATTGTGCCAAGCTCTCTGTACCACATCAAGTCACCACACTAAATATTCTTTTCCTTTTGGAAATCAGGGTCTTAATTTAAGATGCTGGTAAGAGGAGACAGATTTAATTTCCTTAGAAAACAGGACATTAGCATGCTTGGCATATCAGTTCTTTCTTTCTTTCTTTTTTTTTTTAAGATTTTATTTATATATTTTTAGACAGAGGAAGGGAAAGAGAAAGAGAGTGAGAAAAACATCAGTGTGTGAGATTGCCTTTTGGGTGCCCCTACTGGGGGACCTGGCTTGCAGGCATGTGTCCTGACTGGGACTCAAACCGGCAACCCTTTGGTTCACAGGCTGGCACTCAGTCCACTGAGCCACACCAGCCAGGGCCACATCAGTTCATTGACATCCAGTCTTTAATTATTCACAGTTTGAACCACTTCAGAGATAAATTCTGCTGCATTAGTGATTCAATGTAACATGTTCCATGTAGTCTTAAAATAATCTAATATGGAACAGGCAGACAGATAAACACTGGCGAAAAAATTTTATAGCTAGATTTAACATGTTTTGAAGGATTAAAAAGTTAAAGTTAAGGATTATTGGTGAAGATGCAATAGACTGTGGGATAAAGGGTGGAACTGGCGGGGGGTTGGGGTGGAAGTGCAAATTGGCAAGGCATTTATCTCAGGATAAGAGTAATTGAATTGGAATGATGTCAGACCATACTTAGCTTAATATTTGGAAGTAAGGGAGGAGTTTACATAGGCAATGGTGACATAGGAGGGCATTTTTGTTTGTTGGTTTTTTTTTTATAGACTTAACATTTTTCCAGTTATACTTTTAGCTACTGTAACATTTTTCCAGTTATACTTTTAGCTACTGTATCTGGAGCTTCTTAGGAGTTGCACATAGAGTTAGACTTGAACTTAGAGAAGTGGGACCAAGAGATACAAAGTTTTGGCTGGGTTTTGGGTAGAAAGAAAGAAAAAAATGGGATGGTGGGACATTGGGTGTGGTTAAGACTGTCCTAAACCCTGTAACTTAAATGTACGTCTGTCTCCCTCATTTGGCAAGACTTTCTGCAGTGTTCCTGCCGCTGTGTTGTCTGTTAATTAGATTGTAATGTCTTAAAAGGGCACAGACACTATCCTTTTCTAAGTAGAATCTAGTATAGTCTGGTGTCCACGGTGGTTGCCCACTATCATTAGTTGATGATTAGTGAAGCTGAAGCTATTTTTTAAACAGGGCCCAAGGGATGCAGACAGTGATGAAAACGACAAAAGTGAAAAGAAGAACAAGGGTACGTTTGATGGAGATAAGCTAGGAGATTTGAAGGAGGAGGGTGATGTGATGGACAAGACCAATGGTTTACCAGTGCAGAATGGGATTGACGCAGACGTCAAAGATTTTAGGTTTGTATGTTTTACACTTCTGGTTTTTGAATGGGGGCTATGGGTTTTTGTTTTGATTTAGTTTTATTTTGATTTCAGTTTTCTTTTTCCCTCCTTATGTGTCCTTTTTAAGAATCGAGTCTAGTGTAGGCCATACCACAAAGATTATAAATTAACTGGTAAGGCTGAATTTTCTAAGAGCTGTCGATGCCTGGTGCTTTGCCAAAACAACAGACTTTTGTATAGGGCTGTCTGATTTGCAGATTGATTCCATAAAGAGTGTTTCATGATTCTCAAATATCACAATCACCTGGTGCCTTGGGACTTTTCCCAAGTTTCTTCCAAATCACTGTCTTGGGAGAAACCATGGTTACTAATGGCAGTTTGTCATGTCTCTCTGGCATGTTTAGAATAAATGGGAAAACAGTTGAGAACTTACTTGAGAATCATAAGCCCCCTGAGGCTCAAACTCCCTTTGAGGTAGGTGGGTCAGGTATCATTTTCCTCGTTTTAAAAAGCCAGAGATGCAGCTTAAATGACTTTTCTTAAACAAATCCTCTCTATGGTTGCACCTCATTCCATCTCTGGTCATGATTAATTTGCCGATTTTAACCTGTAATTTAACATACACTGTATAAACTGGTATTGTATATTTATCTTCCACATTTGGCAAATAGTCTTCATTTAAGTAGGTAACCTTTAGTGATGATCTATAATTAAAAAAATTCCAAAAATCCTCAGTCAGTGATGTGCAGGTAGAGAATTCAATTTTGAATCGTTTTAATTTAGTCTAAAGCTAATATGTGTACATCTGACCACGCACATATATCTTACCCTAACATCTGCCAATGTCAAAATAGAATGTATTTTGGATCATTGTTTGTGGAACAATGCTCAGTTGCTTAACATTTCTAATCTAGTTTTTGTATCTTGCGAGTGTAAAGGATTAAAGTCTGTTGAAGAAATTTGAGGCACAGAGATGTAGAGGGCTCCCCGAGGGCTTCCAGATGAGTTTGGGCAGCCTCTCCAGCCTGTGTGCCAGGCGGCCTGTCGCGGCGTTCTGTGGTATTTGGCCTCGGGGCAGGCGGTGGTGGTAGGGCTTGTGTGTGTCAAGGAACACAACATTAGCTTAAATTCGTGCCAGCTGTAGGATTTCTTTTAGAGATGAAATGTGTATAATGTGGTCACAGGTTACACTCCTCTGACTAGATTATAATGCTGTTCTGTATTAGTCTGATTTGGAATCAGATAGTCCTGCAATCCTTTTGCATAGGGTGGCAGTGCTTACGTATACCCGTGTCCCAGGACATGTACCGATAGTGCCCCTTTTTGCTCTTTGGAGTGTCCTGGCTTGGATGATAAATTATAACCTCGTATTATTTTTAATTCTTAGAGTTATCTCCTTAGCCAGGGACATATCCTAGACAATGAATGAATTTATTTTGTAGTATTCTGTAATGGTCTACTTCTTCTGATTTCTTAGAAGGGGAGAAGGGAAGACAGTTTTAGCATTGCCTGATATATCTAGATAACGCAGAAGAAATTGTTTTACCTGTATAAAAATTATTTTTTTAAATAGATTTATTCTTAGATGTGGAACTTCCCCCTTAGAAACTACTTTCCATTGTTTCTGTGTTTAACAAGATACTGGTTTTGAGGGCATATTTTATTATCTGCATTTTGGGGTCTCTGTTTTCATGGATGTCATAGGTAGTGATTTTGGTAGTTCATCCAGTTTTCCTCAAATTTGAGTCCCTTGGTTAAAGGGATTGTAAATTAATAGCAGTAAATGTAAATTTAAGGGGTGGGTTGTGGGAAGGCGAGTAATAGAAAAGTCATTTTATAGGATATAACATGGAAACACCATAAATGGTCTTGGTTGTTTTGCAGAAAATAGTTTTAAGTATTATTGATAATAACCTATGTCACAGGCGTTGTCCTTAAACTTGGCTTGCTATAGTGTCCCTCCCCACTCAAAATAAGGTTTAATGCCCTTTACTTTCTCTGTTTAGCCGTACCCCTGGTAATTGCCAGAACTCTGCTAATGAAGTGGATCTTCTGGGTTCAAACCAGAATGGTTCTGAGGGCTTAGCCCAGCTGACCAGCACCAATGGTGCCAAGCCTGTGGAGGATTTCTCCAACATGGAGTCCCAGAGTGTCCCCTTGGACCCCATGGAACATGTGGGCATGGAGCCTCTGCAGTTTGATTATTCAGGCACGCAGGTACCTGTGGACTCAGCAGCAGCAACTGTGGGACTTTTTGACTACAATTCTCAACAACAGGTACTGTGTGTGTCTCTGTCGCTCTCTCTGCTCTCCCTCTAGCCAGCACATTCTTTAAGTAACTAAGAATGGTGGGAATGGGAGGAGGGTGGCTTATTTTAGGCTATTGAAGCCATCCTTTCTTAGCCCAGCAGTGATGTGGGTTTACAAAGCCTCTGTATCTTCCCCTCAAGAAGCTGATTCTCACGCTGAGGTTGTTGGCAAGAGACCACCCTCCTTTACAAGTATTTCCTTGGGCTCCTGTCTCGCCCCAGGGTCTGGAGAGTGGGTGAAGTGATATTACCTCTTGTGACACAATCCTCTTAGATGCTAACTTAATCTCTCTGAAGAGTAATGTGATTGTGATGCGATTGGTTTGTTTTGCTTTAAAAATAGTAAAAACTCTGTTATTTACCATGGTCAGGAGTCCAGTGCGAGATTGTCTTATTAGTAATGTCTTTTAATTGAGTTACTACCTTTTGAAAACTAGTAGTACCTTTCAGAAGAGTTAGAATTTCATTAGGTGAAAAATACACACAAATCAACAGAAAATCTACAGTGAAATTACTTGGCCATTTTATTCATAAAACCCTGGAAAATATTGCATGTGTGCCTTCTGGTTTTGAAGGCATTGTGTAATTAACTCTAGGGTTTACTGGTTCTTCTTTTTTATTTTTTTAAATGAAAATTAGTTGTCTGAATTATTTAAAGGTGGGTGGTAGCTTCTCAGTCTTGTTAAGTACGACAGGTTCTCCCTTGTGGCTGGAAGGTGTGTGATCGGCCTTGAATTTCTGGTACGCCTTAATTTTGGACTGGAACATAAATATAAACGTCTAGGTTTTAAAGGTTAACATCTTATTTTGAAGTTTACAAATTCTTTATCTATGGGGAAATTGGCTTTGGGTCTTTGGAGATCAGTTGTACCATACCGTTCCTTTAGTTGTCATAAATAGTTGATTTTAAATGAGTTTTGATTGATAGATGATTGGAAATAAGGTTAACCATATAAAGTCTACAAAATGAGATCCCTTTAAGGGATTTTCTGACGTGCACTTTGCTCTTTGCTCATATCAGATGAATACGTTAGGTTTAACTCCAAGCATTTTTTTAAAAGAGTAAAATGAATGTGTACATTATTTTTCCTGTAGTTCTCTATAGATATGCCCTCTTCTTTGTAAGAATTGACTTTCTGTGTTTTTTCTTGTCTTTATAAGAAATACTCTTTCATGATTTTGCCCTTTATCACAGTGAATCCTCAAAACAGCAGTTTTGCATGAAGCCAGAAATTATTTCAGGTGCTGAAGACATACTAGACTTCAAAACATTGTGTGCCACACCAGTGCACATAGGTACATGATATTTTTGTGTAGAATTCAACTTGTACAGCTTAGGGAATTTATTTGGCAATTTCTTCATCTAAATTGAGCTTCATGAGTATAGGCTAGTCAGATCCTTTAAACTAGTTAATATCAAGAAGTTTTATCTGGACATCTGCAATAATGTCAACAATAAAAATAAAAAATAATAAAACATTTTTTTTCTGCCAAAAAATTTTTATATGAATTCTTTTACTCTGTTTTTTGGTCCGAATTTCTGCAGCAACTCTTAGAACTGTGACCGATTTTGGTTCTTAGCTTCCATTCCGAATGGAAGCTTTTGCTTGTTATTTAAGGAAGTATTTGTGTCCAATCACTTATGGATGAAAATCTGATTCTCTTTCATTTAGTTGTTCTTTACTTCATACTCAGAGTTGGGGTTCTCTTTTGATTTATCGATCTCTGGTTTCAAAATTTTACTGTTTTTTGGGAGGCTGGGTAATTACAGAACTTGAACAACAGAAACCCACTTTTGCACACCCACACATAGTTTAGCATGATCACGGCAAACACAACACCTACTCACATTTATAAAATCCAGGGTCCTTCACCAAGAGTCCCATTTCAGCAATTTTTGAAAGTGAACATTTATTATTTTGAAAGTTAACTGTTGTTGGGTTCTGGCTTCCCATACATGTCTTGGTTGCTGCAACATAGGGGCGTTGGTGCACAGAGATACCACCAGGGTATGACGTGGTCCTTGTTGTTTGTCCCATGGGCTCGTAGTTCTTGCTTTTCGGAGTAGATTGCTTTACATGTTCTTGTACTAGGCACCCTAATAGCACGTATGGGAACCATTGGCTCAGAATTCCTAAGTACCTTCAAAACCTTTTAACCTCTTACAGGCTGCTACATTAAAGCCAGTAGTGTTAAGAAGGAAGGATTGTTTTTCTATTGTAAATTGATGTTTGTTCTTACATTTTATCCCTCCAGTCTTGCTTACCCTTTTGCTTTTCATTACATTTTATTCGCCTTTCCATTTCTACTAATTTACATCGTTCTCATTCTTTAAGGTCCAGTGCCATTACCTTTCTTGGTCTCCAAATCAATAAGTTGTCACGTCTGTTTCCTTTGAATTCTGTAGTGCTTTGTATTTTGCTTAAGAAAAAAATGTCACCATGTTCTGCCTTTTGTTTTGATTACTTGTCTAATAGCCCTTCCTAGATTGTAAGCTCCTTGAAGGTAAGGCTTGAGTCTTGTCCTCTCTGTGTCCTCTGCTTTGCTTTAGCAGACTGAGTTTTCAGGGAACTTTTTCTCTTTTACAATATCTCAGAACTGCCCCCTCATGATTAAATAAGCTTCCCAGAACTAAAATTTGAAACTAGCCTTCTAAGAGGCCTGAGGCCACTTTCTGAGGCCCAGCATATATTCTAATACGTGAGTCCTTTAGACCTAGCCCACTGGCTTGTGCCTCAGATACAGATAACTAGCCTGTGTACTATCCAGGAAATCTACCTCTTGGATATTACCTCTCTATTGCTATGTGATCAAAAGCCATGGTTCTCTCATCAGAAAAATGAACGTAATTCTTTTGATACCAAAATTTGTGGGTAACTTCAGGGAAATCCCAGATCTTTGGACTGCAGATTATAAACTTCTATTCACATTTTTTGTTCTCACTTCTAGCCAAGTCTGTCTTTCATGAGTGGAATGGGCTCCCCTTATTCTACAGCTCTCAGTTCAGTTACTTTTACCTATTTGGTCATTTAAATACTGCAAGGAAGTACTCGATGACAAGTAATAAGCTCATTCATGCCCATGTCCTAGGAACCTTAGACAAGGGAGAACATACTCTGTTCTCTGGGGAAGGAAGGACTTAAGAAAGAGGTGAATCTTGAGCTGTACCTTGCAAGACCTGTTTATATCAGGAAAAGAATAAAAATTCAGGTGGAGGAAATGGTAAAACTAAAGGCTTCAAATGGGAAATTAACAGGTACATGTTCAGTGGATATTTAGAGCGGTCACCCTATGTGGTAGTTGAGGCTGAAAAAAAAAGTGAGGTTGCATAGGTAGTGTTGCGTGTCTTACCGACTTTGCCGTGCTGCTTTATAGACAGTGATAGGACAGTTTAAAGAAGGAACGACGTAATTATTGTGGTTTAGTTCTTTTGTGCTAAGTGTTAGTTTAGTAGCAGTTTTAGACATTCTTTCACCCATATTAATCAGTTAACTGTTGAGTGTTGTGTCCTTCTAGGAACCTTAGGTTCTGCCCACAGTGAACAGAGCTAGCGTTCATCATAAGGCTACTGTACATGAAACAGTTGAGGAACCATTGAGGGACCATGTGCTCAATTGGTGGATCAGGAATGCTGTCAGACCAGGGGAGGGCTTGATGTGGACCTAGGTTGCATAGATGAAGCTTGAAAGACAGGTGGAGTATATATTGCTGCAGTGAAGAGAGCAGATGTATGGACATGGAAATGACCGTGGCATGGTTATGGGCTGATAAGAGTGGAAGGTGTTGTTGGGTTGGCCAAAGAGGTTGTTAAGTTTTTTCTGTACAACGGCTCTAGTAGTGTGCTTAGTTGTCTTTAACGTCATTCAAAACAATTTTGTTAGGTTGTATTATGACAGCTGTTACATCAGCGTGCATTTTTTAAAAAGCATCAAAATTGGTGAATTTTTGTGTAGCCATTTTAATATTGAAGATGGAAGAAGATACACCACATTTTTGGCATATTATACTTTATTATTTCAAGAAAGGTAAAAAATCAATGAAACACAAAAATTTGTGCAGTGTATGGAGAAGGTGCTGTGACTGATTGAATGTGTCACAAATAGTTTGCAAAGTTTCTTGGTACTATTCACATTCTGGCCAAGTAATTCTTTGCTCTGGGGCTGTCTTATGCACTGGAAGATATTTAGCAGCACCCCTGGCCTCTACCCACTAGAAGCCAATAGGAGGAGATAGCCGACATACTCAAAGTACCCAAATCAATAAAGTTAGAGGTGAAAAGGAAAACTGTGTCTTTTATTTTGTGGTAACTACTGAACAGATTAGTATAGTGAAGTGCATGCATGGGCTTTGAGTCAGAGCTGGTTCAAACCCCCAACTCGGCATTTAAACTGTGTGATCTCAAACAAGACAGCTCTCTGAACCCCAAATTCCTAACCTGTAAAATCATCACTCAGCAACTCACAAAACAAAAGCACTCAGTATACGGTCTGGCAAATAGTTAATAAAGGTTCAGTAAATATTAATGTAAGTTAGCAAAGATCATTCTTTTACAGAAAAAACTAAACAGGCTTTCTGGCCAACACAATATCTATGGAAGGTGAGAAGGAGACAGGTATCTATGTGGTCGCAGAGTCTGGGTCACAGAGTCTTTCTGAGCCAGGCCTGTGTCTCAGACAGCGTTAATGATTGTGAGCATTGGACCAGATACCTAGTGTGACACACATCTTTTTGTACATTTTGTCCTTTTACCATGGCTTTCTTAAATGGGTATCTAAACCTATTTGTTTTTAGTTTTGAGTTATTTGCTACAGTTTGTATGGTAGCTTTATTTGTGATTTTTTGAGGGGATCTGTCTTATTTACTTTACATCAGTATTTTGATTTGGTGGGGCAAGTTGGTTTCAAAATTGTTAATATTAGCTTATATTGAGATACATAATATAGAACAGCCTCGGAATATAGAAAAGGTAATTTTCATGTAGTTCATTACACACTTAATGGTACTTGTCTAGTTACCGTTAATCTTAAACTTGTCTATGTTTATTTAGAGTAGGGATTCCTTTTTTGTGCTATGAACTCCTTGGCAGTTATGTGAGATGTGTGGACTGAATTCTCAGAATAATGTTTTAAAATGTAGAGTGTAAGTAGGGTTACAGAGGAAGTCTTTAACAACAAATTTAATGATGTATGTGCTTTATCATATGATGCACGAAATAGAGTTAGGTGGACTTGCTATCTTAAGGAGCATAAACAAGATTTTCAGATGTCATAACAGT
>CM052542.1:17639221-17651334 GCA_028533065.1 Trachops cirrhosus | reverse complement strand
GAGAGAGAGAGAAACATTACTTTGTTTCACTTATTTATGCATTTGTTGGTTGATTCTTATATATGCTCTGACCAGGGATTGAACCTGCAACCTTGGCATAACAGGATGACACTCTAACCAACTGAGCTACCTGGCCAGGGCCTTTTTTTTCATTGATAAAGAGCTATATACCTATTAGATTTAGATAAATATATTTTCAAAAATTATTACTAGGTTTCATTAAATTATAATCCTGGATAGCAGAAACCAAAGCCAGGATTATGTCATTATAGAGTGATCACATTAATTGGTGATATTCTTTATTTAGGATTCAGTTAATCTAAAAATAGCCTAATATAGCATGTTTTACAAAATTGCATACTAATGTACTAAAACTCTTACCTATTAAGCATGAATTTTAACAGAGAAAAATACTCTGAAAGTCATAATTGAAATATACTGTATTTATTTTTTCACAACCCTAGTCAGATGGGAGAGGGAATTGGCATGCATTGCTTTTAAAAGTGTGGTAGTGATTAAATGTCATTCTTATGAGGCCAATTGTGTGCATAGTTTTAATATAGGAATTTAATATTCTTGGCTTGCTTTTCAGTTTACAAGTGAGAGAATTACTGTTAGTGTTGTGTATAATCACTGTTAAAATGCTCACGTTAGGTGGTAGTTTGGTTGATTGAAGCCTACCTTTACACTTAATTTGACTTTGTTGAAATTTTATGTGATTTTTTTCAAAAGATATACTAATTTACTTGGAAGAAGGATATGGTTTCCTCCCCCCTTATTTAGACATTGTTTATTATAGAATGAAATTCTTCTTCATCTGTTAAACAAATGTAAAGAAGTTTACATTTTCTTTTTAAAAAGTTCAGCAGCATGGTTTGTATGTACCTGTTAAACCAGAAATCATTGTAATCACTAGTTGGTCATTTAACCTGGTGAGGTGTTAAACAGTTCAAATAACCTGGTCAAACGTGGGTTTTGACCCAGATACTTTTAAAGCAAACGTCTACAAACTTCATGTTCTGAGGACAGGCTCCAATATATACTTTCATTAAAAACTTATGGTCCCACCATTGATGTAACACTGTATTTTGTCATGTATTAATGTGCACTTTTTTGCCCAAATTTTTGAAGGGAAGATGAGGATGCACATTATGTATGGGTAGTACATGTATTGCCTTGGATCTGTCCTTGTGTTTTGTAATTATTTGTTACATAAAATTTCTTGTACCATAACATGTTCAGAAGTAAATGCTAAAACTCCTTTATAATACAAAAAACAAGCATCTAAAATAAATAAATAAATAAATAAATAAATAAATAAATAAATAAATAAATAATTGAATGAAAACAAAAGATATTTTCCTGAAAGTTTGGGCCAAAAACGTGGGTGCGCACTGTACACAGTAAAATACAGTACTTTCGGTGTTTCGGAGGGTTTTTCTCTATGAATCCTGACAACAGCTCCATGAAATAGGGCAGCTGTTTTATTTTCACAGGTAAGAACATTAAGACATCACGAAGCTAAAAGACTTATTGAAGGTCATATACCGTAAGTTGTGCAAACATGTGTTTTGGTTTCTAGCTCTAGGCTGTTTCTTTTGGACCTGGTACTAGAAATACAAAGCCTTTCGATAGGTGGAGTCATCTCACCTTCAAATTCAGCTGCATTCATAGTTGTTTTTTCTGCACGGAGATACTGTAAAACAGTACTTATCAACAAAAACAAAAAAATGTTTCTCCTCCATGTTATCTTTGTGACCTGTGGAGAACAATTGGTACTCATGACCTCAGTGGGGTTTTGACTTTGATGTTGACTGTGAAGAGTCTTACCCTCTGTTTCCCCCATTCCTGGGCTTCCTTGTTGGGGGAGAAGCTATAAGAGGTAATCACGGAAGCATTGTGTCTGTATGGGGGTGCTCATCACACACAAAAGACTATTGTATGCTCTTCACATGTGTTAACGTTAATACAACAACTTTATGAGTTATTTGTATCTTTATTGTCTCTGTTAGAGGAAGAGAGCAAGGCTCAGAGAGACTAACTTGCACAAAGTCACATAGAAAGTTAGTGGTAGAGCTGAGATATGAATCTAGGCTTTCTGGCCCCAGACTCTGCTCTTATGCCTTATCCACTATGGATGTATCCTTAAACTGGTAAAAAAAGCCAGGGCTGGCAGTATATTTTATTGAGGGCAGGGGGCCCAGGGAGATAGTCTTTTACATTTGCCAACTCCGTATGTAAATGCTATTCCATATTCTGAAAACTCAACAATTATTGGTAACAACAGTAATAGCAATAGCTCTATTTTATACAATGCCAGCTATATGGCAGTCACTGTGTTGGGTGGTTTTGAGTGCTCAGATTTTTTTTTCTGGAATAAAACCCCCACAAGGATCTCTTGTAAGGTCATATAGTGGTAGAGAAGGGAGTCAAACCAGCTTGCTTGTGTAGTTCCCAAATCTTGAAATAGCTGATGTATTTTTCTCTGCACTTAGTCTCTTGAACAATGTATGAATTCTACTCAAATAAATTATAATCAACAGTGGCACATTTATCATTATACCAACCTTAAAATAAACATTTTCTCTAAATCTCACGGTATTGTGTTTCTCAGTTATGATTAGCATGCCCTGTGAAAATCATGAAAATGTTTACAGAGTTCTGTGCTTTGCCCAGCAGATGGCATTTGTATGAGTTTTTCAGGAACCTTTGGAACCCATCACTTGCCAATTACCTAATTTTGTTTTGATTACCCTGTATTTCCAGTTAATATTAGACAATTTACATAAAGAGAACACCAGAATTACTGTAATCTATAATCAGATCTGCCTGCTGTAGATGCATAATTTACTTTTGTTAATTGTTTACTGCGAAATGCACTAAAAAAACAATTCCTTCCCTGGTCACCGTAATCATCTGAGATACATTAAATCAACTCTCAAATACAGGACATATGGGAATTCTTGTAGGGCCTGTGTTTTTTAAGTGAAAAGTAATGCTTCCTTACTCTCAAAGTATGGTGACATGGTGGTTAGAACCACTAACCCATGTTATGTGGAATTATTACTTCTATGGTATTCACACACTGTATGTATATTTACAGATACAGTACATGCATATGTACATATATGGAATGAGTTACATGTAATGTTAACAACATATGAATCGAGAAGTCATATGAAATGGCATTGAGGTATGGTTTTTGGTTAATAAATCACGAAAACCGCCCCAGCTGGGTGGTTCAGTGGATTGAGTGCCAGCCTGCCAATCAAAGGGTTGCTGGTTCTGTTCCCAGTTAAGGCACATGCCTGGGTTGTGGGGCCAGGTCCCCGGTAAGGGGCGCCTGAGAGGCAGCCACACATTGATGTTTCTCACCCTTTCTCCCTCCCCTCCCCACTGTCTAAAAATAAATAAAATCTTTTTTAAAAAAGAGATATCCTCAAGATATATATTCTGTATGGACGATCTCTATTTCCTATGTCACAGTGTCTAGCTAATAATGTGCTCAAAAAAATGTTTGCTGAATGAATTGAATTACTTTGTTTACAGCAGGGTGGAGGAAAGAGGTTAGCCATGAACAATGTCTCAGATGGTAAATATTTCAAAGTGTTTTAGGCTAGGAAAATTCCAGAGTCCCACTGAATAGACAGTATTTAGTGGAACTATGAGGTATTTTTATAACCTTCAAAAAATTAAAAAATCAACTTCCCACAATTTTACTTGCTTTCTGCCTCCTGGCTGCCCCTCTTGGGTAGACTGCTTCCTGTTGGTGGGCGTTCTATGAGACTGTCCTTCAGATAAAACAGAAATATGACACCAACCTGGCAAAAACCCAAGATCACAGTGACCGCATGGTACTGACTGGCTCCATTCCTGGGAGCGAACAATTGTTTTAGTATGTTTGTTGATATACTCCAGTATTTCTTCTGAAGACTCAGTATTTAATCAGTGTCTATAAAGTAGTGTTATCTTTTTACCAGCATCATAAATGAAATATTTCTTTAACCTTTGAAAAACAGCCGAAGTATTTTTGAAATCTCTACATGGTCATTATTATTGCTATATTTTTAGATCCTCACTAGAGGAAATGCTCATGGATTTTAAGGGGGGTGGGGAAAGAGGGACATTGCTGTGAGAGGGAAGCATCGATCAGCTGTCATGGTAGTGCGTGCCCCACCTGGGGATCAAACCTGTAACCTTTTTTTCTTTTTAAATGGTGCCTCATTGCTTTACTTTTAGAAGCCATTTAAAAAAAATATTTTATTTATCTATTTTTTAGAGAGAGGGGAAGGGAGGGAAGAGAGAGAAAGAGAAGGAGAGAAACAATGATCTGTTGCCTCTTGCGTGCGCCCCAACTGGGGACCAGGCTTGCAGCCCAGGCGTGTGCCCTGACCCACAGTCGAACTGTTGACCTCATGCTTTGCAGGATGACACCCAAGCAAATGAGCCACAAAACTGTCAGGACTAATCTGCAGCCTTTTGGTGTATAGGGTGACTCTCCTACCAACTGAGCACCTGGCCATGGCTCTACATGGTTATTTTTGACATTCATATTGTAAAAGCAAAGACTAACTTTTACTCTGGGATTTAGAAAGATAAATATAGAGAAAGAGTGATAAGAGGGGAGGTTGGTTGAGTATGTTCAAAAATTCACCCTTGTGTTTATTTAAAATCAGGCTCCTCATATATTTGAGGCATAGAAGATAGCCAGATTATAGGATCAGGTCTTTCCATTGAAAGTTAAGTTGGTGGAATGTCATTATCTCCTAATGTCTGAAATAATTGGGTCTCTGAGAACATCTACAATTCATGCTGCATGGGGTCTCACATATCATCCAGTGATGTCCGCTGAGCTGTTGAAAAGCACTTTATAGAAAGCAGGTAGATTGAACGCGCTTTCTAGGGAGGTCCCTTCAGTTAGTGCTCTCACTCCAATTCCAGCAAACAAAGATGTCTTCAGAATGGCTGTACAAGGAGGCTTGTCAGGCCACTCGAATCAGGTCACCGGCATCCCCTTTCTTTGTACCAGTACTGTTCATGCTGAAGTGTGTGAACATTTGATTTATTGTTATATCCCTAGTTCCTTGCACAGTGCCTAGTAGGTTATTTGTTTCATAAATATTTTTGGAATGAATGAGTAAATGATTGACTTTGTATTAGGGCTCTTTGAATTCCTTTCCTTTTTGTGGGAACTAAGAAGTGTGCTAGGTCTGAGGTCATAATCCACGTTTTGTTAGTAGCAGCTGTTCCTACATATAAAGACTAGGTACCCCGGAAATTCAGGAGCCCCCAAAAGTGGGGCAGTTGCTCAGTTTACTCATTATGATAAGCCATTAGTTGAAGAAGGTATCCAATATCAGTTCCCTGGGAAGAGGCAGTCAGAGGACAAAATAAATACTTTTCATTTTGCTTTCCAAAATGAGTGGGTGAGGGTTAACTCAGAGTTCGTGTGGGGGTCTGAAAAGAACTGAAGGAGGATGACAGCCCTAGGGGCAGCGTGGGAGTCATGTCGAAGTGTCCCTGTTTCATTTTTGTGTGCCTTGGCTCGGGCGGCCCCTCAGACCTGTTGACAAGCAGTAGGGCACTTGTATGCGTGCATGTGGTCCAGGGACATACAATCTGTAACGTCGTCAGCACATGGGGACTGGACATATCAAATTGAGGTAAAGAAGGAGGGAACGGAGAAGTATGGAGCATTGCGATACCATGTGAAAGGAGGAGAGCGTGAGAACATTTTTGTTTAAAGTATCATGCCTTGATGGGGCCTACAGAAATTTTTATTGAGAGATTTTTAAATGATTCATGAAATAGTTTCTCTAACGTCACCTTGTCTTTTTCTGACCTCAGCTGTTCCAAAGACCTAATGCGCTTGCTGTCCAGCAGTTGACAGCTGCCCAGCAGCAGCAGTACGCGCTGGCAGCTGCCCATCAGCCTCACATCGGTAAGTCCTTAAGCCTGTTGCTCCTTCTTTTTCAGTGTGGCCACCATGTTAGGGTCTGGGGTTTCAGACAAATCCCTCAGAGTGAATGGCTTAGTCCTCTCGTCCAGTTGTCTTGAGCTGCATTCTTTATTTTTGGCACACCTTCCAGATCTCAACTGATGAGATTTCTTAATATCTAGCTATTACTGCTCTGCCTCGGCTCTTTCAGGATTTAAAGTGTTTACTGTTGTGGTGACTAGCATCAACTCTGTTGGTAAGATTGGATGAAATCTACTCAATAGCAGTAGTTTTGTCCATATTGGGGCTGTATAGACTGTGAATAGTATCAACCTCTCTTATTAAGCAAGTAGTACTTATAAATCCATTTTCCTAGTGGCATTTATTTTAAAAGCATTCCATATAGTTACTTGTTTTTAAAGTAGCTTTGCCCTTTTTCTATAGCAGTTGATTTGCCATGCATATTTTTGTCTAACTGCCTAGATCAGGGGTGTCAAACTCATTTTCACTGGGGACCACATCAGCCTCACAGTTGCTTTCAAAGGGCCAAATGCAATTTCAGCTCATTAACAGTTAAGGAGTACTTACATTTATACAGTCCTAAAATTATTTTGGCCCTTTGAAGGCAACCGGGAGGCTGATATGGCCCCTGGTGAAAATGAGTTTGATATCCCTGGCCTAGATGATCCCCACCCATAACCTTTTTAAGGTCTCTGAAACTAAGTGCTATATTACAAGAACAAGTAGAAGTTTTGTTTTGTTTTTTTCTAATGTGTTAAAATGACATGATTGAATAGAAAGGAGATTGCCAGTCATGGATTGTGGTGTGCTGTGGGAGAGAAGACTGGCTTCCAACCCCGATGTGTGAAGGCCAGGCATAGAGGCTTTTGTCTGGGTTTGGGATTTTATATTTGTAGATAGTTTTCTTTATAAATACTCATACATTTTATTTCAGAAAAACTGTTTGGAAAATTGTTATAAATGGAAATAAGTCCTTCCTTTCATCCTATTATAGTGTCTTTTAATTCCTTGTTTTAGCTTGTTACAATTTTAATTCTCTTTTAGAAATTGTGCTGAATTTAAAACTACAAACAGTTTTAATTGTAATTTTTTTAGCAAAGGTACAAAAAATACACAAAAGATCAGTGTCACCATAATCTTTAGTATACGGAATATTTATTTATTTAGTTAGTTTTGACCTATCCTATCTTCTTCTTCTTTTTTTTTTTCCTCTTTTTTCCCTCACTCACAGCCTGGAATGAATAGTCAAACTAAGTAGGTATTGGTAGGGCTGTAGTTTTAGTCAAGTTTGTTTTTACTGACAGGTATGTTTTCAGCAGGTTTAGCTCCTGCGGCATTTGTCCCCAATCCGTACATCATCAGCGCTGCTCCCCCGGGGACGGACCCCTACACAGCTGGATTGGCTGCAGCAGCGACGCTGGGTGAGACATTCTGCTGCATGCTGGGTTTTCCTCACCTGCTCAGTGGTGTTTATATGGGCCTGTGTTCTTTGTACTCTTTCACAGATCTGTGTCTCCAGTGGGGGTGTTTCCTGACTTCTGGTGCCATCTACCTGCCGGCTGGGTAGCTCTGCTCAGCTGTAATTTTAGACTTGAATATGCCTAGAGGCAAACTAAATCAGCCACCTCCTGTACAGGTGTTACTGATCCATGAAGCCACCACCATCGCTCATAAGAATTTTGGGAATTTCTCCACTTGCCCATGTCTTCCTACTGTCTCTAGTCTATCAAAGTTCAGGTCCTTATATGCTTTACCTAGACTTTTGCAATTGTTCTCCTATATATTCCAAATTTCCTTACGTCTTCCCCCTCCTCTGCCTCCCAAGATTTTTTGACAAAAACTGAAGCACAAACCTTATCCCTTTGCTCTTCTGCTTAAACCCTTCATTGCTTTCTGTCTTATGTACCCTAACGTTGCGTACAGTGGTTATCAAACACGGCTGATCATTGTAACCTCCTTGGGTGGCGGTGGTGGTTGGTTCTTTGGAATTCATATTGTTAATGAAGTGCCATGCCATACTGAGGATTAGCGAGGATTGGGGCCCATTATGTATAGAAATCTCTCCATGGCTAGTACATTGCTGTCTTGACACGTGCACCACTGTATTCTCACCAAGTTGGGCTAGTATTAGCTCACAACATACATTCTAGCAGTGCTACACTGATTTGAGCTTATTGTAAATACCACAGTGGGTTAGGTCTCTGAGTCTTTGGACACTGTGGGCTCCCAAGTAAACTTTTCCTATTCTGTACCTGGAAGCTCCTTAGCTGGCGTTGCCACCTCTAAAAAGCCTTCCACTGCTAACCCTTTCCTATTTTTTTCTCTCTTACTACTGTTGTTTTGTATATATTTGCTTGTGGATTTATACATGGGTATTCCCCCCCTCCCCCTTGACACTAAACTCTTTCAAAGGCAGGCACTTTGATTACTTCACTCTGGCATAGTTGTTGCTGTCGTATCAGGGTCATAAGTGTGTGGCAGATTGGATTCAGCATTTGGACAAACGGAATGTCTTCCGAAGTATTCTTTGGGAACGTATCCAAGTCATATTATTAATCATGACTAAATACTATTTTAAGAATTCACTTATTGTGGAACATGTGATTTGCCATTATGACCTTAAATGCAGTATAGAAGTTCACATTATTTTATTTAGAATTGTTCACATTTTAGCATGGGATGTAGTGGAAATGTGTAGTGTAGTTCCCCTGCTCACCCTCGGCCTTTGGGGGAGAAATAGAAAGCTCTTCCTAAAGAATGATCTTTGCAACTACCATAATATTTATTGAGGAGAACTACCATAATATTTATTGAACCCTTATTAACTATTTGCCAGGCCTTATGCTGAGTGCTTTTGTTTCATGAATAATTGCTATGTGATAATTATATAAGTTAGGAATTTGGGGCTCAGAGAGCTGTTTTATTTGAGATCACACAGTTTAAATGCCGAGTTGGGGGTTTGAACCAGCTCTGACTCAAAGCTCATGCAGGCCAAAAAAGTCTGTTTAGTGTGTCCCGTAAAATAAAAGACACGGTTTTCCTTTTCACCCATAACTTTATTGATTTGGATATTTTGAGTATGTCAGCTACCCCCTTTATTGACTTCTAGTTGATACAGGCCAGGGGTGCTGCTAAACATCTCCCAGTGCACAACACAGCCTCACAGCAAAGAATTACTTGACCAGAATGTCAGTACTACCAAGAAACTTCTCAGATCACTTCTTTCATGTTCAGTCGGTCACACCACCTTCTCCATACACTGCACAAACCTTTTTTTGTGTTTCAGTTGTGTTTTTATCTTTCTGGAAATAACAAAGCATAATACTTTGAAAATGTGGCATATCTTCTTCCTCTTCAATATTAAAATGGCTGCACAAAAATTTGCCAATTTTGATTTTTTTTAATGCATGCTGATATGACAGCTGTCGAAATACAATCTAACAAAATTGTTTCGAATGAAGTTAAAGGCAACTAAGCACTACCAGAGCCACAGTATGGAAAAAGTCTAAACAAACTTTTTGGCCAATCTAAAAATATATCGGTTACCTTAAATTATCTTTTCAGTACTTTCTTTCCTCTACTGACTTGCTATATATTATTTGAAACAGAGAAATTGTCTAAGTTCTCCCTGACAAGCTGTTCTCAAGATCACAGTTTGGTGATAAGAATCTTGCTTTTTGTGCTCATTAGCTGAACCAGACTGAGAATGACTTAAGTGCTTTCATACAGAGCTGGACTGTTAAATACCCAAACTGTGAAACTGCATATTCTTATGGAGTGTTAATCATGCAGGAGTTGAAGCAGGCACCCTGATGAGTCAATCTCAAATAATGATGTTCCTGGGGTGTTTTCCTAAACTCAGTCATGGGCCACAAGAGCAGGGAAAGTAGGAGGAATGTCAGTTAAAAGAAAACATAGAGGATAGTTTAAATGCTTATGGTAACAACAGTCTGTGCCCAATAGCAGTTTGCTTTTGGGGGGCCTTGGGAATATCATTGCAGGTTGCAACCTCACCTTTCAAGGTAGATGTGGCAACACCCTAACACCTGTTACACCCATTTTGCATGTGAGGAAACTAAGGCACAGGTAGAGTCTTTGTAGTGTTTCTTTTTTCATTCTTTTCTTCAAGTGCCTAAAAACCACTTTTCTTTATAAACCAGATGAATTTGGGAGCCAGTCACTCTCTTTATCTTGGAGGTATGGCTTTTGATAAAAATGTTTTAACCCATTTGTTTTTTATAATAATATAACTCAACTATAACATAGCTTTTGTAGGCAGATGTGGTGTTTCACAGTGGGGCACCATTATAAACAATGCTTCTAGCATCGCAGGTTCGATTCCCAGTCAGGGCACATGCCTGGGTTGCGGGCCAGGTCCCCAGTGGGGACCACATGAGAGGCAACCACACATTGATGTTTCTCTCTCTCTCCTTCTCCCTCCCTTCCCCTCTCTAAAAAAATAAATTAATTAATTAATTAAAAAAAATAAATAAATAAACAATGCTTCTTGTTCTTGGCTAATGCCACCAGTACAGAAAATGCCAATTTAGAAATGCCAGGGCAACATAATTTGACTTGCTTGTGTTTTAGAAACTTAATATGAAACAAAACATGTACCAATTTATTATGCCTATTAATGAAGTATGTATTGCTATAGGGTTAATGTCAGAATAGCTATCTTTGAAACAGCTCTTTGGAACTCTGTTGTAAGGTGTGGTTACTAATCAGGTTGTAAATATTTTAAAATCTGTTAAGAAAGTTCTAATTGGAGATGTGTTTCAGCAGATTTGAGGAGCTGACTTTGAATCTTTGTCTTGGTTGGCAAGTAGGCAGCCTTGATATTTCTTGTTACCTGCTTCAGAAAATTCTGTGGTTTAGCCCTGGCTGATGTGGCTCAGTGGATTGAGTGCTGGCCTGTGAACCAAAGGGTCGTCAGTTCCATTCCCAGTCTAGGGCACATGGGTTGCCAGTCTGGGTTGCAGGCCAGGTCCCCAGTTGGGGGCATGTGAGAGGCAACCACACATTGATATTTCTCTCCCTCTCTTTCTCTCTCCCTTCTCCTCTCTAAAAATAAATAAATTAATTAATTAATTAAAAAAAGAAAAGAAAATTCGATGGTTTAGACTTTTCCCACATCCAGGTTGCTGCCTACATAGCTCGCGTAGACAACAGAGTAGTCTGTTGCCTGCTCTGTGGCAAAGACTGCTGCTGCAGCTGTTGTGAGAGGTGAACTGATCATTTAGTTTAAAGCAGAAAGCCTAGTTGTGTTTAGTATACTGAGCAGGTTTGTAAGAAATTAAGGTGTTATATTATATATTTTTAATATATTTTATTGACTATGCTATTACAATTGTCCCATTTTCCCCCTTCACTCCCCCTCCCACCTGCACATCCCCCCCCTTTACTGCATGTCCATGGGTCATACGTATAAGTTCTTTGGCTTCTACATTTCCTATACTATTCTTACTCTCCGCCTTTCTATTTTCTACCTACCATCTATGCTTCTTATTCTCTGTACTTTTTCCCCCTCTCTCCTCCTCCCCGTCCCCTGTTGACAGCCGTCCATGTGATCTCCATTTCTGTGTTTCTGTTCCTGTTCTAGTTGTTTGCTTAGTTTGCTTTTGTTTTTGTTTTAGGTGTGGTTGTTAATAACTGTGAGTTTGCTGTCATTTTACTGTTCATATTTTTTATCTTCTTTTTCTTAGATAAATCCCTTTAACATTTTATATAATAAGGGCTTGGTGATGACGAACTCCTTGAACTTGACCTTATCTGAGAAGCACTTGATCTGCCCTTCCATTCTAAATGAAAGCTTTGCTGGATAGAGCAATCTGGGATGTAGGTCCTTGTCTTTCATGACTTGGAATACTTCTTTCCAGCCCCTCCTTGCCTGCAAGGTCTCTTTTGAGAAATCAGCTGACGGTCTGATGGGAACTCTTTTGTAGGTTACTGTCTCCTTATCTCTTGTTACTTCTAGGATTCTCTCCTTAATTTTAATCTTGGGTAATGTAATTATGATGTACCTTGGTGTGTTCCTCCTTGGGTCCAACTTCTTTGGGACTCTCTGAGCTTCCTGGACTTCCTAGAAGATTATTTCCTTTGCCAGAATGGGGAAGTTCTCCTTTATTATTTGTTCAAATAACTTTTCCCTATT
>CM052542.1:17462376-17639121 GCA_028533065.1 Trachops cirrhosus | reverse complement strand
CTAATTTGTGACCAAATTCAACCAATTCTGTGAGCATCCTGATTACCAGTGTTTTGAACTGTGCATCTGATAGGTTGGCTATCTCTTCATCACTTAGTTGTATTTTTTCTGGAGCTTTGATCTGTTTTTTCATTTGGGCTGTTTTTTTTTTGTCTTGATGCACCTGTTAGGTAGTGAGGGGCAGAGCCTTAGGTGTTCACCTGGATGAGGCAATCCACTTGCTGATTTGTGATGTTGTGTGTGTGGGAGGGGTCCTAGTGGGAACAATGGCTCTTGCTCCACTCTCTGCTGGATTTCAGTCACTTCCCCCGCTACCCACAATCAAAGTGGGCCCTTCTGGTGCTGATTCCTGTGTGGATGGGTTTGTGCACATTCTAGGACCCTGTGGGTCTCTCCAATGAACTCTCTTGTGAGGCTGCGAGTTTCTCCTGCTGCTGCCTCAACGCCCCCAGGAGTTTTTACTTAGTGGTTTGAGGCTTTATTTTCCTGCGCTGGGACCCTGGGTTGTGCAGTCCGTCCCTCTCCCCAGTTGTTTCTCCTGGTTTGTTTGTGTGCAAAGTGGGACTGCTCAGTCTGCAGTCTGCCACCTAGCCAGTCCGCCCGCTACTGCCTTGCTGGCCAGCTGCAGCCTTATACTCCCTGCGCCACAGTCCGCTGCCTCGCTGTGTCTGCCAGCTGCCGCCTTTCTGCGAGTCCTCTCTGCCCAGCTGCCTGTCTCTGCCCCTCCTACTGCTCTGGATGGATATGTCTTCTTTAACTCCTTGGTTGTCAGACTTCCATACAGTTTGGTTTTCTGTCAGTTCTGGTTGTTTCTTGTTTTTAAATTGTTGTTGTCCTTCTTTTGGTTGTGCGAGGAGGCACAGTCTACCTACGCCTCCATCTTGGCCGGAAGTCTTATTTTTTGTTTTTAACTTTAACTTAAATTTAAAATTACATATATCAATGTCTGACTGTAGTTGTGTTGAGTGCCTTTTGTGACATTTGAAAACTAGAAATAGGAAAACTAAGCCTCTTAGAAACTGAGCAGTGGAGGTTCAGTGGAGTATCTATCTGGGTTTGTTCTCAGAAGACTGGTGGGTTTTTGTGCTTCTGGACTTAATGAAGCACCAGGATCTCTGTTCATATTCATCATCTATGCCATCCTTACCAGTGAAAGCAGGGTACAACCTAATTTTTTGTTCTTTTCCATCACTTTATGCATACAAATTCTACATTCATTTTCCTTCTAACAACAAAGACTTTTTGTATCTTCCTATATCCTTTCTTTCTTGGGGAAAAGCATGCCTTTGCCTTCTTCCTGACCAAGGCCAGTTCTTCCATGTAGTCTTTTTTTTTTTTTTTTTTAATTTAATGTTATTTACTTTTAGAGAGAGGGGGAGGGAGGGAGGAAAACAGTAATATGTGAGAGATACATGATCTCTATTGCCTCTCGTGCACCCCCTAACTGGGGACCTGGCCCACAACCCAGGCCTGCACCCTGACTGGGAAATAAACCGGTGACCTTTCAGTTCCCAGGCCAGCACTCAATCCACTGAGCCACACCAGCCATGCTCCCATGTATTCTTAAACCCACCCCTTCCTGCTTCTGTGAGTTAGGGTCCATTTTGATATATCCAGTGTTTCCTCCTTCATTCTTCTTCCACTAGGCTGGAATACATTACTGACTTTAGAAAACTTTGGTATGGCGATCATGTATACTACTTTTTATTTAAAAAAAAAAGAATTAATGATTAGCTAGAATGAATAAATATATTTTTAAATTAGGATTTTACAGTAGGATCTGCTGAGTCAGATGTAGGCTTTGGGCACCCAGAAATGAGTCTTACTAATCTAAACTTTTCTTCCCTTTCTCTTGCTGTTTTTAGGCCCGGCTGTGGTCCCTCACCAGTACTATGGAGTCACTCCCTGGGGAGTCTACCCTGCCAGTCTGTTTCAGCAGCAAGCTGCTGCGGCTGCTGCAGCCACAAATTCCGCTAATCAGCAGACCACCCCCCAGGCTCAGCAAGGGCAGCAGCAGGTGAGTGTTAACAAAATTTACCCCATGTAAGTGTGAATTTTAGTTCTATGTAATTAAAAGGAAATGTTGGTCCAAATAGAGAAACACTGAGAATGAGTGAGTTTCATCTCGTATTTATATGAGTTCAGGCTCAGACGTAGCTATGTGTATTAATGCCATTTATGAATCAGGTTCTTGGTCACTGTAACTAGTTGAAATAATGATATTATACAATTTACATGTGAGAAAATTGCTTAGAGAATTGTCCAGTTAAGGGTAGTACATGGTTAGCAAGTGGCAAAGTTAGTATTATACTGATAGTAAATTTTCTTTTTGCAATATTACAGTTAACTGCTAAGCACCATTCTCAGATCACTTCTGTCTCTCTTACAAGTAGCTTGCAGCCAGATGGGAGGTACCAGTTCTTAAGACTGCTAACTTATAACATCTACTGGGTTGGATATAGATCTTAAACCTGTTATGTCTGTTTTAATTTATTGTATTAAGAACTTTTAAATTGAGTTGGGATAGAATAATTAAATGCAAAACTGAGTATGTTTTATATTATTTTACTTTTCCTCACCTGAGGACACGCTTAGAGGAGCAGGAAGGGAGAAAGAGAGTGAGAAACGCTGATTGGTTACCTCTCACAAGGTCCCTAACTGGGAGGGAACCTGCAACCCAGGCATGTGCTCCGACGGAATGGAACCTGGGACCTTTTGGTTTACAGGATGACACTCTACCTAACTGAGCCACATCAACCAGGACTGTCTTTCTATTTTAAATAGGACGTTTTCTCCTGTTTACTAGAATAACACCTATTGCTAAATATTGTGAATTGGAAAACTTAAAAACAAATCACATTTTCTTTAACGTAAGAAGAAACCAGTATTAATGCTTGGTATCTCATTTTAGCATTACTTGATGAAATTTTTATAAAATTGGGAATATTCTGTTCACATGGTTTTGCATCCTGCTTTTACAGTTTTCCATGTTATTAACATTTATTGGTTACATTTAAATCCATCAAAGAATATCCCATACTTTCTTTTGACCAATCCATTATTATTTGATATTTAACTTAGCAATATTTTGGTGTTTTAAATAACACTAATAAATATCCTTTGCACAAGTCCTTTGCAGATTATTACCATGGACTAAATTCCTGGATGTGGATTTTTTTTTTCCAAGCAAATTAAATGGGTGTTTAGGCTTTTGATATGTATTGTCAAATTAAAGCTGTCTTTTGAGGTGAACCATCATGCTCATATATATTTATATGATATAATCCAAACAAAAATCCTTTGCTTTTCATCATTCTCAAAGAGGGATATGTTTAATATTTTAGATTTCACAAAATTATAGGAAAAACACGGGTTTTGAAAATCCAGCTAGTTTATCTTGGGCCAGTGTTAATGTAGTAAGAAAGATAAATTTTAGGAAGCTAATGTCTGATTTTCTTTGCAGTAGATAAAATTCTACTACCAAGTATATAAGGGAATTCGGCAGAGAATTGTTGACAGAAAGGGTGATTCCTAATTAATTTCTTCATGGCTACTCTTTGTAGATCGTTTGTATTTATTTGAGTGATGATCTTTGTGTTTAAATGGCTGCCAAATCCTTGTGGGTTTGAAAGACTGAAGTAGTTGCAGTGTTTTAAAATTGGCTCCAATAGAGTGAGCAACAAAGATAGTAATAAGTACTTCTTATTGAAAACTTTCTCTTTAAAGTGCACTACATACAATGCTTTTTCTTTACTTACTTTGATTCTGTAGGTTATATGACTCTCCATCATAATTGCGATTGAAGAAATGGGATATGTGTGCCTAGGATCACACAAATACTAAGTTGTTAAGATTTAAACACAAGTCTGTAATTTCACAGTTCATGCTGTTTTCTGACCGGAGTTATGCAAAACTGCGATCTGGTCTTTGTTCTGGCACTGACTGGTTGCAGCCAGGGCAAGCTGCATAACTTCTCTGAATATAGATTCCTTAGCTATAAAATGGGCATGATGATCATTTGCATTTCAGAGTTTTCTGTCATCTACAATTACAGATCCTACTACGAAAAAGATACGAGCATTACTTTTTAATAAGCAGCCATATTTTAGTCCCCATGTTATTTTTGCCAGTTTTCGTTTCATTTGTCTTCAGAAGACACGATTTTTCTTGGTGAGCTCTTTTGTCATAGTCACTGAAGCGAGAGGCTCTTTTTTAAACTTTGCTTTTGCCCTCTCTGGGCTGCATGTTTTACTGGGAAGCACTCACTGTGTTCTGGGCACGCTGCTCCAAATCTAGTTGCCAGAACTCAGCAAAGTCAGTTCAAGTCCATCCATTCCACTCAGTTCTGATTTCTTTTTTATCCATTTAAAGGTTCCTTTGACATCTGATAAAAATATTTTTCTTTTCTATTTTAAACTATTTGTTTTAAAGAAAAGAAAAATCCTGGGTATTGGAATACAAGCACAGGTAGCATTTTGTGAGAAAAGAGTTAGAGTGGTTTCTGAACTTTCTAAATTAGGGGAGATGGTAGATGTCGATTCTACCGAGCATGGTGAGCTATAGGAGGATGAATAACTATTAATTCAAATACCCCGTGGAATACCTGCTTGCTTATTAAGTATTGTTAAATTTCAAACACTTTAAATCAGTGTCCTTGAAATTTTAATTTAACAGCTTTTGTATCATGAGAATAGGTAATAAACTAACTCCTTAGATAGTGTTTTACAAGTAGATTTTTCAGACATTTTTAAATGATTTTATTAGATGCTAAAATATTGTAAAATTTTATGTATCTGTTTTAATAAAACCCACACTTGTTACCAATTGATGAAATTAAAATATGTGAATATTGGCAGCTGACTTAAGAACTTTGATTTATCACCAAGGTACTGCATCGATTTGTAGAGAGTGTACCATACTGAAACCCGCTGCTCCTCATTAAAATAGGATTCAGTAGTTGGGACCACCTTTTTCTTCAGGCACCTTGTCCACTCTCCTGGCCCCTGACCTTTCATACAGCTCCTAACCAAACATAAACCTAGTTCATTATGCCCAATGAAAACGATGCTTGCATTGATGTTTTCTAGTTCTCCAGTAGTTTTGAACTATTAGCATTTGCCGTGTCTCTGTACATGCTGTTTACTTTTCCCAAAGTGAGGCTTCTGGGTTATTGGTTAGGCATCTTCTAAGTTTTGGCCCAAACACTCTCCTTGCCTAATATTTTTATAATAGCTGTTGGTTACTGATTAGCTCCTGTGTACTAGGTATGTGCCTTGCAGGCATTAATTCTTAATATATTTTTTCAACACATCTGCAAGGTAAGCTGTTACTCTTACTATATTTACAGATAAGGAAATAAGAAACTTTGGGTAAATTAAATGTCATCACATCTCTTCTTGCCATTGTAGACAGTATTGTTCAACTTAGACACTCGTTTAATTGATATATGCTCATGAATATTTAATTGATTCCTAGTGGTCTCTCTTAATTTTTTTTTTTACTAAATGGTACCAAGGGTAGTCTGTACCCAGGCTCTTGACCACATGTCTGACCGATAAAAATAGCAGAGTGATAATGAAAGTGATCTGATAAGTACTTTGCCTTTGAAAACATTGCAGAATGTATATAAATTTTGGTAATTTTAGCTTTGGTTTGTGGGTTTTGCATTTTTACTTGCTATAGTATGTATATTCAGAATATTTGGAATAAGAATGATTACTAGCATCTTGATCTCTGTTTCATTAATAAAAAAGTAAATCCTTTATTATTACAGTGGCAGAACTGGTATTCTGCACTGAAATGTCAGTGTTTTGACTAATATTCACCTACATTTACATAGCTTTGTGTTTGTGGAATTTATGAGAGGAGAAATAGAAATAGGTCAGAAGCCTCCTAAATTCAGTCTGGTGAGCTCATTTGGGCTTTGATGAACAGCAATAGTGTTGGAGGGTAGAGAAGATGTTCTCATACTCCATAAAGAAAATATATCAATGGCTTCCTTTGTGTGTGTGTTTTTTGTCACCGATATTTTAACTTAATTTTGAGGGCAAATCACTCATTTTATCTAAATCCCCCACCCCCAACTCCATCGTACTCTTTCTTCTTCAGCTTTTTGTCAGAGCCAGTGGCGTTATATTATAGAGTTACTGTTTATTGTCTGTCTTATTTACAGAATAAAAGCTCCAAGGTGGCAGGGTTTTGTTTTTCTCATTCTTTGCATTATTCCTAGTACCTGGCAGATGGTAGGCATTAAAAGCATTTGATTAATGAATGATCATCACTTTTACATGCTTTTGGCTGCTTTATAAAGGTAATATGTTTAAACTAAGAATGGCAGAATGAATTTCATTATATGAAATGTTACTTGAATTTTTATCCTAACAGCCATGACATATGATAAATGCCAGTATAGGAAAAGTGTTTTTACAACCACCAGTTCTTAAAAGTTGGCTCAACACAGACAACAACAGTATGGTGGTTGCCAGAGGGAGGGGTTGGGGGGCTAATAAAAGGTTAAAGGGGTTAAATATGTGGTGACGGAAGATTTGACTTTGGGTGGTGGGTATGCAATGCAATATAAGATGATGTATCATAAAATTGTACACTTGAAACCTATATAATTTTATTAACCAGTGTCACCTCGATAAATTTAATTTAAAAAAGAAAAGTCGGCCCAATGTAAGCATGTGGTGGATTATAACTAATGAGAAGAAAGTAGTTGATTTATTTCTGTCTCCCAGGTTCTCCGTGGAGGAGCCAGCCAGCGTCCTTTGACCCCCAATCAGAATCAGCAGGGACAACAAACAGATCCACTAGTGGCAGCTGCAGCAGTGAATTCCGCTCTTGCTTTTGGACAAGGACTGGCTGCAGGCATGCCAGGTGAGGCTGCATGGTTGTTCCTATACTTTCAGAAGAAAAGTTGGCTTATTGTGAGAGATTCAGGGAATGTGCAGTGCTTTTAGCTTGCTTAGGGCTCTCGTGATTTGGGGACTGGCAAGGATGACATATACTTGCCCTCACTTAGACCACAGTTCATTGATGAGAGCACCTAATTGTTCTGAGCCAGTCTGTCTTGATATAAGGGAGATATGCACATCTCCGAGTACGCTGTTTTCGTTGGTGATGATTTATTTTCTCCTTCACAATTAGGGATAGATTACTCCAAGGCTTTAGTCTCTACACTGATGTTTTTAAATAGCATTATTAGGAAGAAATTCCTAGTATTTCTTGATAGCGTCTTCCTTACATTTCTAGGATCTCTTCCAGATCAGTAGTAGAGGTGTTTTGTGGCTGCCTACGTGTGATCGATATATACATATCTTGAATATGTGTTATTTTGGCTCACTGTCACCTGGTCCTATCCTCTGCATGCATTGGGTGTAGTTTGAGGTTCTTCTTTTGAAACAGGTCTTTACGAGACCTCAGCATAAATTTTATGTATCCTTACTGACTGTGAAGTGTAGCCAAATCAACTGATTCATTTATGAATTTAATGAATACATTTAACTTAATTGTTTTGTTTGTTACTAAGCATTTATGTTTTATTGAGAAGTCACCTGTAATTTCTTATGTGAGTCAATAGGATTTGGAGATTTCCATCTCACATGGCATTAAAAGATCCTGTTAATTGAGGCCTGTCTAGGTTTTTCTTGCTAACTTTCAGCATATTTATGCTTAGATTAGTATGTAGTGTGGAAGTACTCTGATTTTTGTCATCATTTGCCCCCTCTGTTATTTGTGTAATCAAGAAAACATTAAAAATTGTCAGTGGGTGATTGCTGGGATAACCTGCATTAGCCCTGTGAAGAGTATATGTATTCTCTATCGTGCCAAATTTCCTTCCTAACACCTAGTGTGTGATAAATAACACTTGTCTTACTGTGTCACATATCATGTTAGATCTTTCCCATTCATTGTTTAACTTAATCTTCACAAGAACTTTATGAGGGCAGGTATTATTATTATCCTCATTTTATAGATGAGGAGATGGATAACCAGAGATTCTGGGTCATACAGCTGTGTAAGTGTTGATGCCAGCACATGCATCTAAGCCTGTCTGTCCCAGAAATGAGTTTGTGACTATTTATAATATGCTGGTGCCCAGGAGACATTTATTAGTTTTATATATGCTTAGAATGTGTTGGCTTGTTATTCCTAGGTTATCCGGTCTTGGCTCCTGCTGCTTACTATGACCAAACTGGAGCCCTCGTGGTGAACACAGGAGCGAGAAATGGTCTTGGAGCTCCTGTACGACTTGTAGCTCCCGCCCCAGTCATCATTAGTTCCTCGGCTGCACAAGCAGGTGAGCTTCTGTCAGAGATCTAAAAGGGCGATGGATGACACTCTTAAACTATGTGGAAATGCATTTTATTTGACAGTTCTCACTAGAACAATTCTACCCTGTAATATTTCAAAGAGAATCAGAAGCAGAAAATGACATCGGTAGATTCCGATTTTGTCGATGGCATGTACCAGTTGGTTTGCAGCAAGGACCCATTCCACTGCAAACATAGGAGGTTATATTACTTACATAAAACGGTACCGTTGGCAGAAGTTCAAGCCTAATTTCACAGAAATCCATGTCATTATTTAAAATCATGTAGATTCTTTGGTTTTTGTTTTTGGTTGTTTTTGCAGGGACGGGTGGGGAGAGTGGGAGAAGAGGAGAGATGTGACAGCAATACATTTTGGTTAGAGGTGGTAATAGGTTTTATTTTAAGCTGTCTATAATCAGGAATAATGGAACATCTGGAAGAGAGCAACATGCTTGTCTTTGAAATTTGAGGGACTTCAGTATATGGGTGACACTGGTTCTAGAAAATGTCTTTAACATAGATATTTATGAAATATGAGATTTTGGGAAGTAGTTATATTTAAAATGGATATATTTGATATTCATACTTGTTTTAAACTACGGACTCCTTAAAAGCTACCAACATAGTGAACTTGCTCCAGTGGTTTTTGACTTCAGATTGAAAGTAGAAATAGAAAATTAAAGCTTTAAATGACAGTATCAAAGACAGATCTGTGTAGTTCTTCTTTTTTTTTTTTAAGATTTTATTATTTATTTTTAGAGAGAGGGGAAGGGAAGGAGAAAGAGAGGGAGAGAAACATCGATGTGTGGTTTGCCTCTTGCGTGCCCCAAACTGGGGACCTGGCCCACAACACAGGTATGTGCCCTGACTGGGAATTGAACCAGGGACCCTTTGGTTCACAGGCCTGTGCTCAACCACTGAGCTACACCAGCCAGGGCAGATCTGTGTAGTTCTTTACAAAGTTTGTGTTACTGTGAAAAGATACAGTAGAATTAAAAGATTTTTCAAAAAAGGATAATAATAATGTAGTTTGGAAATGTGGTCCATCCCTTTTAAAGCTCAATGATTTGCTTTCTTCTTTATAGCTGTTGCAGCAGCTGCAGCTTCAGCAAATGGAGCGGCCGGTGGTCTTGCTGGAACAACAAATGGACCATTTCGCCCTTTAGGCAGCCAGCAGCCTCAGCCCCAGCCCCAGCAGCAGCCCAGTAACAACCTGGCGTCCAGCTCTTTCTATGGCAACAACTCTCTGAGCAGCAATTCCCAGAGCAGCTCCCTCTTCTCCCAGGGCTCTGCCCAGCCTGCCAACACATCCTTGGGATTTGGAAGTAGCAGTTCTCTCGGCGCCACCCTGGGATCAGCCCTTGGAGGGTTTGGAACAGCAGGTAGAAATCAGACTGATGTGCTGTTACAACTGAATTTTAATTATTTTTACAATCTCTATGGAACACTGACAATGCATGGAACCGTGGACACATACCGCAGGCAGATCTGGACTGAGCCCCGTGGGAATCCAGCCGTCCCACATATCTCTGAGATGATGGACTGTTAAAAATCAAGATATACAGTTGGGGCCTATTTCAGGTTTACACATGTGTTGCTACTTATGTATATCTCAAAGTCAGTTTGTTATAAGGATTAGAAAAGCAGGGGAGATTTTTGCAGGCGTTGGGGAGAACATGGAGGGAAGCATAGACATGTGGATGTTAAAAACAGGGAGGACAACTTAGCAAAGATCACAGGGTAGTGGACTCCACAATCTTCAGGCCTTAAAAAGTCATGAGTTCTCTGCAGTCTCTTGAGAAGAATTAAGGTGGATATTATGGAAAAGTGGGAGGAAGGAAATTAGACCAAGATATTTTTAACATTTTGATGGGAGAAAAAAACCAGGAAAGTAGCAAGGTAATCAATGGGATAACTACAGTGTTTGTAAAACAGTGTGATGTCAGAAGAGAAGGGCATGTTTGAGAGAAGGTATCTTACATTGGAATTGGGGTCTAGTCCTAACTCTTGATTGAACAACCTATTGAGAAAACAGGCTTTCATGTGTGTCTTGTGTATGGGGCAACACCCCATTTACACATCTGTTTTCTGTACTCCATTTTTCTACTAGAACTTTTGGGTTGATGAAAGGCATTCTTTTTAGCCCATTTTCTTTCACCTTTTCCATAGCTTATGTGGCCGTCAGAGCTTTTCAACCCACTCCCACCCCATAATATATGACACAAAAGGAAGGTAAATTCTGCATATGTGTAATGGTTTGAACAAAAGTTTCATGTTAACCTGAGCCATGTCCTCTTTATTACCTTACCTGCCCCCAGAACTGCCACATGAACAGTTAGGCTGTCTCTGCTGACAAACTTGCAGTGGTAAGGAGTCTGGATCAGAGTGTTAGGAACAGGTCACTGGGCTTGTTCGTCAAAGAACAGGCCTGTTCTTATCTGCATTGTTTTAATTCCATTTTAGTTGCAAACTCCAACACTGGCAGTGGCTCCCGCCGTGACTCCCTGACTGGCAGCAGTGACCTTTATAAGAGGACATCGAGCAGCTTGACCCCCATTGGACACAGTTTTTATAACGGCCTTAGCTTTTCCTCCTCTCCTGGACCCGTGGGCATGCCTCTCCCTAGTCAGGGACCAGGACATTCACAGACACCACCTCCTTCCCTCTCTTCACACGGATCCTCTTCGAGCTTAAACCTGGGTAAGAACCATTGCTACCACCACCTTGAACTCTAGAAATCTCTTGCCACTGATGCCATTAGATGTACTTTGCATAAGCAAAGGACAATCCCTTTATCCTGGAAGTGTCCTGGGTGTTCTGTGCCTTCCTTGAGTACCTCACGTTATTTAGGCTGTACCTAGATAGCAAGCAGTTTGGGATTTATTAAAGTTTGGGTGCCTCCCTTGTATATTCACTTCAGCTTTAGTACGAACATCTTGTTCTTTGGCTACATGTGAGACTCTTTCATTATAAACACAGTACAGATTCATTTTAAGTAAAGTTGGGAAACAGACATACAGAAAAAAAGAATGTATTCAACGAGTATTTCCACTGAAATATTACCGTGATTATTATTTTGCCATTTTTTTCAGACCTACCCCCATGTATATATACATTTAATAACTTACTTTTTCACATAAAGCATTTTACTTTAAAAAGTCTGCCAGATTCTTAAAAATATATTTGTATATGTATTTTTTAAACTATATAGCATGCTAATGAGTATAGGTGTGCATTTCCCAATTATATGTTATGTATGGGACTTAAAAATGTTACCATATAGATCCTAGAAAGTGAGGAGGATAAAGAGGCTCCTTAAACAACAAGCTGTAGGAATGTAAATACACTTGTTTCACTTTAAGTGGCAAATTTCTAAATCCTTGAAGGGATAGGAGATGATACACACTCCCTGCCCCCCAGTTATTTATCAGGTTTGGGTTTTGAAGTACTGATTTATTTCTTAGATGGCAGAAGTTGAGGCATAGATTTGAATGACCGTATAATTTATCATGCAGCCCAGAACACTTTTCAGAGTGAATTGGGGATGCTGTTAATTATTATTCTGTGGTGACAGGCCTAGATCTGGACTGTTCTGGGGAAAATGATCATGTATGGCCACTTTGTCTTGAAGATTATGTTTTTTTTCTTAATCTTCTATTTATTTTTTTCAATTAAGACTTGATTTTTTTAGAGCACTTTTAGGTTCTTAGCAAAACTGAGGGGAAAGTACAGAGATTTCTCTTGTACCCTCTGCCTGACTGGTACATTGATTTGTCACAGTTGATGAACCTACATTCACGCATCATTATCATCCAGTCTGTAGTTTACATGGACTTTTTTTACTTTTTAACCAGCAAGATTAAAAGTGGCTTTATGGGCTCAGAAATGAGCACTGACTATAAATGAATATAGTATGCTTTTATTTGGAAAGACAAAGACTTTGAAATGATGAATTATAAAAATAAAAAAGGCTTGAAGGGGATAGGATAATATAGTTATTATTCTAGAACTAATTCTCTCTCTGAGTTTGAGAGGATTTTGGGGCAACATTATATATGTATATAAGTACATATATACATTTGTGTGTGTATCCTGAAAGTTCATGTGGTAAGAACTGTATAGTTGTAGACCTCATTGTCTCAGGTTATATATGGACATTATTTTAGAAAACTTGTAGGGCCCTTCAGATTGCTAAGTCCATATGAGACAGCTAAGGGAATGGAGAGCATTGCACAAAAGTGTTCTCTAGTGACAGAATGCCTGGCTCTAAAGACCGAGGGTCAATGCAGGATCATAAGGAATAGATGAAAGTACCAGTTTAGCATGTAGATAGTAGGAACTAACATTGATTGAGTAGTTATTACCTGATAATGTTAATGATTTTGGGTGCTGTTATATAACTCCGGAAGGTACAATATTATGCCTGCAATACAGAAGTGAGGAAACTGACCTAAATATCTTGCCTAGCTCTTCTCATATCTGAACAGATTTAGTGTCAGACCTTTTAGACTCCGAAGCAGTGATTATCAGTGTATATCAGGTCACATGATGCATCCAGGATATCTTTTACACCAGTGCATTAACAGATGCAGTGATCTTGCCTTTTAATTCCTTGGTTTAAATATTTTGACTTTGTCAGCTCTTAACTGAGTACTAAATAAACTAAATTTGTAACGTCAGGTCTTGCAGGTCACATGATCTCTGTAATGAATATTTAACTCTGCTCTTGAAAATAAAACGTTACTTACAAAAATAGGTGGCAGGCCAGATTTGTCCTGTGGGCTGTAGCTTGTTAACCTCTGAACTGTAAAAGCTGTGGCTCTTGGTGCTGGAAAATGGAGCTGGAAACATTACTTGCATGCATGGTGCCTTTCCTCTTTCCAATATTAGCAGTTTGATGAAGTACTTCCTTATTCTTAATTCATGTTCCCCCAGTGAAGTAGGAAAAACTATTGGTGTGAGTTATTTTCTTTTCTTAATGACTCTTGCTTTCTGCCTAGTTTTATTTTTAACATATCTTCCCCTTTAAGAAATTTACCTTGTTTAGTCAATTTAGTTGTATGTATTTGTATTGGACTCGCATTGCTGCATGTACAACAAAATCATACATGTCATTCTTGAGGAACTTTGTTTCTTGACTGGTTAGAGCTTTGCTCAGCTTAGTATTCTTTAGAAAAGAATTCTTGTATGCTGTATTCTTGAATAAAGGTGTGATACTTGGTTTCTAGCCGTGTCCATACAAAGGGCCTACAGACATTTTGCTACAAGAAAATTTTCTTTAGTAAGTAAGTGTATATGGGCCACACCTAATATAGCTTCTACTATTAATACTACTTCACTGCTGCCACCAGCTGTCAGTTCTTGGATCACTAACAACTACACTAAACCTTTATTCATTGCATTAAATACTCAAGTGACTGTTCTACACAGGGAAGCATAAACCCAGCATGGTTTCACGGCTTCCATGACACCACCCAGCTAGTAAATGTTTGGATGCACATTGCAGTCTGTGTCTCCGTTATCCAGTGTGGGTCTTTGCTCCGTGGGGTCGTTTTCACACTTCCCCCGCCCAGCAGTCAGATGGGTGTGAAGATATTCCAGGGAAAATTGTTGGCCTGCTTAGTTATTTTTCTGTCATTATTTATTCAGTAATCACTTGTTGAATACCTGCTTACCACTCTTCAGTGCTTTTTCCATTGTCCATTATTTAAATACCAAACTTTAAATAAAAACAACTTTGAGTTATATCTTACTATAAAACTATATCAAAAAATTCATTTCCAATGTATAATTCAGAGATTTTGGGTAACTTTCTGAATTGTGCAACCATCATCATAAATCAGTTTTAGAATATTTTCATCCCCTCAGTAAGATTCCTCATGACCATTTATAGTTAATCCCCACTCACACCAGTGATCTACCTCTTGTTTTTAAATTTGCCTTGTCTGGACATTTCCTATAATGGAACCATACAGTTATGTGATCTCTTTTTGTTTTGCATCTGTCCCCTCTCATGTTTTTGAGATTTCATCCTTGATGTAATGTGTATCAGTAGTTTGTTTCGTTTCATTGTTGAATTGTCTTCAGTTTCATGGTATACCACATTTTGTCTAACCACTCCCAGTTGAAGGAATTTTGTTGGTTATGGTTTTTGGCTATTAGAAATTATGCTGCTATGAACATTTGTATGCAGGTCTCTCTGTGGACTCATGGTTTTCATTTTTTGAGGAGTAGAATTGCTGAATTGTATGTTGTTTTTATGTTAAACTTTATGAGAAACTGCCAAACTTTTTTCCAACTTACTTAGTGTACCATTTAACATTCCCACAAGCAGTGTGTGAGGCTTTCTGTACTTTTAATTTCCATTTCCCTAATGACTAGTGATGTGTTGAGCATCTTTTCATGTGCTTATTAATCACTCGTATATCTTTGGTGAAGCGACTGCTCCTGTTTTTTGCCCATTTTTTGATTCAGGTAGTTTGTCTTTTTATTATTGAACTGTAGGAGTCCTTTATATATTCTGGATACAAGTCCTTCACCAGATACGTGTTTTGTATATGTCACCTTCCAGTCTTTTGCTTGTCTTTTCATTTTTTAAATGTTGTTTTGGAAGTGCAATGATTTTTTATTTAGTGAGGTCCAGTTTATCATGCTTTCTGGTATAAAAATTTTTGACCAGCTCAAGCAAGGTCTTAAAGATTTTCCTGTATATTTTGTTCTAAAGGGTTTATTGTTTTAGTTCTTATATTTCTGTATATGATTTTTTTAGTTAAATGAGTTACTGTGTGAGATGATGGTTCATCTTTTTGCATGCATCATTTTCCCCCAGTGAAGTTTTGAAATGTTTGGTGTACAGGTCTTAACATGTCTTTTGTTAAATTTGTTCACATATATATGGCTGTTGTGAGTGGAATTGTATTCTAGTTTTATTGGATTGTTTCTTGCTTGTTTATAGGACTACAGTTGATTTTTGTATATTGATCTTGTATTCTGCTAATTTGCTGTACTTATTTATTAGTTCTAATAGTTTTGGGTGATTCCTTAGGATTTTCTATATATAGGATCATGTCACCTGTGAATAGACAGTTTTCCTATCTTGATGCCTTTTATTTCTTTTCTCGCCTGATTTCACTGGCTAGAACTCCCAGTACTGAGTTAAATAGGGAGCCGCATCCTTGCCTTGTTCCTGATCTTGGGAATAGTGTCCCTCTTTTGCTTCTAAGTGTGATCATTGTAGGTTTTTCATAGATATTTTTTATTAGGTTCAGTCCCCTTCTATTCTGAGTTTAAAAGTTATGTCATTGAATGTGTTTTGGACTTTGTTAAATGCTCTTACTATGCTTAGTGGATGATCATGTGGTTTTTATTCTTTATTCTCTGAATATGGTATGTTACATTAATTGTTTTTTGGATGTTAATCCAATTGTGCATTCTAGGGATAAATCCCACTTGGTCGTGATTTGGTTTGTGAATGTTGTGGTTGAGGATTTTTGCATCTGTATTCATGAAGGATATCTGTTGCTTTGTCTTTCACTTGTGGTGATACTGACCTTATAACATAGGTTGGAATAGGTTTGGTTTTCTAGATTTTGTGAAGTGTACTTTTTTCAAACATTTGATATATTTCAACAGTGAAGCCATCCTAGATTGTGTGTTTACTAGTGAAAAGATTTTAAATTATGAGTTAAATTTACATTGTATACATTCAGATTTTTCATTTCTTATTGGTGATTTGTGATGCTAGGAATTAATTGGTCTTCTTCATCTAAATTGTCAAGTTTGTTGACATGGGGTAATTTTTTAAATGTGAAATCTTTCTCCCGCTTTGTCAATCTTTCCCTTCCATCTCTCCCATATATAACTATGCACATATGCATATGCATGTTTAGTAATACAAATAAAATTTTTATGACCCCAAGCAAGGCAGATGTTGTGAATATTCATTTCTCTTTGCTTAATATGTTATATTTCTGCTCCAGCCGGGTGGCTCAGTTGACTGGAGCATTGTTCCGAACAACAAAGAGGTTGTGGGTCTGTTTGCCTGTCAGGGCACATACCTAGGTTGCGGGTTTGATCTCCAGTTGGGGCATGTACGGGAGGCAGCTGATGGTTGTGTCTCTCCCTCTCTCTCTCCCTCTGTAGGGAACTGCTTCGCATGGCATGGAAATGTAGCTCAGCCTCCACATGGAAAACCAGTTGGGGGGGAGCGAGTGGCATGCAGGACCATGCCCACGGAGAGGTTTTCCCGTGGGGAATCAGGCCTGCATTGTACCTAGACTGCTATGAGACTTGCTTTTCTAAAACTCCCTCACCCTGAATTGAGGCAGCAAGGGCTTACTGCAGCTTCCTAAAGTCTGTGCTAAACCTCCCAAGTATGGAGTGTGGCCAGTTCAACCACTTTTCCCCCTGATCTGCAACATCCTTCTCTTTGAAGTAGTTAGCAACATTCTTTCCTTTGTTATCTGTAAAAGGTAATCCCCTGTAGTGAACCTGTGCATAGTAAATGAGGACTACCCTCCATGTACTGTACCCAGAGAAGCAATAAAAGCCTGTCCAGGCGGGGACTTGCTTTCTGGCCCTCTCACCCGCTCTCTCTTAGAGAGTGGCCATGCCATCCCTTTTTCTCCACAGAACTTCTGTTGTCCATGTGTATTTGTTCACGAGCAGTCACAACATACATGGATCCTGCTGGCCAGGATCCACCACAGTCCTCCCTCCCTCTCTAAAAGCAATAAACATAGCCTAATGTGAAGATTTAAAAAAAAATAATGTTATATTTTCCATTTAAAAATTAGTTTTTAATTATTACTATTAATAATGTTAACTAGATCTGTAATCCTTATTGGTGGTTTATATGTGGGATAAGTGAAGCTGTGAAACTCTCATCTATACCTAAAGCATGTGACTCTAATAAATTCCCCCTCTTACCTCAACAAAAAAAAGAGTAAGGAGTGTAGATATGAGTGTCCCAAGTCTGATTCTTAATGGTTTCATGTCCTGCCTACCCATAGAATTCTCCATCCTTCAGGGAATTCCCATTCCCTGAAATGCTTCTTCAGGCTATGATTTTCTCCTTAATTTTCAGATTGTATCATTTTTAAACTCAGATTCAAAAAGTAGCAGATAAGTTTTACTATATACATAGTGACAACACCCAGCCTTTTTTCATGTGCCTTGGGAGAAAAGTATTGTGCTTGTTAATTGCCACAGTGTTGTTGCAGTATGGCAAAAAAAATTCAAAAGTTCACAATCTGTCCAGGGTGAAGAATACAAACATTTAGTTTTATCATTGTGATAAATTTCCTGCCCTCTTTTTTAATTTTTTAAAAGATTTTATTTATTTTACAGAGGGGAAGGAAGGGAGGAAGAGAGAGAAACATCATTGTGTGGTTGCCTGTTATGCGCTCCCCTACTGGGGACCTGCAACCCAAGCATGTGCCCTAGACCGGGATTCGCACCAGCGACCCTTTGATTTGCAGGCTGGCACTCAAGCCACTGAGTCACACCAGCCAGGGCATATTTCCTGTTGTCTTAAAATGGATTCTTCCTGTCCTTTGAATTCAAGGTTATATGTGCCCTTAATCCTTTAAGAAAAGGAAAGTTCATGCACCAAATGGTTGTCTCTGTTCCTGCAGTAGATGTGTTCTTAAAGTTCTACCAATTTCAGGTTGCTTACTAGTCTTGATAGGCCTTTAGGTACCTCTCCATTCAAAATAGAAATGGATTATTTCCTGATTTCTCACTTGGTTCTCTGAACGTTACTTGTCATATGTAAAACTAACCATGTGAAAAAGAACTTAATTTGGGCTCAGTATTATGCTCTAAAGACAATTAACTTGAGGCTTATTTTAATTTAGGGCTACCTGGCTGTGCATTAGGGAGTGGATTGAGGAGAACATCGAGGTAAAGATTGTTGCCTCTGCTTGCATTAGGTACTTAGCCAGATATTGGTAGCCTTGGGACATTTTTGAAGAAGACATAGCTTTGCCCATTAGGAATCTATTAGAACTGCAAGTACAAAAAACAAATGAACAAAAGCATTCCACATAGCCAGGTGGCATGGCTATTGGCAAAAAAAAAAAACCCTCCTTTATAGACTTGTATAAAAAAACTGGAGTATGTACATATTAATTTAGCATGGTCTATTTTTGGCATGGTCCATCCATTTACTTGAAATCTATATGTGTCCTTATTTTTATAGCGGGTCCATTGTAGACAGCATATAGGTGGGGTGTGTTTTATGGTCCACTTTGACAAGCTGGTGTCTTTCAGTCGGCGCATTTAGACCATTGACATTCAAATGATTGATACAGTTGGATTAAGGCCGCCCATACTTGTTACTGCTTTCTCTTTGTTGCCTTTTTCTTTGTCCCTGTTTTTGTCTTTCACACTGCTGTCTTTTGTGGTTTGAATTGAGCATTTATTTGATTCTCTTTTCTCTCCTTTCTTAACATATTAGTTATATTTTATTTTTAAAACTTTTTTTTGTGGTTGCCCTAGAGTTTGCATTACAAATTTACAACTAATTCAGGTTTACTTTCAAATAAGATAGTAAGTACCACTTCATGTGTGGTACAAATGCCTTATATTAAGGAAATAATCCTAATTTCTCCATTTCATGTACATACAAGCATATGTATATAATATTAACAAGCATATATAATTGAATACATTGTTGCTATTATTTTGACAGACTTGTCAGATCCATTCAGAATAAGAGAAGTGAAAGTTTCTATTTTTATTATATTGTTTCATTGGTGTTCTTCCTTTCTTTATATAGATCATAGCTTCTGACCTGTATTATTTTCCTTCTCTCTAAAGAACTTCTTTTAAAATTTCTTGCAAGACAAATTTAGCTGCAACACATTTCTTTGGTTTTTGTTCTTCTGAAGAGCATTTCTTCACCTTTGAAGGAGAATTTTTCAGGGTATAGAATTCTTGGTTGGTAGGATTTTTTTCTCTCAGCACTTTAAATATTCGAGTCCTCTTTCTTTTTGCTTGCATTTTTTCTGAGAAGTGGGATATAATTCTTTTCTTTGTCCCTCTTCAGGTAAGGTTCCCAAACGCCCCTCCCCAGTGGCTTGTTTGAGGACTTTTTCTGTATCTTCGGTTTTCTGTAGTTTGAAGAACGTGTGCCTGGCTGTACGTAGTTTTCTGGCATCTCTCCTGCTTGGTGTTCCCCGAGCTTCCTGGGGCTGTGGTTGGGGGTCTGGCGTGAATTTGGAGAGTCTCAGCCGTTATCGCCGCAGGCACTCCTGTTTCTCTTTTCTCTCTCCTCCTCCTGCCGTTTCTGTCAGGTGTATGTGTTCTACCTTTTGTAGCTGTCTTACAGTCCTTGGGTAGTAAGTACTTTTCTTGGTGTTTGTTCTCTTTTGTTTCTTAGTTTCTGAGGATTTTATTGATATATCCTCCATCTCCGAGATCCTTTTATGTCTATGTCTAGTCTGACAATAAGCCCATCAAAAGCATTCTTCATTTGGTTACAGTTTTTTTTTTGTTTTTAATCTCTAGCATTTGTTTTTGGTTCTTGTTCTGGATTTCCATCTCTCTAACATTGCTTGTCTATTCTTGCATATTGTCTACTTTATTAGAATCTTGAGCATATTAATCATAGTTGTTTTAAATTCCAGGTATGATAATCCAGCATCCTTGCCATGTGTATGTATGATGATTGCTCTTTATCTTCAAATTGTGTTTCTTGTCTTTTGGCTATCCATGCTTGCCTTCCTTCCTTCCCCCTCCCCTCCCGTCCTCTCCCCTCTCTCCAATAGCCAGGCCTAATATATTGGTTAAAAGGAAATGCTGTAAATAGGCTTTCAGTAATGTGGTGGTGAGGTGTCAGGAGAGTCCTGTGATCCATATCTCATTCATTTACTGAGCCTATGCCTCTTGACTGTGAACTTCACAAGTGTTTCTTAGTATCTCTCCCGCACCCCCTTTTGATGGGACAGGATGGTTGGAGTAGGATCGAGTTACATGTTTGCCTTCCCCAGGCCAGTTAGACTCTGATTAACTAGTTTCCCTAGAGAGTTTTCTTAATTAAGGACAGAGTGCTCTGGCATATTTCAATATTCTTTTCCCTTCACTGCTAGAAGCCTGAGGAAAATGTTCTTTGATATTTATCGTGGCTCACGTCTCCCCCTTCCCTGTACAACTGGGTCCCCTGGAATTCTAACTCTCTGAGTTCTCCATACTGAGCCTCTGGCGATCTGTCCGTCACAGGGCAGGTCTTCCTGTTTGGTGCTGGTTCTGTGAGTGGTTTTTGTTCCCGTTCCTGTTCTGATGAGCTGTGGTAGGATGTGTAGTTCCTGCTGTCTCTCCAGTCTCGGGGGGCAGTGTTTTGCTCTGTGTCCTGCCTTCTTTTATGGATCCAATACGAATGCTGATTTTTCAGTTTATTTAGCTTTATACTTGATGTTAGGATGGAGTGGTGACTTCCCTGCTCCTTACATGTGGAACTGGAAGCTCGCATACACGGATCAAAACAAAACATTTAAGCCCTTAGTTTCTGTGGAATGTTGTTGTGGGACACAGCTCTATGAAAGCCACTGCTGTCAAATATGTGGAAAACCTTGCGAGATCACTTAAGAGGCTCCATTTGAGGCCCTATGTGAAATGTTCCTTTTAAAACAGGGATTGCAAATTCAAATACTTTCAGGGGCCAAGACCATGTAGATGTATAAACCATAGTAAATGGGAAAACACATTTCTGTATATTCCCTAAATAAAGGAGATACTTACTGATGGCCTGCTATTTTCCAGGTACCTTTTCATAAACAATCAGGAAACTACAATTTTATTTTATTTATTATTATTATGTTTGTTTGTTGTTTATTTATTTTTAGATAGAGGGGGAGGATGGGAGAAAGAGAGGGAGAGAAACATCAATGTGTGGTTGCCTCTTACGTGACCCCTACTGGGGACCTGGCCCGCAACCCAGGCATGTGCCCTGACTGGGAGTCGAACCGGCAACCCTTTGGTTTGCACCCCGCACTCAATCCACTGAGCTACACCAGCCAGGAGGAGACTATAATTTTAAACAAAAGTCTACGTGAAGCATTGGTTTAGTGTTTAGTTAGCTCAAGCAAATATGCCTGTGAACTGTGAGTTTGCCATTTATGATGTAGTGTCTAGGAAGGTTTCTTTTTCAGATTTGTTTACTTTTCAATAACCAAAGCTATGTATGTGCACCTGTGTATGTGAGTGTGTGTGTTATGTGTGCCTGTGTATGTTGTCTGGCATCCAAGGAGATCAGAGCCCCAAATCAAAACCCGAGGACAAACGTATGAATCTGTATTGTAGGCTTTCCCCACGATGCGCTCCAGTCAGTGCGTCCAGTGTCTGGGATTGGTCCGCGTTTGGTCACAGTAACAAAACCGGGCCGCGTGTGGTGTAAACACTGTGTGTCCATTGGTTATGTAAGTGCGGAGGTAGGGCAGTGTTCAGGGTTGGTCCCTGTCATTCCACCTGGTCACAAAGGGTCTGGCTGCCTTGCATTTGTAAGGATGTGTGTTGGGCCTTTCAGAAGTGTGATTCCATTTCTCTGTTGACTTGTCACTTTTCCCTAAGAGCCCTTGTTAGTGACCAGGTTCTTAAAATGCCTTGAAATTATTTTCAAAATGTTGTGTGCTCATGCTATTCCTCTTCCTTAAGTTGTTTCTTGCTGTTTTCGTCCTCTCCCAGTGCCTGTGACCTACTTGATTACCGTCTCTTTGCCCATTTTCCCCCAATCCCAAATGAGGGAAGAAAGAATAGTTTCTGAAATAGAATAAAGAGCAGCCATGTGGCCACTGTTCTTTTTTCCTATAAACCCCTTCTCTCCCTTTTCTCTAAAAGAAACGTTTTCCATTTGGACTGAGAAATATTGTGGAATTTGACAAGGATGACAGTGTCCTTTAGAGTAAAGAAACTTAATACAGCTGCGTCTGGAGGGGACCCGTGCAGTCAGTCACATGGGTGCTGCCTGTGGGGTCGAGTCCAGGGGCAGCTCTGGCCGTGGCCATTCGTGTCTTTGGATGAGCATCACACCTCTGTGGGCCTTAGTTTCTGTTACAAAAAATGTCAGTGAGAATTTAATAGAAAGTGTGTATAAAATGCTTCTGTTATAGAGCCTGGCTTAGGACAAATGCTAAGTAAATGTTTTACAAATTTAAAAAAGGAGTCTTTCCCATTGGTTTTGTTACTTTCATTGAGACCCAGACCTTTGCAGCTGAGCCCTAGAATTCTGCAGAGAAACCCAAGCTGGGTATATTTAGGTAGTGACCATTCATTAAAACTCACGAAGAAGCTCATCTTAAGTGACTTTTCTCATGGAGCCTGAGTTGTTATTCATCTACACACTCTTTTTGGTTTATGTGTATTTCTTATCTACTTTGCTTTTTTGTTTAAAAGGAGTGGGGGTGGGACAAAAAAAGGCTTCATGTTCATTTGATAGTACAATTTAAACTTTAAAAAAATCCACCATTGTAAAAAATATAAGACTTTTGGGAATATATACTCATAATTTATTGCTCTGCTTTACGTTTTGATAAGCCTTTTTGTCTTATCTCTATTTTACCTGTCTAGGCAATCACAATTATTATTCCCTTGTCATCAATCACAGCAGCAATATCAGTGGCATGAAAATTGTTGCTATCACAGTCATTTCAGGCTCTGTCTCAACAGGTGTTAACAGCTGCCCATTCCTGATGAAGAACTTGAAAACCTTCCACTTCAAAGCACATGTCCTTTTTTTCTAACCCTTATGTGTAAATCCTTGGCCTGGGGTGCATTAGTGATTTTAAGACTTCTGTTTAGTGACAAACCATTCCTTCAAAGTTTTTTGGGGGGCCCCCTTTATAAAAAGGCAAACCTGGGAACCCTGGTTGTTGTTGTTGTTGTTGTTTTAATTTTTATTTTTTTATTTAAGGGAGGGTTTCATATGGGAATGGGGATTATTCCCTAATGGCAGGGCTCTCCCCAGATCTCAGGGTGGAAAACCACCAAGTGAAGCCTCCGTGCATTCATTTTGTGTTTTCTCATTCCTGGTGCTCAGGTGCTGGATCACACGGCAGGCAGTTTACTCATTATTTTACTTACTAATGGCTATACTAACTGTTGTTCCCATTTTGCTGGCAGTATCCTATCAGTGGTTAAAAGCATCCCCCTGATAACGTTTGTGCGAAAGTTTCTTTCCAGCTTGCTGAGTTGCCATTATGGAAGTCGTGGCACTAATAGAATTGAATCTCAATACAAAAGCAATAGAATTGAAAGGGAATCAGAACTAGGTGCAGGCTTTCATGTGTGGGATGCTGTTTCCTCCACTCTTGAACAGAGTTCTTTAAGAATGAGTCTTGAGTTCTCCCGTTCTGTAACCAACAGGAGGACTCACAAATGGCAGTGGAAGATACATCTCTGCTGCTCCCGGCGCTGAAGCCAAGTACCGCAGTGCGAGCAGTGCCTCCAGCCTCTTCAGCCCCAGCAGCACCCTTTTTTCGTCCTCCCGTTTGCGATATGGAATGTCTGATGTCATGCCTTCTGGCAGGAGCAGGCTTTTGGAAGACTTTCGAAATAATCGGTACCCCAATTTACAACTGCGGGAAATTGCTGGGCATATAATGGAGTTTTCCCAAGACCAGCATGGGTCCAGGTGAGGACTTGGTTTTGGCAGTTGAGGTAACTAAAATCTTAGTGCGTTAAATTCCATGCCTCAGATAAGGTATGTGCTAAACTAAATTGCCATAAAATAATTAAAACAGTTTGCTTCTTAATATACTTCCCATTATTTCAGAGAAATGTGGATTATGAGGGTCACCGGATACACAAGTGATTAAAAAGAGTCATTTAGAAATTGGGGTCAAATGCTTAATTAAAACAAGCTTTTTTAAAACATCTTTTTACCTTTCTGAAAGATTAGCATGTTTTCAAGTTCATGAGACCCTCACTGCGTGGCTACAATTTAAGAAACAGAAACACTAAAACAAAGACGCATATCTGCACGTGTTCGCTACTTTAGTCACTTTAATTGCTGTTAAGAAGCATTCAGATACAAGTCTGTGTCTCTGCCGCTCAGGAGTAAGGCAGCCCCACCTTGTGTCTTTGTTGTTTCACTCTGTAGCAGTGAGGGTCTGCACAGAGGTAAGAGAGAAGAAGCTATTAGAAATCAGACTTTAGCTGGGTTCACCCCTCCCTGTTGGACTGCTCCAGTGGGCTGGCTTCACAGAAACGGACCCTGGTCCTGGGCAGAAAGCATAATCTTGACGTTACTCATCCTTCTTTCCTGTTCCTCTGCTTTCCTCTTTTCTCTCTGTGCCTACCGGCACAACTGCTGGAGAACCTTTCTCATTAAGTTCTGCCAGTTTGCTGTTCATCAAGGATTTCTCATTTGGATCCTGTAGACCAGATTGAGAGATAACATGATTTGTTTTTTGAATTCTCACCTGAGGACATACTTATTGATTATAGAGAGAGGGGAAGGCAGGGAGAGAGAGGAAGGGAAACATCATTCGGTTGCCTCCTATACATGCCCTTACTGGGGATCGAACCCGCGGCCCTTCAGTCTGGGACAGTGCTCCAACCAACTGAGCCACACCAGCCAGGGCAGCATTCTGGTGGTCATCGGAACTAAAAAAGTGAACTGAGTAGCTACTACTTCATTTATAACAACTGTTCCATGCCCCAAATCACACTTGCCTCATATCAATATGAGGTAAAGAATATTGTAAGGACCTCAAGCTTTGAGCCTTTTAATATGGGATAAGTTTCTAGAGTAAAAAGTGAGGTGGAATTCTTGTGTTGTGCCCACCTTCACCCCTGTTCTCTTTTCATGCCCCCCTCAGACCCACATACATGCACATTTTGTGCATGTGTCCTGTAACGAAATATACTAAGACTTAAATCTACTTTTTTTTATTTTAAAGATTTTATTTATTTATTATTTTTAGAGAGGGAGAGGGAGAGGGAGGGAGAAAGAGGGAGAGAAGCATCATTCAGTTGTGTCTCGCACGCCCTCATCTGGAGACCTGGCCCACAGCCCTAGTGTGTGTCCTGGCTGGGAAACGAACCAGTGACCTTTCAGTTCACAGTCTGATGCTCAGTCCACGGAGCCACAGCAGGCAGGGCTAAATCTTTTAAAAGGTCAGTTGATTTAGGGTATACTTCACACCACAAACATTTTTTTCTTTCTTAGAGATTCTTAAATTAAGTGAGCTCAAGGGATTCATTTAAATAATGCTGTTGTATGTTTGCAAACCCGCATGCACCTGTGCCTGGGTGAGTGCACATCTGAATACGTACGTCGTTTCAGAAATCATACAGTATATAAGTTGAGCTACTTCCTATTTATTTCCAAGTCTTCCTAAAATGCTGTGATCATCCTTTTTACTTTGCACTTCAGATTCATTCAGCTGAAACTAGAGCGTGCCACACCAGCTGAACGCCAGCTTGTCTTCAATGAAATCCTCCAGGCCGCTTACCAGCTAATGGTGGATGTGTTTGGAAATTACGTCATTCAGAAGTTCTTTGAAGTAAGCCTTTGTTCTTTCTGTCATTTGACTTCAGAGAATTTCCAGAGCATTTTGATTTTCATTAGCTGTTTTTAGAATTACAGTCCCATTCCGGTCCTCAAAATGAAGGGTGTGTGGTCTTTTCAAAGAGTTCTTTTCTTTCTTTCTTTTTCTTTTTCTTTTTTTTTTTTTTTTGGCAATGTCTATTTCTTGTATATGAGATGTAATCGACATAATATTGTGTAAATTTTTAAGGTATGCAATGTATTGATTTAATATACTTATGTATTGCAAAAGGATTCCAACTGCAGTGTTCGCTAACACCTACACCACGTCTCATAATTTACCTTTGTGTGTGTGTGGTGAGAACATTTAAGATCTACTTACTTAGCAACTCTTAAATATATAATACAGTATTATTCGCTCTGATCTCCATGTTGTCCAATAGATTCCCAGAACTTACTCATCTTACAGCTGAAAGTATAGAGTTTCTGAATGTTTCCCAGTTCATTTGCAGCCGTGTTTCGTGTAAATGTGCAAGCAGATGATGCCAGTTTATTTTAGAAATGTGTTTAGAGAGCCATTGCCCCCATTTGATCCAGTATATTACAATAGTTTCACTAAACATGTCATTTTTGGGGAAAATAATTCTTGTAAGATAATTTTAGCAGTATCACAATAAAGTGTTCTGAAAAATAAATTTTTTTAGGATTACTAGAGAATTATGTTTGAATAAGAACTCTACTGTTTTTCATCATAAACTGTAATCATGAGGATTACTCAGTGTCTCTTCGGGCATCCTTCAGCCTTGGTTCCTTCATTTCCTTCATTAATGTGAATGATGTCCTCTCTTGTTATCGTTGTCTTTGGAAAGGATTAATGAGATTGTTGGATTAGTGTCTGTTCATTACTAAACTAAACTGTCAGAAGGGCGGGAATTCTTGGCTTACCACTGCAGCCTTGGTGCACTGGGATCCACAGGCCCAAGCTATAAATCCAGAAAGGAATGAAGCATTGAGGTGAAGAGTTCAGTACAGAGGGACAGTGCTGAAACAATACAGTACCTGCTGCAAAACAAATTTGTCAAGTTCTTACGTCTTTTTATTTTATTTTATTTATTTATTTTTAGAGAGAGGGGAACGGAGGGAGAAAGGGGGGGTGCATATCAATGGGTGGTCACCTCTCGCATGCCCACTGCTGGGGACCTGGCCTGTGTCTCAGGCATGTGCCCTGACTGGGAATCAAACCAGCGACCCTTTGGTTCGCAGACCTGTGCTCAATCCACTGAGCCCATACCAAAGCAAAGGTTTTTTTAAACAAAAGGTATAATCATAGGTGACTGGGTTAAAAGGGGTATGCCAATGGTTGATGCAGAATAATGAATGAATGCTTTGCTTTCTCTGGTTTCTTTCCTTCTATCTAAGTAATGGTGTTCACCCACACATTATGTCTAGTTTGGCAGCCTTGAACAGCAGCTGGCTTTGGCAGAACGGATTCGAGGTCATGTCCTGTCATTGGCACTGCAGATGTATGGCTGCCGTGTTATCCAGAAAGCTCTTGAATTTATTCCCTCAGACCAGCAGGTACTTGTAAGTTTCCCCTTTAACTTTTCTCTTGGTGTTTGATGTTTCTCCATGGTACTACATGTAGTGAGCCTTGTAAATCGTCAGCTTTTACTTTTATTTTACAGTTCTTCTTGGTACTTGTGGCTGCCTTTCTGTGCATAGCAAGCATGAACTGTGCAATTTGTAAATCTATAGTAGATAAGTGTCTTATTAAAACCATGGGTTTCAAACACTTTTTTCCCTTTGACAACTTAGGCTTTAGTAGTTCTAATTTTACAGGTGGGCTTTTTGTTTGGCAATAGTTGAAAGATGTAAGATACTAGTAAGTTGTCATTTTCTTCAGCCTGAACGGACCATTCCAACAAAGCAAGCATTAATCCAGTCCACCTTCCATTTCCCTTCACTTGCTCTCTCTCGTTCATTCACCCACCACCATTTACCAAATGAGTGCCTGCCCACAGACCACAGCCTGGGGGGAAGGGCGATGGACAGCAGTGGTGAGAGCATGTGCCCCGGGTCTTCGAGGGAGGCTTCGCAGGAGGAGAAGTCCAGGCTAAAGAGCGGTCAGACAGGAGAACAGGGACGCAAGTCTGCAGGGTGGGGTGCTGTGAGCGGGAGCTGACCCTGGAAGCACGTGCCGTGGCCCAGGGCTTCAGGAGCAGCCACGTCACAGGTCCCACCAGCCCCACCCAGCCCCACAGAGACCACAGGGCTCGGGGGCTTCTGGTCTGGACCCTCGGCCTTTGGGCCCTGGACTCACTCAGCCCTTCACAGTGGAAGGGATGGCCTTGTTCTGGCAATGATGAGCCACTTGCCCTCACTGAGAACAAAGTTCGGTAATGAGAATCTTTGTTATGGACTCAAGTTCTGAGCCAGACGAGGCACCTACCATCTGCAGTTCAAAGCAGAACCAAGCAGAACGCGGCATCGGTGTTGGCGATGTGGCTGAGGGCTGGGGGAGTCCAGAGTCCTGGTGTTGTGAGACTCAGCGGTGTGCAGGCCGGGGGGGCTGGGGAGGCGCAGGGAAGGTGGGAGCCACGCAGCAGGTCTGGGGTTGTCCTCTCAGTGCTCAGTACTGGAGACGCCGCGGTGGTGCCGCGGTGTGGTGTGTAAGTGATAAGGAGCAGGGGCGAGGCTGCTGCATTTAGTTTTCTTCTGATGTGCAGATTGTTGTCTGTTTTAATTTTACCTGGGGTTTTCAGGGATAAAAATATCATGGTCAAATCTTTTCTCTTTAATTTTCTGGTCCTTTTTTTTTTCTTTTTTTATAATGGAGGTTACTTCCTGATTTTGACCTTAATGCCCACTTACTGAAAGATGTCGGGAATTATGATAGCTTCCAAGGAATTATTTTTTTCTTTGCTCTCTCCTGTGATTGTGATAACATATTGATTTTGTCTCCCAACCTTTCAGGTTTTATTGTTTTCTGATTGGATCACAACAGTGTAGTTTTCACCTCCCTCCCCCAGCTGTTGTTCTTTCTTCCTTGTGTTTCTGTATGTCTTTTCCTTGTCTGGTTTTCTGACATCTTGTTCTGGGCCTAAACTTCTCCTCCTGCTATGGATGATTTACTGTTTTCTAGTTACAGATTTATTATTTTGTTGAAATGAACTCATCTCTAGTGGTTTCTTTGGACTTAAGAAAATATTTAGGGAAGCCACTTCCCCTTCATTTCCATTATAGAGGTTCCTTGCCTTTATATAGGCATCATTCGCTACTTATCCCCATACTTATATTTCCAGAATAAATTTTTTCTGACATTTGATTAATTGCTTTAGGCAACTTTCCTGAGTCTATTGCCCCTTGCTTGTCCCTGGCAGTGTAATCTTGATTTTTAAAAATTAGAACATCTCTTAGATGCTTTGGCATATTCAACATCTTCAGAATTTAAGACTTTGCATTCATAAATGTCACCATTTTGTACTGGCTTGTCATCTTCCACCATAAATACGGAGTCATTACGGGGGAACTGATACACAGAGACTGGATACAGCAGGGAAATTGGGTGGCGAGTCCAATTGAGGTTCCTGGACATGGATGGTGCAGGTATTCGGCTTCAGGAGAGCTGAGGGGCACATTTGGGGGAGGGGTCTGGTCCAAAGTCTCGTCTCGTTTTCTATGCCTTGGTCATTCCCACTCATGGCCTGCACACACACCCCTCAGCGTTCGTCCTCTGGTGTTCCCTGGGTCTGGCGCTTGTCGGTAATTTACTGAGGACTGTTCTTGCTGACATCGCAGTCACTGTGCCCTGGTGAAAGCATCATGTTGGGAACATCACAGACCCGGGCTAGAGTTCTGATTTGGTCAGCGTCTGTGGTTTTTCCATACATTACTGAACTCCTTTCAGGTTCCGTTTCTTTATAGATTTCTGTATAGTTTCTTTATACATTTGGCAGGTGGCTTACTGACACGCACTGCTTGGCCACACGCTGGAGCCATGTTGCTTGTGTTGGACTCTTGGCAGTCTCGGTCTGGGATTTTAACAAGTCATTTAATGTGTCTGTCTTGGTTCCCATGTCTATAATATTCAGTCCATGGGATTGTTATGAGGGTTAAGTCACAGCAGTTAAAAGTATGCCTAGCCTAGAGTGACCTCTAGATTAACAACTATTAATGATAATGTGCGCCTTACAGGGTTGTCTTAATAGAAACATGTTGAATTGTATGTGAAATTCTCTGATAAGGTATAGTTAATATAGGCTCCATTTTGAACATGTCTACATTTTTAATCTCCCAGGGGTCTTCTGCAAGTTAGAATAGTTTTTAAAAGACTGGTCACTGTTACAGGAAGTTTGCTAACGTGGGAGAAGTCTGTTCATCACTCACTGCCACAGTGCCACAGTTGAGTTGTCTCACTTCATTGCCATGGATCCCCCTCCCGCTCGGTGCTTTTGTGTTTGGTAAGGAGAACATGGATTGTCCAGGTGTTTGCTCGCTGTGATTCTGGTGGTGCTTTCTTTCCTTGTCCCCAATAGAATGAGATGGTTCGGGAGCTAGATGGCCACGTCCTGAAGTGTGTGAAAGACCAGAACGGCAACCACGTGGTTCAGAAATGCATTGAATGTGTGCAGCCTCAGTCTTTGCAGTTTATCATCGATGCGTTTAAGGGACAGGTAAGTGACTTAGGAAAGAAACAAGGGGAGCAAATTGGCGTGTGTTTCCATTGTGAGCAGGGAGGAGGGCAGGATTTGTGGAGAGCCCTCGAGCTGCAGTAAAGAGCAGCTCTGTTCAGTGGCATCAGATTCCTGGTTCTGGGCACCCAAGCTGTCCCTCCCCTAACTGCCGTGGGTCTTATCTCCGCCACGCAGACATCTGCGTCTGTTGGCACGAGTTAGTCATCGGGGTTGTTATGGTCAGATCTCATATTTGAAGGATAAAGTTTTTCCTTCGGTTAAGTACTGTTTATCTTGATATTTAAAAATTTTAATCACATTTTAAAGCTCAAGTACTTTACAGAACTAATCTTGCAGGTTATATATATGTGAATGTGTTAAAAATAACAAAGTGTTTCTTGATTTTTTTTTTTTCTTTGTGGGGCGGGTATGCTGGTGATCAGGTTGACTTGAATTCTGTTAAGTGGTGGCACAGCTAGAAATAGCTTTTATTTATTTATTTTCATTTAGCTGTATGCAGAAGAGCCTGTATGCTCCTAGTATCAGCTTCTGAGCACAATTTTCTTATGCCATGGTTTTTCTAGAGTTGCCCTTTAATTCACTATTGTCATTAACTCCTCATACCTCTCCTAAGCCAGATGGGACAAGAGAGTAAAATACATCTTCCTGGGTGATCAGATTTTTTTTCAAAAGGAAGTAACAAGTAGATTTTTCAGGTGTAGGTATGTGTACTGCTAAGCCTAGATTGAAATGGGATTTTAGAGTTTTTTAGGTTTGGGGATTTGTTCAAATATGGCAGGGGGGTGTAAATTACAGACATTAACCCAGGGAGTTCTTGGTATTTTCTGAGTTAATGGGGGGGATCTTTTTACTTCAAAATTAAGATCTTATATTTTTCAAAATATGTAACTGAGAAAGTAAAAGCATTAAATGACTAAATGGGAGAGAATATTTTCAAGATGAAACTGCCAAAGAGTTGGTAACCAGAATATATAAAGAATCCCTGTGATCAAAGAGAACAATATAAATTAATGTGAAAATAGGCCAAAAGCATGGATATATAGAAGAAACACCAATTGCCTGTGGACATATGAAAAAAATAACTCCATTTTAATAATCAGGAATATGTAAAATAAAGCCACAAATGATAGACCACTTCCTACGCACTGGTTGCTATGTATTGGCAGGAGTGTGGGGTATGATCCACCGCTGTTGGGAATAGACACTACTAGCACAACCATTTGGGAAAATAATTTAGTATCTTCTTTCAGGATCAGCAGTTTTATTTTCTGAGACTTAGCACTCCTGGCCGAGTTGTATATCACGTGAAACATTTGCAAATGTATATCACTGGATGTATTTAGACATGTTCAATGCAGCATTATTCTCCTAGTGGGGAAAAAAACCCCAAATTATCCAGATGTCCATTAGCAGAGAACTGACTGAAACATTCTAAAATAAAAACCTTGTGTACTTACTCAACATTATACTGTACAGCTATACAGAGTAAGCTGCAGAGGCCTACCATATTGTAAGCAAATATTCGAAACATAAAATTGAGTGAAACAAGTTGTTCCAGACTGTGTGTTAGCATTTCCGTAGTTACAACCCAGCAGAACCGCACAGTACACTGTGTAAGGATGTAGTTACACATGCGAAGCTGCAACGTAAAACCACACACGAGGCACAGGGTGCAGCGGCTGACACTTTCAAACATCTAGTAAGTGTTAGCTGTTGTTACATTTTTACAGTTATTGTCATTTTTAAGGTTTTATTTATTTATTTAGTTTTAGAGAGGAAGAAGGAGGGGGAAGAGAGGGAGAGGCATTGTTTGTTGTGAGAGAGAAACATCAATGGGCCGCCTCTTTCGACGCATCCCAAGCAGGGTTCCCGCAGTGCAGGCATGTGCCCTGACCGGGTGTCAGACCGGCGACCTTTCACTTTGCAGAGCAACACTGAGCCTACAGAGCCAGACCAGTCAGGGCATATTGTCATTATTCTCAATAACAGACCGAAGTTGCAAGTTGGTCCAGGGCGTTTGGCCAGGAAGGGCAGAGTGGAGATTAGGTGGTTTGAACTTGAAGCTTGTGTCTTATCTCCCACCAAACCCAGCAAAAGAGCTTTTCTTACATATTGCCAGAAAACACCCCAGTCCAACTCAGAATGTTACTTTGTGATTATGGGAAACCACTCAGGGTTAGGTCCCACCCCTTTTTCTGTCCCCACACCCTACCCCCACCCTGTCCTTTGACATGGACTCCTAAACCAAGTGTATTTTTCATGACCTCGACTAATTCTCTTCCTTTCTAGGCTCCTTGGAAAAGTCCTTTTCAGCTCTAAATTTATGTATATCTCTGAATTTTTAGAGTAGTTAAGAGAAGGGTTTACGAACACACATGTATACACACTTTACTATTTATCCATAGAGAGAACTTAATGTCATGTTTATAATTTGAGCTTTTGAGTCATACTAGAAAATAATCCCCTGGCTCTGTCATTTACTATCTGTATGACTGTTGGCACATTATGAAAACTTAAAGGAGCTTCAGTTTTCTCATCTGCATGTAGAGAATAACCAGAACTGTCTGTCAAGGTCATTGTGAAGATTAGTGGGATAATGTATATTAATAATCTGAAGCATTGAAAGTGACAGCTGTTATTTTTGGCTTTCTTACTTACGTTTGGCCTAGGTATTTGCTTTGTCCACGCATCCTTACGGCTGCCGAGTGATTCAGAGGATCCTGGAGCACTGCCTCCCTGACCAGACACTCCCTATTTTAGAGGAGCTTCACCAGCACACAGAGCAACTTGTACAGGTAGTGGAGTTGCCAGTAGAGTAACTGCAAACACCTGTGGGCTCATGCAGGCCCAGGGCTTGTGTGTTTTCTCAGCACAGGTATCCGTTCCAGAAGAGGGTGATGTTAATGTGTTTAAAATGCCTACTGAAGCTTTGGGGCAAGTTTTCCTGTACACCCGCCTGGCTTGTGTTTTGTGAGTGTGGATAACGACTAGAGCCTGGCCTTGGAGCAGAGGGTGTGCCCGCCAGAGCTCTGCTGCGGCCCAGCCAGCTGTGTCTCTTGTGGCGGGCCATCGACTCTCTCTGGGTCTCCGTTGTATCGTTTCAAATGAACCAAGTGGATTAGCTGATTTCTCTCTAGCTTTGATGCTTTCTTTTGCATCTACCACTACAAATTTCTCCCACGTCATACTAACTGTTTGACCACTTCTGCATACAGTATGTTATACTGAAGCAGTTTTCTTAAAGCCAGAATTTATATGTATTTAAAAATGCCTAAAGGCCCAAAGATGTCCTGAAGTAATTTTTTGTCGTTAGCATTTGTTTTTTGTTTTGGCGTGAAGTGTGATATTGTAAATGTATTAAGTATTCATTGTAGAAGAATTTAAAAATGTAGAAATTAGCAACAAAACAAAAGAAATGATCATAATCCTACCATCCAGAAGCAGACATACTTGGCATTGGCACTTTTTAAAAATACTACTTTTATGCTCTTAATTTTTTACATCTTACCAAAAAATACTTTTGCCTCTGGAATTCCTTACACACACTTATTTTCTCAAAGTGCCTTTCGCTTTAGATGAGTGAGGATATCCATTATATGCTTATAGTATTTATTTAATTAGGCATAGTCTGTTTTATTAGACATAAACTTTGTTTCCAGTTTCTCTTTGTTGTAGACAGGCACAGTAACTGTATATTTCTGTTTGAGGGAAAAGTATTTCTTTATTCCCACCTACCTTTTGTGTGTGTGTGTATGCAATATTTTATGCAGAACCCAATTAGGCCCTTTGGGGATATATATATTTTTTTATATTTATGTGTGTGTATAAATATTTATATGTGTGTGTGTGTGTATAAATATTCCATTGTCTAGTAGTAATATGTTCATGTTTTGTAATCGTAGGAGAAATTATCATTACCTATTCTATTTTTAAAGTTCTTACGTGTTCATTAGTATTAAAGTAAGCCATCATAGTGTTACAGGAAAATAGGCGTTGATTAGATATAAGGCTTTAGGTAACCCTTGAACTCTCTTTTTAAAAAAGTTTGTATTTCTTTTTATTGTATAAATGTACCATAGTGTCCCCCACCCCATTGGATTTATTGGAGTGACACTAGGTAACAACATTCTGTAGGCGTCTGGCGCACAATTCTGTAGCTCGTCGCACTGAGTTGTTGTGTGGTCACTGCCCCCAGTCAAGTCTCTGTTTATAACCATTTGTGTGTGTGTGTGTGTGTGTGTGTGTGTGTGTGTGTGTGTGTGTGTGTCCCGTCAGCACGGTGTTGTGTGTGTCCATGAGTTTTTTTCCTTTTTTTCAAGGCCTCCCCCCAAATGAGCTCATTTTTACATAAATTTTATTTCTTCTTTTGTTTCTTAAACAGGATCAGTATGGAAATTATGTAATCCAGCATGTACTAGAGCATGGTCGTCCTGAGGATAAAAGTAAAATCGTAGCGGAAATTCGAGGCAATGTACTTGTATTGAGCCAGCACAAATTTGCAAGGTATGGGCTTTGAATTACACGGACTGTTTTCTAGAGGAGAGGATTAAATAGTATTTTAGGTCTAAAGAGAAAGAAAGAATTTTCATTTTTTAAAAATGTTTATTTTTCTTAAAGTATACATAGTTTAAAAAGTATACATAGGAGTTAAATAGTTCTCCTACAAAGCATAAAACATAAGTAATCCCTTAGTGGGCTCCTCATTTCCCTAGAGTCAACCCCCGGCCAGTATGACTTGGTCAGAGCACTGTCCCGTAACCGAAAGGTCGCCGGTTCAATTCCCAGTCAGGAAGCACGCCCGGGTTGTGGGCTTCATCCCTGGCTGGGACGTGTGCAGCAGGCAGCTGATCCATGTTTCTTGTGTTGATGTTCCACCCCAGTCCCCCAAGTGAGAATAAAATAAATTTTTAAATAAAGAATGTAAGTTTTATACTTTGATAAACTGAACATTTCATTAACTTGTTTGGAATTATGAAATGATCTTTATTCAGTTTCCTCTTTGACACATGAATTAAAAGACAGTGTATCATATATATGCGCCTTCATAGTCTTCAAATCTCTTTTTCATTCTTCCTGTTTTACCAGCTTAAGCATAAAATGCACTAGTTTTTCTCAGGTTGTGAAGGATGTTTTAGGGGACTTACAAGTAGCATAGGTTGGAGAAGAAAAGGATGGCCCTCCAATGGCCTAGTGGTTTGGCCTTCTCAATAGACACTGCATAACCTACCATACACATAGCACAGTACTTTATATTTTTCCTTTTTCATAAGAATTTTTATTTTTATTGTTTTTTTGAGAGAGTTGGGGGGAGGGCATGAAACATTGATGTGTGAGAGAAATATCGACCAGTTGCATCTTGTCCTCAACTGGGGACCTGGCCCACACCCCAGGCATGTGCTGTGACTGGGAGTCGAACCAGTGACCTTTTGGTTCACAGGCTGACGCTCAGTCCACTGAGCCAACCTGGGCTATATTTATATTTCTCTTCTCTGATTTTTAGGACAAATTGCAGGGCATGTGTGACTTGTAATCTTGATGTTTTTAAATGGTTTATTTTTCGTTTGTAAAATCTTAAAACATTATAGCATGGAAAATGGAGAAAAGAAATAAAAGCACCCATAGATCCAGAGTCCTGATAGCCTGATCAAGTCAGGGGTTATCTTGTAAGCCTTGTATTGTTTCCACACCCACCCCACCCCACCCCGACTAGGGAAGTGGTGTCTGAATCTCTAGGGTCTCTCCTTTGGGTCACTGTCCAGTGTACTTTTTTGTTCGTTGTATTTGATAGCTCACCCTTGGATATAGTATAAGTGTTACTGTTACAAAGATCCGTGGTCAGGTAATGACCGAGCAGCCACTGTAGCCCTGCTCTTCCACAGATAACAGTACATTGTGGACAAAATGCCAAAAACAATGTGAAGGAATTAAGGAGTGACCAAGAACAGATAGATCGGAGGGTGGGAGGGGGACTACTGGTATGTGGAAGGAGGTGATTGCACTGGGAAATGCCCTCCCTCCCCTTAAAATTTTTTTATTAAGATATAATTGTTGGTCTGAGGCATTTATATATTGCACTGTGATAACTACAGTTGCGTTAGCTAACACCTTTATGTCAGTCACATAATTATCTTTTTGTGTTGAGAACCATTATGATTTAGTCTCTTAGCAGCTTTCGAAGTTTTATAATATAGTATTATTGACTCTAATCAGGACATTTTCTATTTTTAATGGCTTTTAGCCTGTAGACTCTTCGTAGGCTGCTCCAAGCTGGGCTCCTACGTTGGGGTAGGAAATCTCCAGTATTCCCAGAAGGCAGGGTTTGGGGAAATCATGGCAGTGGACGTGACACAATGACAGGGAAGAAATCCTGGAGAGGAAGAGAACTGTGGGGGTGGGGGTCCTGTATTTTAAACTCCCTGAATGTCTGGTTGACTCCTCAGTCACAGTTGCATGAGGCACACTCCAGGCAGCCCAACCAGAGCTGAAGAAATGCACCGGGATTTCACCCGCTGCCTCCTGCATGGGAGTAGCTCACAGTTTGAGCTCAGTCAGCTTAACGCCACTAAAGAAAGTGGGTGTAGGAGCAGTATTCTTTGGAGGAACATAAAAGAACTCAGTTTCTACAGTTTATCATTTTCTGTGTCTAGATAACAGGAAAATGTGACCTGTACTCAACAAAAAAAGAGCAAGAAGAAAACGGGGGAAAAAAAAACCCACCCAGATGTTGGAGTTAGCAGAAGAGGATTCTAAAGTAGCTATTTTAATTATACTCAAGGATGTAAAGGGAAATATGCTAGAAATGAATTAAAATATAGCAAATGTTAGTAGAGAATTAGAAGCTTTATTGTAAAAGAAAAAATGGAAATTAAATATATCATCTAAAATAAAATTTACTATATGGCGTTAAGAGTAAATGAGACTCCTGTCTGATGTGGCTCAGTGGATTCAGTGCTGGCCTGCGAACAGAAAGGTCACCAGCTTGATTCCCCGTCAGGGCACATGACTGGGTTGCAGGCCAGGTCCCCAGTAGGGGGCATTCGAGAGGCAACCGATCAGTGTATCTCTCGCATATTGAGGTTTCTCTCCTCTTTCTCCCTTCGCCTCTCTCTAAAAATAAATAAAATTTTCACCAATATTCACTTTCCTAACTTAAAAAAAAGAGAGAAAACAGAAAATTCAACCATTAAAATTGAAAACAGATCAGTAGAAATAAACCAAAAAGTAGATTAGCAACTTCCTGACATTTTTGGTGGCAACTCAGAATACACAGGAAATCTTTATTGACTTTGCAGTATAGGCACATGTGCGCACACGTCACCGAACCTGTACTGTCCATGGTTCTGATACTCAGCTATCCTGTTTCAGTTTTTAAAATGAAGCCGGTCACAAATCACTGAGTTGATTTTATCCCCACACACGTGCTAGAAACCACAGATTCAGAAATAATAAAATAAACCTTAAAGACTGAAACCATATTGATCGTGTGTTACAGTGGAAGCCTGTGGCCAGTTGGGATTCCATAGTGACAGCTGATCTACCTACCGGCTTGCTTTTTGAAAGACAGTGCTGAGGATTGAGTCCTCCACCCAGAAGAATAAGTGTCCTGTCTCCAACCCGTTTAGCAGAAAGTTGTGTTCAAATCCTTACTCCTTTGTAGAGAAAGTGGGTGTGGAGTAGATGAAGATACACCCAACCAAGCAGTCGTGAAAAGTGTTGGGGTTTTTCAGAACATTCATGGCTGGCTTCCTGCTCCCTGAACCAGGCTCCCTTTTCTGCAAAGGGAACAGCCAGTGGCCGTGAGGTTCATTCCCACAGCGCCACGCCTTCAGCGCACGCCAGAACTGCGTAGTACTGCAGAAGGAAGGTGGGGGGGGGTTTCTCTGTATTTTCTGTATCGCTGTATCCAGTGGTAGATTATTATATTAATTAGATTCAATAGCTTAGCGCACCGTATTTGATATATTCTTTCACTCGATATGTCTATAGAGCTTGGCATTAGGGATGTTGATGTAAGACTTGTTCCTGGTCTCAGTAAGCACACAGAAGGGAAGATAGGTTTTGGTTTATGTTGAAATGATGCTCATTCACCAGTTCGGCTGTTAACCAGTGTTGCGAACCTTGTGTTTAAATCTCTTCACTTAGCCTGAGGGTGGTTCACTTTGGAAGCCACAGATGGCAAAGGTGGAGGGTCTCAGAACCAGTCGATGATACTCTTTCAAAAATGTTAAGATCTCTTGCTGCTGATCCTGAGGTCAGGGCAGAGGCCAGACAAGCACTGGGTCCCCTTTCCTTCTAAGAGTTGTCCCTGGATGTGTCTCCTTGCAGCAACGTCGTGGAGAAGTGTGTCACTCACGCCTCCCGCACGGAGCGTGCTGTGCTCATCGATGAGGTGTGCACCATGAACGATGGTCCCCACAGTGCCTTATACACCATGATGAAGGACCAGTACGCCAACTACGTGGTCCAGAAGATGATCGATGTGGCAGAGCCAGCCCAGCGGAAGATAGTCATGCATAAGGTAGGCCAGGCTGGGCAGGGCTCAGAGAGAGCTTTGAGGCCTTGGGTCCTTCATGTTTCCGAATGCAGAGGAGGGCGGGTATCTCGCTTCTTTTTGCAGAATTTGTCACTGGATTGTGTCTCATACAGTGCTCCTCTTTTCTGTATCTGGAGTGGCCACTGCCCCATGTTTGGCACCCCTCCTTTATCAAAAACTCAGTCCTTGGGAGAGATTTCCCTCCCTCATCTTCAGGCCATGCTTTTTATCCAGTTTCTCCTAGGAGACCAGCTTCTCAGTCCAACAAAATCAACCTGCTTGCCTTACTTCTTCCTTTTCTCCCTCCTCCCTCTTATTCACGCCACCACCATTTACCGAATGAGTGCCTGGCCTGGCACATGGGCCTCATACCCAGTCTGGGCCAGATGCCAGCACAGAGATGACAGACTCATCCCTGCCCACAGACCACAGCCTGGGGGGAAGGGCGATGGACAGCAGTGGTGAGAGCATGTGCCCCAAGTCTTCGAGGGAGGCTTCGCAGGAGGAGAAGTCCAGGCTAAAGAGCGGTCAGACAGGAGAACAGGGACACAAGTCTGCAGGGTGGGGTGCTGTGAGCGGGAGCTGACCCTGGAAGCACGTGCCGTGGCCCAGGGCTTCAGGAGCAGCCACGTCACAGGGCCTGGAAGCCTCACGAACCCCCGGCAGGTGCGCTGCACTTTGTTTGTGCCGTGAGCCTCGGGGGGCTTCTGGTCTGGACCCTCGGCCTTTGGGCCCTGGACTCACTCAGCCCTTCACAGTGGAAGGGATGGCCTTGTTCTGGCAATGATGAGCCGCTTGCCCTCACTGAGAACAAAGTTCAGTAATGAGAATCTTTGTTATGGACTCAAGTTCTGAGCCAGACGAGGCACCTACCATCTGCAGTTCAAAGCAGAACCAAGCAGAACGCGGCATCGGTGTTGGCGATGTGGCTGAGGGCTGGGGGAGTCCAGAGTCCTCGTGTTGTGAGACTCAGTGGTGTGCGGGCCGGGAGGCTGGGGAGGCGCAGGGAAGGTGGGAGGCCTGCGGAAGTTCGGGGCGTGTCTGCTCATGCTCCCAGCAAACACTCACTGAGCGCAGGCGCTCTGCGGCAGCCCTCCTCTCCCAGGGCTGCTGTACTGGCGAGTGCGACCGTATTAGGCACAGATAGACAACAGCGATGCTGGGGATACGTTAAGGAGAGCCTGTGAGAATGTTGGCAAGGCGCCTCTTCTAATCTGGGGGTACAGAGAAGGCTCCCCAAGAGTGACACTGGAATCAAGCTCTGAAAACCTTTCCAGGCAGAGGGAACCTAGTGTGTGAAGGTTTGGAAGCAGGAGACAAGACATGTATTTGAAGTAGTGGAGCGGGTTCGTTATGGCGGGACTGTGGTGCCAAAATCACATTTACATTTCAAGGCATTGTCCTGGCCCCGGGTGGTGTGGCTCAGTGGACTGAGTGCTGGCCTGTGAACCGAAGGGTTGACCAGATATCCGCTCAGCATGCCTGGGTTGTGGGCCAGGTCCCCGCTGGGGCCTGTGAGAGGCATCTGATCACTGTTTCTCACACTGATGTTTCTCTCCCCCTTTCTCCCTTCCCCGTCTCTAAAAATAAGTGAATACAGTCTTTTTTAAAAATGTCCCGACTGGCGAGTAACGTGGAGAATGAGGAGCAGATGCGGCTGTGAGGGGACTGCGGGGAGGCTGCTAAGATCGTTGGGCCGAGAGCTGGGGTTGAAGAGAAGTGGGGAGCAGGGAGGGGCTTGGCGGTTGGTTGGTTGAGGGAGTTGAGGCCTGAGACGCTAACAAGCTGAGAGTTGTCAGCTCTTCCCCTGCCGGGCTGTGTTCTTCTTAGCAAGAGGAAATACTGAGAGTGGAGTAGGTGGCTGCTCTTCACCTCCCTTTACACAAGCACAAAATGAAGTTCCCCAGTATGACACGTGTGCGCACTCAGGGGTGGTTGGTTTTTTTGTGCTGCAGAGGAGAGGTGTGAAGGTTACGTGGCTGGGCTCCTCAGTCAGCCAGTCCCAGAGAGGGCTACAAGAAGCCAGGGGCTGACTTTTGTGGACTAACGACAAAAGCATCAGCCATGCACGCGCACAGTCCTCACTACAGCCCGAGTGAAAGTGGAGCAGCATCACGTTCTATTTTACAGATGGGTTTTGGGAGGTCAGGCAGGTGTCTGGGTCACCCAGCTCAGAATCCTAGCTAACAGCTATTACTAATAATAGGCTTTCCTCAGAGGCTTCTAGGTGAGAGGGTCATAGTTGATGCGAGTCTGGGGCTTCTAGAGCTGCCTGACCCCTCCCTGCTGTGCAGGCACAACGAAGGAGACGAGTGGCTGTCGTGTCCCTCCCCCACCCCCTACCCCCACCGGAGCACTCAGTCGGGAGAGCTCATCGGGGTGTCTCAGGGTGCACGTGTCGGTGTGCGTGGGAGAGTCACGGTTCTCACCTGTGGGTGCGGGGTGGTGGCTAGTGAAGCGAGTGGTTGTGAACACGTGTTACACGCTGTAGCTGACGTATGTAGAAAGCTCCGTGAGCTCGCAGGAGAGGAAAGGTGGTCTGGTTATCTGGGATGCACAGGGCTTCTCGGTGTGGACCTGCCCAGGGAGGGGCGGGCGGAGGAGAGTGCTGGTAGCGCTGAGCCGAGCCGAGCTGGGCTGGGCTGGGGGTTGGGGGTGAGGCTGGTGCAGCAGGCAGAGCCGTGAGCAGGGCGGGGACGAAGGTGGTTTCTGGGGGAGCCAGGCGGTTGGCTCAAATATCTGTGCTGTCCCTTACTAGCCATTTAACTTTGGGTGGGTGATTTCACCGCTGTGCCTACATCTTTTTCATCAGCAAAGTGGAGACAATCACACCTCCCTTGGGAGGCTTAAATTAACAAGCCTGGCTCCTGTGAGTCATTTTTATTGTCATTAGTAGCTTTCTGTGATCCTCTGTGAACTGGAGGACGGGGTCAGGTGGTGAGTTAGGATCCACGGGGCCCTGGGATAAACGCCCCCTCTCAGGAGAGCCAGGGCGCGAAGAGCCCGGGGAGGCTCTGTGCAGGCGGGGTGGACGTGTGATCGTCGGGGCGTGCTTCCTCCACGGACTGTCCCGGGAGGGGTCCATGGCTGTCCAGACTCCACCCGAGTCCTCAAGCCCTGCGTGAGCGCGCAGGGTAACAGCTGCTCTCCTCATGGCACCGGTCAGCGCAGCTCTAGAATGCTGGTGCTTCGGCTGCACCAGTGAGAGTGTTCGTTCCTGCAGGCGCTGCGGCGCCCGGGAGCGGCTGGGCGCCCGCCCACCTGTTCCAGACCAGAGTGACACAGCCTGTGCTTCCTCCCCAGATTCGGCCCCACATCGCGACTCTGCGCAAGTACACCTATGGCAAGCACATTCTGGCCAAGCTGGAGAAGTACTACATGAAGAATGGTGTCGACTTAGGGCCCATCTGCGGCCCCCCGAATGGTATTATCTGAGGCAGCGTCACCCCTGTCCCCTCATTCCCACTGACCTCACTAGCCCACTGGTGAATCCAACCAGCAACCGGAAATGCTCTAATGCAGAATCTGAAAGGGGTAAATGGTTGCGCCGGGATTACCTTCTCCAAAAAAAAGGAATCAAATCCACAAGTGGAAAAGCCTTTGTAAATTTAATTTTATTACACATAACATGTACTGATTATTTTTTTTAATTGACTAATTGCCCTGTTGTTTTACTGGTGTATAGGACACTTGTACATAGGTAACCAATGTACATGGGAGGACACTTATTTTGTTCAATGTTGTATCTATATCCCACACGTGCAGACTTTTCAGGGCGGTTGGTTTAACAAAAAAAGTTTAAAATAAAAGAAAAAAGGTTTTTAACTCATTTGCCTTGCTGGCAAGTTTTGCAAATAGCTCTTCCCCACCTCCTCATTTTAGTAAAAAACAAAAATAAACAAAAAAAAACCTGAGAAGTTTGAATTTTAGTTAAATGACCCCCAACTGGCATTTAACACTGTTTATAAAAATATATATATATATAAAATGAAAATTGTTTCAGAGTTGCTAAAGCTTCATTTTATTACATTAAGTTTATGAAACTTCTAAAAATTGCCTTTTTTGGAGACTGTTGCGCTGAAGAAGGCGGTGGAGTCTGTTTTGTGATGAGGAGACATGAGCTCCCAGAACGTCTCTCAAGGCCGGGCAGCTGTACCTGTTTACTGCCTGTTGGATTTTTTCTGTTAACGTTGAAAGGCAAAATCTTGATTATTTAGCATGAGAAAAAAAATCCAACTCTGCTTTTGGTCTTGCTTCTATAAATATATAGTGTATACTTGGTGTAGACTTTGCATATATACAAATTTGTAGTATTTTCTTGTTTTGATGTCTAATCTGTATCTATAATGTACCCTAGTAGTCGAACATACTTTTGATTGTACAATTGTACATTTGTATACCTGTAATGTAAATGTGGAGAAGTTTGAATCAGCATAAACACGTTTTTTGGTAAGAAAAGAGAATTAGCCAGCCCTGTGCATTCAGTGTATATTCACACCTTTTATGGTCGTAGATTATAGTGTTGTATATTGTAAATTGTAATTTCAACCAGAAGTAAATTTTTTCTTTTGAAGGAATAAATGTTCTTTATACAGCCTAGTTATATGTTTAAAAAGAAAAAAAATAGCTTGGTTTTATTTGTCACCTAGTCAGACTGTAGCAAGATCCTTTCTAAATGTTATTCAAGATGATTCAGTTCACAGTAGTGTTTTTTTTTATCCTAAAAAAGTAATGTTTTGCTTATTTTGTGACAGTCAAAAGGACGTGCAAAGTTCAGCCCCTGCCCTCGCCTTCCTTACAATCAGAGCCCCTCTCACCTTGTAAAGTGTGAATCACCCTCCTTTTTGTACAGAAGATGAACTGTATTTTGCATTTTGTCTACTTGTAAGTGAATGTAACATACTGTCAAATCTCCTTGTTTGAATATAGAATTGCAACACTACACGGTGTACATTTCCGGAGCCTCGTGTATATTTCCAATGGACTTTTTTGCGAGCACACTTGTAACCATATGTGTATAATTAACAAACCTGTGTATGCTTATGCCTGGGCGACTATTTTTTGTAACTCTTGTGTAGATTGTCTCTAAACAATGTGTGATCTTTATTTTGAAAAATACAGAACTTTGGAATCTGAGTCTGTGCGTTGCCTTTCCCCCCACCCCCACCCAGTGCAGTGCCCCAGGGCGGCCATTTCTTCGTGCCTCTTTCTTTTTTGCTTGTTTTGTTTTTGTTTTGTGAGGGGGAGAGAATTGGAATAGGGATGATGTGTCAAACTGGTTCTTGAGCCCAGTTTGACCCAAAGAGGTTGGTCTTAGCCTGCCCGATGCTTTCAAAATAAAATGCCCCACGTTAATCCAGATGTCCAGACTCTATGGAAAATGAGGACACCCGCCTCCCTGGGCCTGGAGTCTGGACACCAGCCACGGGGAGCGGCAGGAAAGAGCCTGAGCCCTGTGGCTCGCCCTCTTCCTCTCCGGTGACCGTTCCCGCCTGTCTGTGTTCGTGAGTGAGCCAGGGGTCTGGACTGGAGTGCAGCCAGCGACAAATGTCACCAGCTGAGTTAAGCGTTGGGGCACCTGATTTTTCCAAGGCGGGGTTGTAGGTAAGGCATCTGGATGGCTGCCCAGTCTTCCCAGACCCCCAGCGCCCCCTCCCGAGCCCCTTTCCTCTCTTGGCTGCTCCTGTCCTCACCCTGCCCGCTGTGCCCATGTCCTAGCTTGCACATCTTATCCTCCAACTGGGGAGGAGGCCCTACATCATGAAGGTCACTGTCACGCCCCTGGATGCCCACCTTCTGTTTACGGCCTTTTCTCCAAAAGCTGCTTGGAGAACAACTGCCACTAGAACATTGGTCTGTGTTGGCAACTGCAGGGTCAGGGAGGCCGGGCAGGAGCTACATGACCTCGCAGCTGTACGTGGAACATCAGGGTGGTTGCAGGAGAGAACTTTGCACGGTCCCCTCCCAAGGGTAAGGGACGGTTGCTAGCAGGCCCTGGGGTCCCAGGAATAAAGAAAGGGGAAGGGAGCTGAGAGATGAGTTCAGAACCTGATTTTGCTTCTGGGGTTGTAATCGGATTGTGTTGGGCGGGCATCGCAAACCGTGGCTCTGGAGTAACTAGGTGCAACTGTGGGTCCCCCCACTCTGTGTCCTTGGGTGTGTCCTCATCTTGAATCAAATTTCTTGCTGGAAATGCACTGAAGGTGAAAATAACACGCGAAATGGTTCTCACATCATGTCAGGGCAAGTCTTGGCTACTAGGTAATGGTTTTACTAGACCCGTGTGGAGGCAGCGGGCAAGGCAGGGGCTCGGCTTCTCTCCCATCTGCCCACTGTCGGCGCCCTGGAGCGAGCCTGTCCGAGCTGCTTTCCTCCCGTCTAAGCTGGGCTAATGCCTCCTGGAGCCGTGGCAGGAAAGAACGGTTAATAAACGTTGAGCGCCTGGCGCATAGTAGGCACTCGTGTTGGTTTTCTGTTTACACTTCACTAAGCTTTTAATCTCCTTAGTACTCTTAGCATTTGATGAAATGTTTGGTTTTGTGGTTTTCGTTTGTTTTTTAGTGGTAACAAAGCAAGACGCTCGATTAGAAATACTACCATCCCTCCAACCCCTCTTATTTCAACCCTGTGTGGCTTTTCAGTCAGACAAATGCAGGGTTTGATTTCAACTGCCTCATACTACCTGGGTCATCTTTCTGGGACCAGGTCCCCTCCTCTGTGACATGAGGGAAATAAATACTAGTACCCGTGTCCAAGTGTGGTCGTGAGGACAACATCACACATTTCAGCGCAGTACCCAGCACATGGGCATAACAATTGAATGGTATTTATCATCTTACTTTTAGTGTCACCTGCCCAATAGCTCTGCACGGGTCTGCTGAACAAAATCCTTGCCTGTTACGTAAAAAAACTTACATGAAGTCATTTATCCTGAACGGACTGCCCAGGCATCTAAAGAGATGGTTTCCACCTGGTCTTTCATTACTCACAACAGTCCTGGAAGAAATGGGGTTACCGATCCCCATCTCATAGGCACGGAAACAGTTTCTGGGTTCTGATGCAAGTCTTTGGATCAGACCACCTTGGCGTACACCCCTCCCTCCACAGTACTGAGTTTTGCGGAGCGTGCTTAATTCGCTCAGCGTCCACTTCCTCACTGGCCTGGACACCACCACCCAAGGCTGCCCAAGGATGTGACGCTCTGGGCTGCCACCACCCAGACACCAGCTTGGTGTCCCTACAGTTTATATAACAATGCTTTACCCGGTCACGGTGCTTTACAGAACGCGTTTGAAGTTGGAGACGCGTGGGGCACTGGAGAGCAAAGCATTCATTTGAAGGGAGAAAAACCTGTGGCTTCATGTAGTTCCAGCTGCAGCCACACGAGGGTGCTGCCGCATAAAGAAAGCAGCATACGGAGAGGCCTGTGGGCTCAAGGTGCTGAGGTCCCGGCTGGAATGGCTTTCCTAGAGACCAGAGGTCTGGCATCTGCCTTAGGACTAAGCTTCCCACCCTCTTCCTCCACGGCAGCTCCTGGACATAGGGCTAATCCCTCACTCTGGCTTGCGATGGCAGGGTGTGGTCATGCATCGGGTTCATGGGCCCTGGCTTCGCCTTTCACTCACTATACTTCTCAGTTTTTTGTACTGCAAATCACTGACTTCTCAGTTTCCCCACCTGTCACGTGGAGGGGTAGCCTAACCCCTCACAGGGGTGGTATGAGGTCAGATGGCTGGCGCTGAGGAGGACAGTCCCATGCCTCTGTTAATGTGACCTGAGTCCCTGGTGCCTCCTTCTGGGGCCACATCTTAGCTTATGCACCAAGCTTTGGTCCAACAAAAACCACCAGGTCCTTTTAGGACGCAGCAGCCAACTCCAGATCCCAGCTCCTCTGGCCCTATGGGAACTTCATAAGTCATTTGTCCTCTTATTCCTCCCTTTCCTCGTCTGGAAAACGGGATAACAATAATCCTACTTCGCAGGGTACATTTGAAGCACTTGGCACAAGGCTGGGCGCATAACCAAAAATAGGGGTGGTGGTTGTTATTATTATTATTATTATTATTGCCTCCCAGTTTCCCCTGCCCTGTTGGGGTCCAGAGAATTTTCACCAGGGTGACTTGTTAATTTATCCTGCAAACTGGGAGCCTTTTAAGAACCAGAGCGGATGCACGAAATCACTAGCACGTGTGGTGTCTGCCCTCCCAGGTGGCCCGCCTCCTGGTGTTCTCTCCCTGCGCGTGTGTGATAGATAGGGCTGCCTGGGAACACTCGGGTATCGTGAGAAGGTTGGAGTGCGCCTTCTGAGGCTGGGCCGCACCAGACACTAGCCCCGGCTCTCTCTATCTGGGACCACTTGGTCGCTTTCCAGAACGCAATAGGGTGAGGTCTACAGGCGGAGGGACTGAGGCCACCTGCCGTTAGCCGGCACTAACTCACCAGTCATGCTTGCCAGCTCCGAAGCAGAGATTTCCCCACCTCCCCAGCCTTCAGTGACTGCTACCCTGCTGATATCCCGGCCCCAACCTCATGGAGACGTGCCCCTGCTGCCCAGCAGAACCCCACCCCCACCCCCACCCCCGCGCCACTCAGCTGTTGCCCAGCTCCTGGCCCACAGAAGCTGGGTGGCATACTCAGGGTTTGTTGTAGGCTGGCTACCCGGCTGGGGGGCATTCGTTGTGCAGTAATCGATAACAAAGGCACCGCACGAAGCCTTGGGTGGCCTAGTCATCCCATGCAAACCAGAAGGCCCGGTTCTCACTTTTTTCTGTGAGGCACGTGCTACCTGGGCCTCTGCTGACCTTGGAGAGCCAGTTCCTGCCCCTGCCCCTCGCCAGGACTGGGGGGAACTCTGGGTGCTCCTTGAGGCCCAGAGTGGAGGCAGGTTCCAGAGGGGGCTGGGCTTCTGTCTCTCCGTCTCAGTGGAGAGCGCGGTGACCCGCCCCCTCGGGCCTGGAGTGTCCCTAAGCAGAGAATGGCTGGCGCTGCCGGCCAGCGGGGCTGCGTCCCCCTGAGCTGGGTGCCGCCCTGCGCTCCCCTCCCTCCAGCCCTGGGAGGGGACAGCCACGCACGCTAACTTCAGGGGGAGGAACGCGGCCCCAGGTCGCTGTCTAGGAAGTGGCGGGCACAGGATCTGACTCTGAGCCCCCCTCGCCTCTCCGCAGAGCTCATGCTAGCAGAGTCCCTCCCCAAGTGGCCTTCAGCCGGCCCCTCCCAGGGGCGCCTGCACAGTGCTGGGAATTCCGCCCCACGTCTGCCCCCTCACAGGTGAGGAGGCTGAGGCCCAGGGCGAGGGCAGCGATGGCTCAGGGCCACCCAGAGGGTGAGGGACAGAGGAGGGGCCTGTCCTGGGTGAATCCCACTCGTCTCCTGCCAGCCCCCTGGAGCCCCTAGGTCTGGCCCACAGAGGGCTCAGCCCCTGGAGGGTGGGGTTTGAATGCGAGTCTCTACAAATCTCACAGACACCCCAAAATCAGTCCCACGTGATACACGCAGTGTACCCACCCATGACCGCTGTGCTCCCTCAGACTCCCCGGCCTCGGGGGTCAGGGGACCCCCGACCCCTCAGTCCTCCTCGCCCAGGCTCGATGTACTCTCCCGAACCCCCTTCATCACTTGTCACCAGCCGGGCTGCTCTAGCCCCAGTGCGAGGTGAGAAAGAAAAAATATTTTTAGAGAGGAATTTTTTTCTTCCAGGAAAGTGACTCCAAATGTGCAATTTTTCCCAGGAGTGGGGGCCGGGGAGTGTTAGTGGGACGGCTTCTGGAGCTGGAGGGCAGTGGCCCCTCCCTCTCCTCTCCCCCACCTCCATCCTGCCCTCACCCCCCTCCCTCCACCTCCGCATCCCTGCCGCCCTCCCTGTCTCTCCCTTCCCACCCCCCACAACCATTTCCTAGCCCTGGGACCCGGAACAAGCCAGAATGGGCCAGACCCAAGGGAAGGCTGGAATGAGGGCCTTGGGTGCGGGTGGGTCCTCCCCTGACTTTTTCCAAACAATAGGGCCTTTGGTCTAGAAGAAGGGGGTGGGTGAGAGAATGCCCTGGGCAGGAGGGAAGCAGCCGGTGCTCTGCCCTCTGCTGTAGGACCTTGGGCCTCAGTCTTCTCACTGATGAAATGGGCAGATGGAGGGTGGAGTGTGCAGAGCAACACCAGGCCCCACGTGCTGTCCACTCGAGGTTCTAGTGAACAGGCCCCTCACCTGTAGGCTGACATCCAGCTGGAGGCCCCTCCTGGGGAGTCTCAGCCTCAGGAGATGCTGAGATGCCTTCATAGCATCCACTCTCCAAAGCCTGCCTGCCCTGGCTTATTGGGGATGTCACCACCACCCTTGCATCTCGCTAGACTCGCTGTGTGACACCAGACCCCTCAGGGAGGTGTTAACCCACCCCGGCCAGTCCAGACTCCCACCCCCTCCCCCCTTCCTCCCACCCCCGACCTCCCACCCCGGGACTCGTTGAGGTCACCGTATGACGGAATAACACTCCCAGCTGTGGGCTTCTCTCAGAGGCACATCACAGTAAAATTAATGATGTTTAAGCTTCAGGGCCGGTCACCCGCGTAGCCCCGCTGCCCCGTCCAAGGCCTTGTTCCTGGCTTCACCTTTGTGATCCCCTCAAAGTGTGCAACTTCAGAGCTCCACAGAGGGGGGCCCACTCCCCTCTGTCCATGCGCACCCAGCTGGAGGTGCCGAGCCCGCCCTTCCCCTCTGCCCCGGCCCCCTCCCTCGCCTCCGGCCGGCACCTGGGCCAGACCTGACCTGGGCAGACGTTTCCGCATCTCTGCGGGCTCTCCTGCCCTCCTGCAAGGCCAGCCCAGCCTTGCTCTGTGCCCACGGGTCACTCGGCTGAAACAAAATCTGGCTACTCCCTCCCCTCTCACCCACAGCTGCCCTGAGGGGCTTCTTTGCAAACCTCCAGCTCACAAGCCCAGGAGAGGCCTGGGTCCAAATCCTGACCCCATGCCCGGCAGCTCAGTGCCCAGGGGATATCACCCACCCTCGTTTTGAAAGGACTAGCACACAGGGAGGCTGGACAAGCTGCGAGGGATGGGCAGGGGCCTCCCCACAGACGGAGGCCAAGCCCTGGCCCTCCTCGGACCCTGGGGAGGCCCCCAGACCACCCCGGCCCCCTGGGGCCGCCCACGTCTCCCCATGTGGCCTCCGTGGGCTCTAGAGCAGGAGCCGCGTTGCCAGAGTCCTGTTTCTGTTCCTGAGTCGCTGACCTCAGGACGGGCGTCCGCTCGGACTTTCTCAGAAGCACTCCTGGCTCTGTTCTGAATCCTGGGCCAGACCGGAAGCAGTGATGGAGACGGTGGGCAGGGGAGAGCGGGCGGGCCGTGGCGGCCCTGGGAGCCAGGGACTTGTTTCCGAGGCTTGTGGCTGTCCTGTGCCAGAGGGCCGGGTGGGATCACAGAGTCCCGCTGTGCCCGCAGGGGATGGCACAGCCAGGCAGTGTAACCCGGGGCGAGTCACCCAGCTCCTCAGAGCCCCAGCTCCCCCGGCTGTAAAATCGGATGAAGCAAAGAGTAGAGGCGTGCACTGCGCTCCCCGTGTGCCGGGCTCAACGGGCACCGGGGCGTCGGCCCACTGGGTCCTCGGGACAACAGCCCTGGGAGGCGGGCGTGTTAGTTGTTTCCAAGTCAGCGGCGGCGAGGACGAATGAGAGCCTTGCCGGCCAGTGGCAGAGCTGCGCCTGGCGGAGAGGAAGCCCTCAGCAGACCCTGGCTCTCAGTGCATGGCAACCTTGAGTTCCAAAGAGCCCGTCTGCTGAGCCAAACCTCGGGCCGGCAGAGTCGGGTAACGAGCACTGAGCACCCACTGTGTGCCAGGCCTGGAGACGCAACTCCGAGTAAAAGCCTCAGGCGTGGAGCTCAGAGACGCTGGCCGAGGCCTCCCGCCTGGGCAGAGCCGGCGGCCCTGCCGGGTGCAGAGGAAGGTCTGCCTCGCTGGGAGGTGCAGGGGAGGCGTGGCTGCCAGGCCTGGGCTCCAGGCTCAGCCGAGCGTGTCTGTGGGTCGGCTGTGTGCAGGGCACAGTGTGAACCCCTCGCTGGCTCTAATCCGTCCGTCAAAGGCTCCCTGATGCACCCCCAGACCTGACCTTAGAGCACAGCTGTGAGAGTCTAGGTCAGGGCCTCCGCCCTCACTCACTTGACCGTGGGCACGTCTCCTAAGGGACCTCTGTGTGTCTTGGGACTTTCCTTCGGGCAATGTCCGGGTGCATTTCTCAGAGCAGCGCCTGCTGTGTAGTCCGCTGCTCTCGGGTCCTGCGATCACCTTGCACTGGGGACTGAGTCTCCCACGCCGGGGAGGCAGAGACAGTGGAAATGAAAAGCAGCAGCGTGGGGCCCTTGCTGGTGCAGCTCAGGGGGTTGGAGCCTCGTCCTACATACCAGGATTTTGGGGGTTCAATTCCTGGTCAAGGCACGTTATCTAGGTTCGGTCCTTGGTTGGGTGTGTATGGGAGGCAGCCAATTGATGTTTTCTCTCTCTCTCTCTAAACATATTTAAACAAATAAACATATTTTAAAAAGTTACAATAGCCCTGGCTGGTGTAGCTCAGTGGATTGAGTTTGGGCTGTGAACCAAAGGGTCACTGGTTCGATTCCCAGTCAGGGCACAGGCCTGGGTTGTGGGCCAGGTCCCCAGTGGGGGCCACATGAGAGGCAACCACACACTGATGTTTCTCTCCATCTCTTTCTCCCTCCTTTCCCCTCTCTCTAAATAAATAAACAAAATCTTAAATAAATAAAATAAAAAATTAAACAATAAAACATCAGGGTGGGGTGTGCACGCATGGGGCTTGTCCAGGGTGCGGGGCAGGAAGGCTCCCCGAGGTGTCAAGTGGGTCGGGGTAGCTGTGCTGAGAGGGGGGCATGTCTGCGTGGGTGGTGACCGCAGGTGAGGGGAGACCCTGAGATGCTGGCTCGGATGCACAGGTAGCCATGGGGAGGGTGCCAGTATGGAGGCCCTGGGTGCTGGAGTGCGGGTGAGTGTGTGCATCTGTGAGCCCCAAAGAGAGTGAGGGGTGAGGGGCAGAGGGAGACAGTGGCCCAGACCTGCCTTCATTCTGGCTGTGACCAGTCTCTTTGAGGAACAGCAGGTGGCGCTCCTGGCCTGCCCAGCCCAAAGGTTCTACATCACCACCTCTCCTCAGGCTGTCAGGAAAGAGTGAGGGCTGCTCCCAGAAGTCTCAGGACTGGCGGGAACCCCTGAAGATGGGCAATGCTCCCTGCTCCCCTGGAGCATGGAGACCATCCTAATGGCCTCCTCGAGAGCGAGCGAGTCCTCTGAGCCTTGCATACCTCTTGAGACAGTGCTCACTAGCTTTCAGGGTGGGCACCGCCATCGGAGGCCAGCGGACATTCCCACACCCAGCGGATATTCGGCCCTGACTCTGCCCTCTGGGAGCTCCTCAGAGCCAGAGCCAGTCCCTCCCCTGGGCCTGTGGCCGCGCCCCCCCCCCCCCCGCGAGAGGTGATGATCCCTGCGTCCAGGTCCCTTGCTTTATAAGCCTCTGCCTGGCCACCTGTACTGAGCCCCCAGGACAGTGGCAGGGAAGGGCACCTGGCACTGAGCTGCCACACACGGGCACTCAGTGGTATTTGGAGAATGAGTGAATGAGTGAACCCCGTGTGCTCATTCCTCCCGTATTACACAGCCTTGGGAAACCGAGGCTCAGAGAGGTGAAGTTACTCATCCACTGTCACGCAGATCAGAACCGGCAGAGCTTGGGTTTGAACCCAGGCGCCCAACTCTGAGTCAGAGCTCTGCGGCTCCAAGCTGTACCGCCTCCACTAGAACCAGCTCCCCCCACACTGGGCCTCATGCTGGACCCCATCAGCCCCTCTCCACCCATGGTCGGAATTCCTAAAGGGATTTAGGAATGGGACCTCAGACTAGACCTCAGAATTCCTAGGGAATTTTTAAAAGATTTTATTTATTTACTTTTAGAGAGGGGAAGGGAGGGAGAAAGAGAGGGAGAGAAACATTGGTTGCCTCTTGCACATCCCCAACTGGGGATCTGGCCCACAACCCAGGCATGAGCCCTGACAGGGAATCAAAATGGTGACCTTTCGGTTTGCAGGCCGGCACTCAGTCCGCTGAGCCACACCAGGCAGGGCAGAATTCCTAGGGAATTTTAAGCCTCAGAGTTGGAATGTTTCCCTCCCTTCCTCTCCAGGAACTCCGCCAAAGGGTCGTTGGCCTGGACTTACATAGCCTTTAGGAATGTGTCCCTCAGTCCCTCTCAGGGAGCACCTTTGAAGTCAGCTCCACTTTCCGTTGAGCCGATGTCTGTCCTCTGGACCTCCTTCCAAGGCCCTGTAGGACAAGTCCAGGTTCCCTGACCACCGCAGGCCATGGTGGGTGCCACAAAGCCCGCCCCTTGGAGCGCCCCCCCCCTCCCCGCACACGTTGGTCCCGGTTCCAGCAGTTCCAGCTCCGTTGTCCTCGGGGGAATCGTTCCGGATTCCACTCAATTTAGTTGCTGTTTTCTGAGGGCAGGCCCTTCCCCGGGCGGCGGGACGCAGGGGCTGAGAGCAGAGGCTTCCCGCCTGCCATCTTTGGCAGATAACCTCCCCTCGGGGCCTCAGTTTCCCCTCAAGCAAGTGCAGATACTGATCTCACCTCCCGAACGTCACCGGGTCGCTGAGCGGGATGGAACGAGTTGGGCTACGTGAAGCGCCTGCTGCCACACCTGGTATACAGTTGGGGCTTAACGTTCGCCCCTTCTCCTCCCAAAACGCCTGGGTGGGGTGAGCTCAGGTGAATGGGAAACACAGTCATTGACTCAACAAATGTGTGTTGAGCACCCACTCGTGCCAGCCTCCGAGCCAGTACCAGGGACACAGCAGCAAACAAGGCCCCGCCCACGCCTGCCCTCCCGGAGCTCTGTGCTAGTTAGTGGTGGGAGACTCAAGCAAAATTAAAGTGCACAGCACAGCAGATGGGAGTGAGGGCGTGGACAGGGCAGGGGAGTAAGGGCAGATGGGAGTGAGGGCGTGGAGACAACTGCGTGCTATCACGCAGGGTGGAAAGACCGCCTCAGGAGCATGCTTCTTACACCACCTGCCCCGCAGGGGGTGGGGTCTCCATTCTCCCCGAGGCACCTGAGTCTCAGAGAGTAGGGGCTCCTGGCCCGAGGTCACGCGGCTAGCGGGAAGCAGCACCGCTCCCAGGCTGCCCTGCTTTTCCTCCTTCCTCTGCAGATCCAGCGACAGGGCCCAGAAGTCAACACCCCGCAGGTGTAGAGGGGAGACTGAGGCCCAGAGAGGGCGGCGTTTAATCTGAGGTCATCCAGCCCATCCTTGTCCTGGGGACATCAATGTGCAGTGGGCTTGGATGACCTGGGTGTGGAGTGGGTGGTGGGTCCTGGAAGAGCCACGTGAATGGGGCGCTTGCGGGGAGGCTGCTAGTGATCACACAAATGCGACCCATCTACTCGGACCCTCAAGGGATCCAGGCCTTCGCACCCCGCATTCCCACACGGGATGCTTCCCTTCCCTCACGACGGCCCGAGGAGACGCTTTCTGAGGGATCCCTATTCTCCAGACCGAGGCTCAGCGAGACAGGGTCCTCGTCCTAGATTGCACAGCGGCCGGGTGAGCGCCGCTGTCCCGCTGACCCCCACTGTGGCGGGGACTGCCTGTGCCTGGGCGCGGGGCGCGCGGGAGACCCCGGCGCACGGGCTCTGGGCGGGGAGCTGGGGAGCTGGCGGCGGTGGGCGGTGGGCACACAGGGGGCAGGGGGCGCGAGGGGCGGGAATCACCGGGCGGGGGGCGCGCTCGGCCCCGCCCCGCCCCTCCTCCCGCCCCGCCCGTGCCGGGGGCGGCCCGGCGGCGGCGCACGCTTCCTGCGGGCGCGGCGGCTGTGGGCGCGGAGCCGCGAGGCGGAGCCGGGCCGCCGAGCCGGGAGCCCCGAGCGAGCCGCGCATCGGTCCAGCCGCCGGGCCGCGCCGCCGCCGAGCAGCCGACCCGCGCGCCGCGCCTCGGGAACAAAGGCGCCCGCCGCTCGCCGCTGCCGCCATGAAGCCGGGGCCACCGCGCCGGGCCGGGGCCGCCCACGGGGCAGGCGCAGGGACCGGGGCTGCGGCCGGGCCCGGGGCCCGCGGGCTGCTGCTGCCGCCGCTGCTGCTGCTACTGCTGGCTGGGCGCGCCGCGGGGGTGAGTGACGCGCGCCGGGACCCCCTCGCTATACCCAGGTCCCCTCCCCCACTGCGTCCCTCGCCCCTCCTGTGGGCGCACCCCACCCCCCGCCCCGGGATGGCATCGGTGGGGGAAGGCCAGCTCCGCCGCCGGTCGCCTTCTAGGGGCTCGGTCCCTTCCTTTTGGCACACTCCACAGAGGCCCGGCGGGAACCAGCGCTGCCCCCTCCCCAGTGGCTCAGGGAATCCACCTCCCCGCAGTCCCCTGCCCTGGGTGAGGGGCGCGGGGAGGGCCTGACGGCGGGCTGGGGGTCGCTGGGCGCGTGTCCAGGGCTGGGTGTGTCTTGGGTCTAGAGTAAACGTGGATTTCGCTCGTGGGTGTGCCCAGACAGCGGCCACTTTTAGGGCATCGGGTCTGTTTCCCCTGCTGGGGGAGGGTGTGTGCATTTGGTTCCTCCCAGGGCCGCTTTGATGAGGGCCGTGGGGGCCCAGAGAAGGGGAGGGGTGGAGGGCGACTTGTGTGAAGGTGACCTGAGGGGGTGCGTGAGGGTGACCGTGTGTGGGTGTATGTGGGTGGCCACTTCAGTGAAGGGTGCTGGGACCTGTGGTGTGTGCATGGATGAAAGAGACGGGTGAGTGCCACCATGTCCTACCTGTGTGTTTGGTCGTGTGAGGGTGACCCATTGTGATGGTACCAGAGACTGGGCTGGGTGACCGCTGGCCATGGCAGTGTGTGTCTGCAGGGGAGTGTGCGGAGTGGAGAGACCTCTGTGCCGGGCGTGTGCTGGGACCCAGGGAGTGTACGGATGTGTGCGTGTGTGCGTGCAGGTGCTTGGGGCATGTACCCCTGAGGGGGCCGAGTGTGTGCAGGTGGAGGTGGGTGCATATGTGTGAGATGACTCCTGAATGTCGCTTTGAGTGACCGCAGCAGCATCTGTCCCAGCTCCAACCGAGGGAACAGGAGGAGGAGGGTGTGGGGAGGAAGGGCCTCCTCTCGGCTCTGAGGGACTCAGGCCCCAAGTGAGCTCCCCAGGGGACACAGGTCTGGGGCCCAGACTGGGAATGAGATGGGGGTTTCTAGGCCCAATCTCTTTGGTTCCTTCCAGGACCTATGCTGTGCCCTGTTCCTCAGGCCGAAATGGACCCAGGCCTGTCAGGCACCCCCCCACCCAGAACCCACCCTACCCCTGCAGGTCCCCTTGACCCTCAGTCAGCCAGCCTCTACGATGGAAAGAGGACAGGCAGGGACTCAGAGGCTGCTGGGGGCAGGGGAGGGATGAATGCCTCTAAGTACCTTCTCGGGAGCTGGATGTTCCAGCCCACTTCTCCCCGAGGTGGGGTGAGGAGAAGAGGTCCCTGGGAGGGACAGAGACCCAGCCCATCCTAGCAGCTGGGTCACTTTCTTAGCTACACTTCTGGAAGACCATCTAGAAATCAAAGTGTTAGAAATCTCACAGCTTTGGGTTGCAATCCTGCCGCCACTGGCCCGTGGTGTGACCTTTGAGAAATCATCTCACCACTCAGGGCCTCTGTCTTCCCCGTCTGGGAAATGGGCCCCTAACACCCTCCTCAGAGATGAACTGAGAGGATGTGTGCGCTGCTCCTCAGGAGGCACTCAGTAAATGTTTGGTGTATGGATGGGTGAAAAGAGGCTCCGGACAAAATGCTTTAGACTTGGGGGCCCCGCAGGAATCTCAGGCTGTGTGACCTCGGCAAGTCACGCCCCTCCCTGAACAACTGCTCCTTATTCAAAGAGCAACACTGATAATTCACTGCCCCACAGGTGGTGGGAGGGATTGATTTGAGAGCACAGAGGGGGACAGGCCCTGGCACACAGTAGGGCCTCTGTGAGGCAGGGTGACCCTGGATGTGAGGGCAAGGGGGAGGGTGTGATTCAGACTCAGCGCTGGGTGACAGATAAAGCAAAGCCTGGGGCCCTGGCCCGGGGCTGATGACTTGAAGGAGAGGAGGGGTGAGGCCCCAGAGGAGGGGTGGGGAGTCTATTCCCAGGCCTCACACCTTCCTGGGGTGGGCTGTACGGGAAGGGCCTCACCTTACTTGGCCTGGGAGGCAGAGGGTTCGTGGGTGGTGCCCAGGTGCCAGGGGTGCCACACCAGAGGAGCAGGGCAATGGCTGCAGGAACAGGGAGCGAGTTAGACTGGAGAGCCCCGCCTGGGATGGCCCCCGGAGTGTCCTGCGTGGTGGGGTCCGCTAAGGAGATCACTGGGGTGGGAAGTGGCTGGCTCAGGGCAGGGGAGGGACAAGGTGGCCTCTTGGTCTGCCTACCAGCTTGAAGGGGCGTGTGTGTGTGTGCATGTGTGTGTGTTGGGGGGTGGGCAGGGGGAGCTTTCAGAGAGACCTCAGTGCGGATAACAGGTCTCATTCATGCTGCAGATGGTGAGTTGGGTGTGTGTGTGTGTGTGTGTGTCTCCTGGCATCTGCCTTGTGGAGTCTTCTCTTCTGAGAAACCAGGTGACTGCAACTCTGAAGGGACATCTGCCTGCAGGGCCACCTCAGCTGCTGTAGTTAAGTCGCCACCCAGAAAGGTTTGTAGTGTGGGGATCCTGGAAATTCAAGCTTTAAAACATGTTTCTGTATAATAGAAGCTCAGGACCAGATGGGATTTTAGGTGCTCCTTAGTCTTGTTTGAATACTCCCAGTGATGGGAGTTCACTACTTTGTGGCTGTGTGACCTTGTGAAATTTACTTAACCTCTCTGTGCTTTTGTTTCCACCTCTGTACAATGGGGGAGAATAGAGAATGAAAGGGGTTAATACGTAAAGCTCTTAGCACAATACCTGGCACTTAGTAAGCACTCAACAAATGTTAATTTCTTGTTGTTTTACAAAGTTGCCATTCTATGGTTGGGAGTGTGGTAGGGGTGGGGAGGGAAAAGGTGAGGGAAGGTGGGGAGAGGATACCAGTCAGGGAATTCTTCTGAAGTCCCACCCCTATGCCCGGTGGGTCCTGCTCCTTCCCCACCCCCACCGTTCCGATCACTCAGGAGCTCCCCACTCCTCTCCCCTCCAGCTACTCCCGTTGACTCTGAATGTTGTGTCACCAGGGCAAGATTGTTCTCTGTAAAAGTGCAAAGTTGGGGATGCTTGGGCTGTTCCCGGCCAGGGCGTGACACAGGGGCCCCACTGGGATCTGCTGCCTGTTAGCCTCTGAAGTAGCAGTGGCTCTGGGGACAGACACCTGCTGTGTGATTTTGGGTAAGGGCTTTCTCCGGTTGAACTTCCTGGTCTGTGAAATGGGGACAGTAGCAGTGCCAGCCCCGCAGAGATGTTGTGATGAGATGATGAGCTCCTAGTGAGACTGAGCCCAGCCTGCCTTGTGGTCAGCCCTCAGGGGCTGGGGCCTCTCCAGGAGGGACCCTGGAGAGGTCAAGGAGGGCACCCGGAGGAGGAGGTTCGAGCTGAGCTATGCCAGTGGCCACCAGGCGACTCAAACCAGCTGTAGTTTGCCCTGACCCTTGACTTTTCTTCTTTTCTGTTGGCTGAGGATGAGTACTTGACTTACAGGACTGTCCTGGGGGCACAGCAGCCCCCTGGCGCCTCTGCCCCGCCCCCAGCTGCGGGCCCAGTGTGTTTCTCTCCCTGCGGGGTGGGGTTTGGTGTGGGGCTGCGCTCTGCTGGAGAGAAAGGGTTTGGCCTTTTGAAAACAAACGGGTCCTTCCATCTCACGGATGGGGGCACAGGGCCCTGGGGGGTCCTCCCCGTCCCCACACTGCCACCAACGCTGGGGCAGGGGGATCTGGGTTCAGGCTCTGGAAGATGCTAGAGCAGCAGTGGGGCCGGTGCGAGGGGCATCCTGCAGGGGAAGAGAAGGACGCCACAGAGCTCCCCCCAGGAGCCAGGTCCGCACAGGCCTCCCTCCTGTGCCTCCTGCTGGAGCTGGGGCCTCCCCCCAAAGCTGCTGGGGGCAGAGGGGTGGGTCACTCAAGGAGGGGCCGAAATAGGGTTCCTGGAGGCTGGAGCCAACTGAGGCAGCTGGGGGTGGGAGGTGGTCAAGTCTCCATCTCCCTAGCCTGGCGGGGGCTGAGGGCTTCATTTGGGAGGTGGCCTCCACACCTCTGAGGGCTTAGTAATAGAATCAGCGTTTACTTAATTCTCAAGGTGATCTTTGGAGGTAGGAATTATTGGAACCCTCATTTTACAAAGGAGGAAACTGAGGCATAGAGAGGTTAAATGAGTTCCTCAAGGTCACACACAGCTGGAAAGCGGCAGCGCTGGACTGAGCTAGGGCCTGGCAGGCTAGTGGAACTGGGTGGCAGTCCTGATTTCATCCCCTTTGCTGTGTGATCTTGGGCAACTTACTTCACCTCTCTGGGGCCTTCCTACCTCCCAGATACGCCCATGTTACTGCTGCTTCATAAGGGCCTGTTCTCTGCCAGGCTCCGGGCCAGGTGTGCCCGTGTGTTTTCTCACTTAACTCTCACCCTGGCCTTGGAGGTGGGTGATGTTAGGCGGGGGAGGGGCTTGCTCCTCCACCACCTCACGGGGCTGGCACCTGTTCAGCGAGCTCCTGTGAACGTCATCGGGGCAGATCCAGGAGAGCTTTCTTTGTAAACTGTAGAGCGCTGTCAACAAAATTGGGGTCGGAGCAGGGCCCGCGTCCAGGCCCTGGGGTCACCGCACCGGCGAGGGGAAATGCTCGGACCCTGGAGGCGGGAGGGCTCCGAAAAGCCGCATTCCTCCTGGACATGCCCTGGATGTCCCCAGGGTCGGTGCCCAGGCCTGCCCTTAATCCCTGCTGGTCGTGGGGAGCTCCGCTTTCCACCCCTGCTGCCCCATTCTTGAGTGCTGGCCCCCCTGCCCCTAAGGTTCTCTCTGGCCTGAGTGACTGAGGCTCAGAGACGAGGAGTGAGCTGGAAGCCACGCAGCCGTCAGGAGCAGTGTGAAGATGCTTTCCTGACGGGCCGCGAGCTCTGCCGGGTGGCCCGAGGCTGCCCCGTCCTTTGCTGAGCCTCGTGGCCAGCTTTGGGTCTGGCCCAGGATTGAATGGTTTGAATGAGTGAGTGAATGAATGAAGGAAGGAAGCCAGGAATGTGAGTTTTGTGTTCTCTCCTAAGGAGGTGGGTTGGGGGACAGAGTGAGGCTGGCAGTGTCCCCAGGGGTCCAAGGCATGTGCCTGTGGGCTGGGAGGGGCCAGGAGCTGCACGGGGTGAGCCCACGGTCCGAGTGCTGAGACTCGGCTGCCACATCTGGGTGGGTCAGAGGCGCTGTGGGCCGAGGCTCTGGGCTCCAGCCCAGCTGCTTGGAGCCCTGTGATTTTGTGTCTGGGGGGACAGGGTGGTTGGAGCCAGAAACCGTCCTGAGGCCCAGCCCCTCGATCCCACCCACCCCGACCCCTGTTCCAGTAGGGATTAGGGTCTGGGCTGGGCCTCGACCACCTGGCTTAGTTTGCTGTCCCCTCTAATGGTCCACCACATCCTGGGGACAGCAGGCCAGTGCCCGGTAAATATTTGTTGACGGACACCACCCCTCACCCCCTTGCCTTGGCTCCTAGCCTTCCAAGATTCCAGGAGGCCGTGCAGCCTTCACTTCCGGCCCTCTCCCTCCAGAGCAGGCCCTGGCCAGAGGGGCAGCCGCTCCCCTCCCCCACTGACCAGGCCTATTCTCAGCGCCAAACAGGAAGCCATGATTACAGGGGGAGTCTGAGCAGCAGTGGCTGAGGGCCCAGCTGGGGATGGGGGTGGGGGCAGCCCGGACAAACGCTCTGGGCCCTTCCCTACTTGGCTGCTGAGGGTGGAGGGCACAGCTGGCCTTTTATACCAGGTGGAGAGGGCTCTACAACATCCTTCCCCAGCTGGGCCTTGGTGCTGTCTGTTTTGGGCTCTCTAAACCTGAGGGAGTAGAAGGAGCAGGGACCTTACAGCCAACCAGACCAAGGTTGAAATTCTGCCAGTTTCTTGCTGTGTGATATTGCCAGCTTCACTTAACCTCTCTGAGCCTCAGTCTCCTCTTCTTTAAAACGAGCTAAGAACACCTCTGCCACAGAGTGGTTCGGGAAGGAGCAGCAGGACGGATAAAATGCCTAGGAGGCGAGGGCTGCTCCCGCAAGTGCTGGAGTCTTCGTTACCTGCTTCAGCCTTGCTGCTCTCCTGTCCCTTTCTTACTCTCACCTGAGCACTTACTTTTCAGGGTGGGGGTGAGGTTTTCCCATGGAGAGTGTGGGAACCAGGTCTGAATGATCGCGAGGACCCAGAGCAGATCCCTGGGTTGGGAGCCCCGCTCTGGGGCCAGGACCCCATATCGGGATCAGGTGGGTTTGGGGCAGGTTAGAGGAGATACCTTCCAGGATCTCATGGTCCTGAGTTCCTGGGGAGTTTGGTTCTCTGGAGCTGCGGGCCGCCTGCAGGTCCCGTGTGGAGCCAGAGGATTGGACTGGACCCGGCGACTCTTTAGGTTCTTCCAGTCCCCGATCCCCAGGGAGACCTTGCTGTTTGGGGCATCACCTCAGCACTTGGCGACACCGAGTTCTTTCCATTTTCCTCCCAGCTGGGAGCTCCTTGGCTGTGTTCCGCTCCTCACACCTGCCCTGGCTCTGAGCAGGGGACTGTGACGTCTGCATGGGAGCTCAGAGGTGGGAGGTGGTCAGCCTCACAGCCCCCCGCCCACAGCCCGCGGCCCAGGGATGCCCGGGTCTTGTCCCTCCAGCCTTAGGTGGTCTCACTGAGCCTTCCGGCCACTCGGCCACTCACTCAGCAGAGGGCTCGGAGATGGACGCCACCTGCCAGAGCTCCCGGGCCGGTCCCGGTGGAGTGGCGCTCCGTTGCCCCTGCGCCCAGTCTGGACTCCGCTCTGTGCCCTTGTCATCACGCCCCCTGCAGGGCCAGGGTTTTCTGAGGTGCGGATGGGGCCAGGGTGAAAACGATGACTAGGGCCTCCATCCTGCTCCCGGGACAGGCCACGGGCCGACTTTACCTGGCGTCAGCCTCAGCCCCTCTCCGTACCCCCTGCACTGCCAGCCAGCACCCCCGCCACATCCCGCCCCACCCCCTTCCCAGCCCTGCTCACCAGCCCAGACTTTAATAAGGGTAATTTAGAATCAATCACCAGCGGGATGTGGAAAATCTAATTGCAGCAAACTGATTGCCAATTCGGCTGTGGGCATCAGAGTGGCTCATTAGGCCAGTCCCCCTCCCTGGGCTAGGGTTTGAGTGGGGGCACTATGGGAGCTGACCAGGCAGGGCTCTGGGAGAGTGGGGGGCTGTTATACTGGGAGCAGGGGGAGGGTAGTCTTGCTTCTCGGGGTGCCTGGCGGAACCCATAAATCCCCTCCCTCTCCAGGGCCCATGGCTGGGATGTGGGCACCTGCGTCTGTCCCTGCCTTCACTCGCCCACCACATTCACGGCCACCTCCTCAGGGCCCGGCTGCTGTTGACGGTGGGGTGGGAGTGTCTGCAGCTGAATCCTACCTGGTTTCTACCCTGGAGATGCTCTCTGTGTTGGGGAAACCGGCACAGATGGTGAGGACGATGGCATGATAACAGCCAATACTCAGAGAGTGCAAGCTGCAAACCGGGCACCGTTCTAAGTGCTTAACATGCTCTATCTCAGTTTTCACCGTGACCCCATGAGGTAGGCGTTGTTACCCCATTTTACAGATGAGGACCCCGAGGTCAGTGAGGTTAAGCCATGTGAGGAGAGGGAGGCAGTTAGCGAGCAGCCGCAGCCCGCGCTTCCCTAGGTCCGCGTTGTTCGGGGCACGTGGCTGTGTGCGCGCATGCGCGGAGGCCTGTCTTTTGATTGATCCGTCCCCACTGCGAAGACCTATTGTGTGCCGGGCCTGTGCTGGGGGCTGTGGGTGTGCGGTTATTGTGTGCGTGTCCTGCGTCTTGTCAGTGAGCCTTTCTTGAGTGGGGTATTTGTGGTGGTTGTGTTGTGCCTGAGTGAGGTTTCAGGGGGAGGCACCGAAGAGGGGCTGCGGGCGAAGCCCTGTCTCCCCCTCAGAGACGGGTCTGAGTCCCAGCTCTGCCCAGGGGCAGTGAACTCGGACAAGCGACTCCTTGACACAGCCTTGGTCTCCTCTGTCCAGTGACCAGGGAGTAAGCCTGCTCGCTAGGCTGTGGTGAGGGGCAGGGTCGGGGGAGGTTCAGCTAGTGAATTAGTTGGCAGCTAGTTAAAAGGAAGCTGCTGCTGGATTCGTAAATTTTATTTATTTTCATTGTTTTACTTTCCCTACGATTTTACGTCTCAGGTGAATCTGCTCCGGGCTGGTCCAGTGACCACAGGCAGCTCTTTCCCTTCCCTCTGAGCCTCTACTTCTGCATCTGTAAAGTGGGGACATTGGACTGGGTGACTAAGAGGCTTTCCAGGCTTCCCATCTGAGGAACTGTCAGAAAGACCCGAGGCCAGAGAGGGCAGGGCCCGAACTGAGGGGGCCCACTGCGGGAGGGAGAGCAGCCTGCTGGACAGAACAGGAGGATGGGACGCTGTTTCCTTCTCGAGGCCTGTCTGTGGTCCCTCTTGGGCTGGGGTGGCGGTGTCCCTCTGCTTGCCCATCACACTGACCACTGCCTCTCTTCCAGCCTTGGGGCGGGATCAGTCCAAATCAGGCCAGCTGGGGGTGGGGCTGTGCGTCTGGTTTCCTGGACGTGGGGGGAGCACTGAGGAGGGGAACCCAGTGCCTGTGCCCTTATCCCTACTCTGCTGCTGACCTGCCAGTCACTTCAGCCACTGTTTGCTGATGTTCCCTCTGTGTCTGGCCTGTGCTGAGCATTAGGAACCCGTGGGGCTCAGCCTGGTTCCTGACCTTAGGAAGCTCCCAGTTAGGTGAGGGAGCCAGCACATCAGAGGAGCTGAGGACCTGAGTCGGGAATGAGAGGTTCCAGAAAATCAGGGAGGGCTTCATGCAGGAGGTGTCCTTTGTACCAGGCCTTAAAGGATGGCAGCACCTGGGTAGGCAGAGGGACCAGTGTGGACAAAGGCTCAGAGGTGGGAATGGTCATGATATATTAGGGAACTAAAGTGTGGTTAGAAGTAGCAATTCCCAATTGGGAGAGGCTCGTAAGTGGAGGTGGGGACATGTTTCCCTTTGGGGTGAAGGAGCCATTGCTATCGGGGCCACTATTTCGAATGAGAGTATGTTGTTTCTTGCATTTAACAGACATTTACTGGGCATCTGGCACTGTGCCATGGGGTATACTGGGGCTGAATGGTTGAACCCCACAGGGCCTCGGCATGAAAGACCCCAGTGGCTTACAAGATAGGCTTTGAGTCCCAACCAAAGCTCTGAGTTCTATCCTGCAGGTGGAGGATGGTGGTCTGTAAAATGGGTACAGCCCTGCCACTCCTAGGGGCTGGCACGGGAGGCTGACGAGAGCGTGGGCGGAAGAGCATTGATGCTGAATATGCCCCGTGAGTGCCTGCCATGTGCAGGACACTTGGCCAAATGTCTTACATATAAAAACCCAACCCTTGCAACAACCTTAGGAAGGAGGCACCACTATTACCTTGATTTTACAGAAAAAAAAAAAAAGGACAGCAAAGCACAGAGAGGTCAAGCAACTTGTCCAAGGTCACAGAGCTAGTAAGTGGCACACTCAGTAGGATTTGAACCGAAGCAGTTCGCCTGAGAGTCCAGTCTGGGGCACAGGCACAGCTCCGAGCTGCCTCGTGTGCTGCAAACTGTAAAGTGTGGTGCCCCGAGGGGATGAATTTAAGACCATTCAAGCCTTGTGAAGTACCTGAGCCTGTGTGATTTCTGTGGGGGAGGAGCTGGGAGCTTTTGGCTTCTATCTGGGTCTGTTCTCTGTTGCGTGTCTCCTGTCCGGGTTGGGCCATGGACTGAGGACAGCCCAAATTGGCTGACGAGGACTGCCCAGGTTGGGAAAAGACCAGAGGACTGAAGACAATTTCAGCTGAAAGGACCCTTAGAAATGCTTTTGTCCAACTTGTTCATTGTCCTGAAGGGAAAACTGAGGGCAAAAGAGTGATCTCTAGTGCTCAAGAGGATCTTCTGAGATCTGGTAGTTCAGCCTTTACTTTACGTATGGGGAAGTTGAGGCTCAGAGAGGTATAATGGCTTGCCCAAAGTAAAACAGCAAGTTGGCAGCTAATCTGGGACTAAGAACTTTCTCTCCTGGGCAGGGCACCATCCCTTGTATCGTATTTCTTCTCTTTACCTGTTTCTGTTCTGCCCAGACTGCAGGCCTGGCTGCTCTCATGCCCAAGATTCTGCAAAATTGGTTCTCACCAGTTCATTTAACGTACTTCTCCAGCCTCATCCCTTTGCCCTGGACAGCCCTCGCTGCTTCCACCCAAGACTCCTGGGTACACAGTGCAACACTGTCTCATTTGCCTTCATGTCTAGCCATGTGCTGTCCACTCTCCGTGGCTTGTTTCCTTCTCCTGTGTTCTCCTACTTATGCTCCAAAACCCAGTAGGGATGCCCCTCCTCTGGGGATCCTTTACTGACCTCTCCTCGTGCGTGCGCAGTGGGCCCTTCTTCAGCCCCTTCTCTCCTGCCTCCCCTCCTAGATTCCAAGGCAGGGCTTCCCTTCTCCATGCAGGGTTCTGTGCTAAGCCTGAACTTGCTCACATCGCTCCATAGTGCCTGGTTCCCCACAGGGTTACATCCTTATCTCCTTGGAGCCCTCGCTTGGATACATTGTGGCAGCAGCTACTCCCCCAATTACATCATCTCCCAGTTTAGCCCTTGCACATGTTACTTTGTTTCATTTTCCCCAATTCTGACATTGCTACATTGTATCTTTTTTGCATTCACACTTTCGCACATCCTCAATCTTTTTGACTTCTGGTTCTCCCCAGTTGTCACACCTTATCCTTTCTCCCCCGCCCCCTGCTGCTGCTATCCCCAGGCTTACATAAGAGGAGAGTGGAGGCTGGCAACAGGGAGCCCTGTGCTCGAGGGACACAGCCCTCCCGCCTCCTTTAGCTGAGGGTGGACCAGGCCCTTTCGGACCCCACCTTTCTGGAAGGTGGGCATACCATGAGATTCTGGGGGTTCAAGTTTGATTACAAGAGAGCTTCTCCCTCTGCCCTCCACCCACAGCCCCACTGCAATCCTCCCTTGCCCCTCTCCTCTGTCCCCTCCCTTCCCACCCTCCTTTCCTCTTCGTCTTTCTCCTGCTCTGGCCCCCAGAGGCCTCTGCCTCACTCGCTCTCTGGCTGGTTGGAACCTCTCGTCTCCCTGGCTGCCACTCAGTGGGGCCAGGCCCTGAGGAGTCCTGGGGGACAGGGGCCTGGAGGGCTGAGGAGGTGGTCTAGGTCAGGGCTGGAGGACCTTTTCTTCACTCCTGGGCCCAGAACCCCTCATTCCCTTCATCCCTCCTGCAGAAGTGTAGTTCTGAGGCAACCAATCCCACCCCTTGCTGTTCCCAGGAGGACACTGAACCCAAGGGCGGAGCTTGGCTGTTCAGGTTCCCCCAGTGGTGCGAGGCAGAGCAGCTCCCCCAGGGCTCCGGCCCCCAGGTGGCCTCTGGGAGCTGAGCGCTGGCGTGGCTGATTCCTGTTCTCATATGAGGTAGTGGGTCTGGGAGGCTTTTGGGGACAATCTCAGATCCAGAAGGAGGGGTCGCGGCTCTGTGTAGGGGGAGTGGTCTCTGAGGCTGTGGCTGAGCCCAGGGCGTCCCTTTCCTGTGTGGAGCCAGGGCCCAGTGTGCGCCTAGGTCTGGGCTCAAACCTGGACGCGCGCGTGTGATGAGAGCCGCTGTCTGCTGCCGAGTGCGGGCCCTGGGGCTGTGTAGGGAGGGACCTCTGGGGCTCACTCCTTTGTCCTCGCTGTTTCAGTGGCTCAGGCCTGAGGCCAGGGGCATTCAGGAGTCCCCCAGATTGCTGCCTCTTCCCTTTCTCAGCTGTGGGGGGCTTGCCCCCAACAGGTGGGTGGCATGGATATTAGTAGCCCCTGGGAGAATGTGGAGGAAGTTGGGAGACATTCTCCCTACCTCAGGGGAGTCAAGGCACACGTAGGAATGCTCACACCTGCAGACCCGTTTGTATACCTGAAGGAACACGCAGACCTTTGCCTGTGCACACATGTGGAGACACAGAGCCATGCACATGCCTCAGCACACATGGACACACACAGAGAGGGAAACAGACTCCACAGGTGCATGTGTACCGCTCAGAGACAGCCCATGTACTTGCCTGGACACGCCCAGACCCACACAGGCATCCAAGCCCACCTGACAACCCGCTGGTGTACATGCGTGGATGTACCTGCATGCATGCCCAGAAACACCGCTGGATGTGCTTGCACGTGTGCACCTGTGTGCTTGCATGCACACACCCATACCCCACACACATTGCCGGGGCTCCGAGCTACCAAGAAAGTGTCCGTCCTTAATCCCAGCTCTTAATCCTAGAGTCTAGGGAGCCAAGGCCAGAGGGGCAGCTGGTCATCTGCCTCCTTAGCAGTGATTAAGGGCGGGCGCAGAGGGCCTCTGAGCTTTGTCTTCTGCCTGACCTCCAGGTGCACAGCAAATTTCTAGCTGGGGTTCCTTCAGAGATTCCGTTCTTGTAATTTACCAGACCCTGGGTGCAGACATGCCGGGGAGGGGGTGTGGTTGTGTGGCCCTGAGGAAAGTGACACAGTCAGAGAAGCCAGGGGAGGCGGTCCCTTCTTTTAACTACCTGCCTGATGCAGATCCTGAGTCAGGATCTTCAGCACGAGGCATCCCGGGGACTCCAATCTCTGGGACCCTGTTTCTGGCCAGAGCATTTCTGGACCAAGTGAAGGTTGAGGCTCAACCGGGAGATGCCGAACAGGGGCCTTGAGCAGGGAGGGGTGTGGTCACTGGGCCAAGGGTGGGGTGAGAAGCCCCCAGGAGGAGGTGAGGCCTGGGCTGGGCATTGACGGCATCAGTGCCGGGGTGTTCGCAGACTGTAGGCATGTCTCTGGGGAGAGGCTGTACAAAGTTGTGGGAGGAGGGTGGTCTGGGTGTCAGCCCCACTGAGCTCTGACCATGGCCTCTGCCTGTCCGCTGGGTGACCGTGGGTGGCTCAGTGCCCTCGTGCCCGCTCCGCAAAGCTGGATGGTGACCCTGCTCTGCAGGGCCGTCGGAAGCATTGGGGCTTCCCTGGCCCAGCAGGCAGTGTGTTGCCGCGCCCCGAGCTGGTGAGCAGCACTGACAGTAACGGGGCAATGGCAGTGAGAGGCCTCTGTCACCACAGGGGTGACAGTCACCACCCCTGTCCTTGTCCTGGGGGTTGGGGAAGAAGACTGAGTTCCAGTACCAGCCCCTTGCTGATGTCCAGCTTTGAGCCCTGCTTTTCCAATCCAGGTTCTTCCTGCAGGAGTCCTGCGTGCTCCAGTTCCTGGGCTGGGCCATTTGGGGCTCATTCATCCGGACCTCCCTGGGGCCCTGTGCTGGCCTGGGCCCGGCCCTGGTGGGCCCCCTGCAGGGATGGGGGTGGCTGGTGTGATGGGGTGGGGGCCCTGACGGGAGGAGTCCAGGGCTGCAGCCTCTGCCCCTGCTTGCGGAGGGCCAGGTGATGGGTGGGCTGGGACCTGAAGGACGATTTGGTCAGGGAAGCCGTGTGTAAGGGGCACATGGGGAGAGGAGGGCATGCCTCGCCCCTGGGTTGCAGGGCACAGGGTTCGGGACACTCAGGGTCCCTAACGCCCTGTGCGTGTTCGGACTCCTCTGTCTGAGCCCAGTTGCGGGGGGGACTGGTTCTGAAGGGCAGTGGGCTGAGGAGGTGCTGGACCCACAGAAGGCTGCAGTATGATGTCAGGGGAGAGGCTGTGGGACTCTGGGGTTTTCTGTGGCTCCCTCCACCCCACAGCTGGGGCTGAGCCGCTGGAGGGCCCTTGTGGAGTTCTCGGCTTCCTCTCCTTGGGACCCTTGTGCCCCAGGCCCTGAAGTCTGCTCTGTGAGGCTCTGTGAGGTCACCTCTTCCCCTCTTAGTGACTAGATGGGGGACCAGAGCCAGAGCCAGGGACGGGGAAGGTTGCTGAGGCAACGGACTGGAGGCGGGAGACCAGGGGCACAGGCCTCCTACCTGAGTTCATCCTGGTTGGGGTTTGAGCACCTGCCAGACGGAGGCCTGGCGCAGCCCTCGGGACAGACGGGCCTCTGAGCCGAGAGTGAGAGCGGAAACCGGCCTCGGGCTCGGCGGCTGCCAGCTGCGCTGGGCGGAGGCTGGCGCCCAGCAGCCAGGCGGCCGCAGGACAGGGGATGAGGGGTGGGCCCCAGAGGCGTGTCTGTCCTCACGGCTGCCCTAGACAGCCACAGGGGCAGGGGCCAGACAGACTTGTCTTCAAACCCAGACGTGCTTCACTGCTGGGGCCCGGCCACCGTCCTGCTCCCTTTCCTGGCTGGGACACACCCTCACGCGTCTACCTAAGGGCAGCCAGGACCAGCCACGTGGACAGAGGGCCTGGTAGGGGCATTTCAGGACCACTGAGAGCTGGGGCTGAGACACTGGGTGGAGGAATGGAGGTGGCGGCCAGCCGTAGCTCTGAGTCGCCGCCCTTTTCTTGGGTCACTCTGGGCCAAGCCTGCCCTCTTCCAGTGGCCCCACCTGACAAAGTGGCCTTTGACAGACGCAGAGAGGCCGTTGCTCTGCTGGGCCGCTCCCACTTGCGTTCTGCAGAATGGCGTTTGCCCTTCGGAGGTGGGAGCTGGGGGGGCTCCGCCTGGGGCTTGGTTGGGGGAGACTCAGATGGGAGAGGAGGTGAGCGGGGATAAGTTTCACCTCTGTTGCCGGCTGAGCATTTGAGTCCAGCTCTGCTCTGTGACCCTGGGCAGGTTTCTTGCCCTCTCTGAATTCCAAGCTCACATTCTTTTTTTTTTAAACAAAAGCTCTATTGAAATTTAACTCACATACCATACAATTCAGTCATCTCAAGCATATAATCCAGAGGTTTTTAGAATATTTACAGAGCTGTGCCAGCATCACCCGTTTTCGTCATTTTTATCTCCTGTTTCCAAAGTTTTTCCTGTACCTAACAGCAGTCACCCCCCTTCTCCCGGCCCCACGCTGCAGCCACGCGATGACCCATCTCCTTTCTGTCTCCACGGGCTTGCCTCTGTTGGGCCTTTCATATCAATGGGACCACATGATCCGGGTCCTGTGTGGCTGGCCCCTTTCACGTCGTGTGGTGTGTTCCGGGCCCACCCGTGAGGCAGCAGGGACCAGCACTTCGCTCCCTCTGTGTTGAAGAGTGTCGCTCGGTGCCCACGTGCCACCTTCTGTTTACCCAGCCGTGGGTGCCCACGAGGGCTGATTGCGCTTTCTGGCTGCCGTGGATGCTGCTGCTATTTTTGAAAGCGTGTGGACATATGTTTTCGGCTCCCTCGGATAGACAGCCTGGGAGGGGAATTGCTGGATCATGCAGTGACTCTGTGTTTGAGCTTTTGAGGAACCGCCAGACTGTTTTCGGGAGAGGCCGCGCCATTTTCCATTCGCACCGGCGGTGAGTGAGGGTTCTGGTTTCTGCGCAGCCTCGGCAGCGGTTGCTATTTTCCGACTCTGTGGTCACGTTCACTCTTGCAGCCACTCGTCCCTCAGGTGTTTATAGGCCTCCGTGTGTGACAAGGCCCCTCGGGCCTCCCAGGACCCAGGAGGTGAGGGGGAGAGCCGGGGCATCTGTTTGTCCCCTGCCTTTCCTGACCCCACCGTGTCTCACGGAGTGTCGTCTCGGGCTGGGGGTGGCCCTGGAGGCAAGTTCGGGCTCAGGCCGGTCTCTGGGGGCTCTGCCAGTCCCTTCCCCAGGTTTTCCCCCCTGATTCTGTTCGCTGCACTAAGTTTCCCACCCGGGCAATGGCGGCGGTGGCCCTGGAGGCCCGTGGCTCCCTGCCTGAGTCTGGCTTGTTCCACCCCTTGAAGTGGAGCAGCTCGGAAGCCAGTGGGGCAGCTCTGGGCGCGGGCGGGGAGTCACAGCTCCACCCCGTGTTAGTTCGTGCTGGTTATAAACAACCCGGCAGCGGGGACAGTGAGGGGACCACAGTCCCACCGCCCAGGCGGCTGCCCTGGAGACACGCGCACACACACAGATGGGGGCGTTGTGGGAGCAGGCGTGTGTGTTGTGTGACCTCAGGGCGGTTTCGGGGAGGATGGCAGAGGCTGGGTGTCCCAGCACGGCCGGGGGGCTGGGTCTGTCTTGGGCTGACTCCAGCAGGGGCTTCAGTTTCCTGGAGGAGGGGTGGGGTCAGCCTAGTGGAGCTCCAGGGCAGTTGAGGTCCCTGGAGCCCCCTCACCTGTCTTCAGGTGGCCCCCAGGATCCTTCTGCCCTTTGGGCTGGCCTTCCCTCAGGTCCTGTGGCTTGGGCACCAGGGTTTCTACTTGCTCTCAGACCCTCCCCCACCACCAGGCCCCACACCCTCCTGCCTTGCCCCCCACCACCTCCATCCTGACTCTCCAACCAGGGTCTCCGTGACCTCCAGCAAGCTGCCTGGCCTTTCTGTCTGTGGAGTGTGGAGGCCTGTTACACCTGGCTTCCATCAGTGGGGGGGCAGGTGCTTAGTAGGTGCTCAGTCAGTACTACTTTCCTCCCAGCCCAGGTCTGGTTGTAAAGTGGCTGGAATTGTAGGCTCTCCTGGGAGCCTACTAATCTGCATGTTTTGCATATAATTTGCATAGTTGTTTTATGAGAAAACAATGTTGGGATCTGTCTCAATTTCTCCTCCCTCCTCCAGCTCAGTTGGAGTCCTTCCTGTTTGGATTTTGGAGGGACCTTTGTTTAGCCCCCTGATTTTGTAAGTGGGGAAACTGAGGCCAGGGGACAGGGCCCTGCCCAGAATCACATAGAGACTGGGGGCAGGAAGTGGGTGATGTGGTTCCACAGGGGGTGGTCCCACTCGGTGTTCATTGAACAGATATTGCTGGGGGTTGACTATGTCCCAGGAGTATTCTGGGCCCTCAGGACACAGGAGCGACCTTGGCAGTCACTACCCCCAGGAGCTGTTGGAGGGGAGGCAGACTTTAGACAAGGAAATACACAAGCGAACCACAGGCAGTGGGGAGCTATGAGACAGCCATGGCATTGACAGTGACAGGGAGTGTGGGAGGTCCCTTGAGTGCATTTGCTGGTCAGATAGCTAGGTGAACTTCGAGTAGGGAGACTGTCACATCTTAGCGCCTACTAACGGCAGTCACCGCTTGGCACGTCACAGCTGGTATCTCCCTGTGATGGGGATCATTACCCCTGCTTTGTAAGGGGGCAATGGAGGCCCAGTGAGGTGAGGGACTTGACCGGGCTCTCCGGAAGCGAGGACTGGAACACCTCATCCCCCACACTGGGTTGTTTTTGGAGGCTTATGGGCCCCAGGAGTGGGCAGGCCCTTGCCTACTTGTTGGGGGGTGGTTGCTGAGCCTGGAGGCTCAGTCCCAGTCACCTGCCAGCACGTCACGGAGTGGTGGGTGGGGCTGCTCACCTGAGCCAGCCCACCTGTTATGGGAGCAGGAATTGCCCTTCATTTCTGCTCACTTCCAGACATTCTGTCAATCTGTCTGTCTGTGTGCAGGGCCCTGGTTCAGGAGAAGGAAGGGTTATGTGGACTCTGAGGCTTGCCTTACAGGGGGAGGAGCTTCTAGTGGGGGTGCTGGTGAGGGCTGAAGTGGGTATGCACCGCACTACAAAGAGCACAGTCCTTAGGGTTCACCTAATCCTGGGATCAAATTTGGCTCCATTGCTGTGTGACTTTGGGGCAGTTGCTTGACCTCCCTGAACTTTGGTTTGCCCATCTGTGCAATGGGGGTGACAACCCCTCATGGGCGAGGTGTGTGGAGAGGCACGAGGCAGCGTGGACACTAAGAAGAGCTGGGCGCATAGCGAGTGCACCCTTGTGCTGGCTGTTAACTGCTCTTCATGGTAAGGGACGCAACGGGCCAGGCCTCCTCCAGAAAAGAGCCCCGAGAAGCGAGTGTCATGTCACAGCCTGGGAGCCTGCACTCAGGGGCTCAGGGATTCACTGAGCACAGGATCTGGTGTCTGGAAGGCCAGGGTTCAAATCCTGCTGTGGCCCCACTGGTGGCTTAACAGTGTCTTCATCTCTCAGTGAGTACAGCAGTGCTTGCCTCCCAGGGGGGTGGAGTAGGTTCAGTGGGACATGGTAGAAGGGGCCCATCTAAGTGATAGGAGGAGCATGGCTGGTGTCCCCTCTTCCCCCAGTAAATGACAACACAGTGGAGGTCAAGTCCCCAAGAAGGGACTCCTAATTCAGAGCAGGCAGGTGGTCAGCGCGTGGGGGCCTCGCAGGGGAGGTGCCGTTTGCACTGACCGAGCACGTACCCTGCTGATTGTGGACCTCGTGCCTGGGGTTGTGCCTGACACAGAGTGGTGCTGCATCAAGGTTGCTTGTGCTGGCTGACCCTTCGGGGACGCAGTGGCTGGGCAGAGGCTGGGAAGGGTGTTCCAGGAGGCAGGAACAGCATGTGGAGAGCCTGAAGGCCCCAGAGTTCCCAGAACTGGGAAGGATTTAGTGTGGGAGGAGTATGGTGGGGTGAACCGCTGGTCAAGACTCGGACCAGACCTCAGTGGGTGGTCCTGCTCTCAGGCCCGAGCTTGGGGACAGGAATGAATGAGCAATGTGAGTCCGGGTGGCCAAGAGGGTGACTCGAGAGGGCAGGTGGCTGGGAATTGATGGAGCGCTGAGGAGGAGGGGTCCCAGCCCTGGGTTGAGGAAGGGGCTGGTCTTCCCAGGGATGCATCGGCATCCTCTGGCTAAGGAGAGGTGACCGTGTGAGCAGCGCCAGAGTGGCCAGCCAGCACTGACTGGGACCGGCAGGGACGGCAGGGCAGGAACTGGGCTGATAGGAGACGGCAGCAGACGGGGGAGGTGTGTAGGGACCGGGGGTACTAGGTACAACGGGGCTGCCCGGGGCACGGAGGTGGGACCCTGCACGTGGCCCCCGGCCCGCCAGCTCCCTCAGGGGCTCTTGTATTGCTTCCCTGTCTGCCGGCTCCTCTGTTTGCTCCTAAGTCCCCTCAGGAGCGGTCCCAGTGGGGTCCCGGCAGAATGCAGGGGACGTGGCAGGCTGGAGACGGGTGCTCAGAGAGAATGTGCTGTTCCTGCAGGGAAAGGACTCTGAGTTACCGTGGAAAATGGAAAATACACGGGGCCTGAGAAAAAAAAGAAAACCGTCTGTAATCCCGTGGCCCACAGAGAGCCTCTGGGAACCTTTAGCAGAACTCGGCATTTAGAAATGCACTTTTGTAGTGAGTTCACCAAGCAGGAGCAAGGTCTTTGAATGTTTCTTGTAACCTATTTTTTAAACTCGATGATGATAGTACTAATGGCCATGATAGTACTAACACGAATCGAGCAATTCATTAACACGAGGGCACTCGGGGTCCTTCGCAGTGAACCCCACGGTGGGGGGGTGTGTGGCCATCTTTGTTTACCAGGAAACCCGGGAGAGAGTCAGGCACCTGCCCGAGGCCACCCAGGTGTGAGACACAGAGCCATCTCTACGACCCTCTGGACACACTCTGGACGCCCTGCCCTGTCTGTGCATGCGTGTTCCCATGCCCTTAAATGTCCTTCGACACAAATGAAAAATGAAAGCCCTCTGTTGTACGCTTGTGCCTTTTAAAGCCTGACCCAAGGGTATGCGTCTGTGAAAACCCAGTGGCCGCGCTGCGTGGGATTCCGTGTCAGGGTGGTGCCCTAGCGTGTCTGACTAGTCCCCTGCCGTTGGGGATGGAGGTTATTTCCACTTTTCTCGTTTATAAATAACGTTGCCCTGGATCTCTTTGGCCCGTGGCTGAATTTTTAGATGCCCAGAGTGTCGGGGTCAGGAAGGCCCTGAGAGCATCAGGCTCCATGCTCGTTGTACAGATGGGGTCTCGGGAGTGCGCAGAAGGGAGAAGGGGGTTGTCTGGGTCCCAGAGGCTGTGGCCTCCGGAGCTGGGACGTTTGTGTGGCCCAGGGTGGGCCTGGAGGAGGGCAGTGCCCCTCGGCAGAGGGGTGTTCTGAGAGGATGGTGGGAGCACAGGGGTGGGTAGTGGAGAGAGTGAGAGGGGACGGGCCGGAGCTGATGGTGGAATTGGGGTGTGGGCTAGGAAAGGCTCCGCTCTAGGCGTCCGTTGCAGAGCAGTCGGCTGAGATGAGAGGGGCCCAAAGGGGCACTTCCTGTCCTCAGAGCTGCCCTGTGGGAGGTCAGGGGTGGGGGGGGGTTTGGTGTTAGGACAGTGTGTGTCTGGGCTTTGCCTGTCTTTTTTTGGTGGGATGTCAAGTTCAGGCTGGGCCTGCTCGGTCCCCCTCCCCACGCTGCACCACCCCCAGGCCCTTCTGCCCCCTGGGACCTGGGTTCTGTGGCCCCTTCCCAGCAGATGCAGCCTTTGTGCCCCTCACCCCCTCCAGCAGCGAGCAGATGCGGTGGGCGCTGGGTCCCCAGCCCGGGCAGCTGCGGACGGTTCGGGCGGAGCCCGAGGCTACCCCACCTGCCCTCCCCCACCCCCTGGCCCAGGCCCTGGTTGTGTAGCCCCCGTGGCCGTCCCGCCGCCCAGCGCCTGGCCCTGGCCCACATTCCTGCGGCGGCTCTCTGGGTCTCCGGGTTGGAGCCGGTGAGCGTGAGGGGCACCGTGTTCTCACAGGACTGAGGGCCTCCGGGGACAGGGACTGGGGGGGGGGCCTGAAGGGACGGGGGTGGGAGGGGCTCTGCTCGGATCACCTGCCTCCAGGACCTGGTTGTTAAGTCCTGTGCCCTTGGGCAGACCCCTTTGCCTCTCTGAGTGCTACTTAGCGTGGTGACTCCCCACCACTGGCCCCTCTAATCAGGGGGTGGGATAGAGCAAGTCTTTTCCCTCTCTGGGCCTCAGTCTCCACATCTGTAAGAAGGGAGACTTGAACTCGGTGATCACTCAGGAGTAAAAGATCAGCCCTAAGTGAACCCCGAGGTGGGAACCGTGGTGCAGTGATGCCAGCAGCGACTGTTGAGCGTCGCCTGTGTGCTGACGTACTCTTAGTGCATCATCTCACTCGGTTCTCACAACAACTGTATGGAGTATGAATTATTATTTCCCCCATTTAACCAAACACAGGCTCAGAGAGGTTAAGTAACTTGCTCAGAGTCACTCAGCAAGAAGCAGAGCTGACCTTGAACCCAAGACTGTCTGAATCTAACGCTGGGATCCCAGCCCCTGCTCACGTTGCGTCTAGTCACCACAAGAGCAGGGCCTGAGTCTGGCGAGTGCCGGGGAGGAAGCTCGGGCAGAATTAATTACACTCGATTTTATTCTAAGCTTTTGCAACATGATTAGCACTGCCCAGGGGTGCCAGGCTCCTGGCCCCCTGCCAGCTGACCTAATTTGTGTGTCTCTGTCTGTGTCTGAAACTCACCCTTTCTCTCCCCTCATCCAACCTCTCCCCTGCTGGGTGGCCTTGGCAAAGCCTGTTAACCTCTCTGGGCATTGTAGCCTCATCTGCGGCGTGGGTGCAGTCACCCTGATTCTGCTGCCCTCGTGAGGACGGTGAGACGTACAAGAGGTAAAGTCTTCAGAAGTGACAGTGGTAGAAACATGCCGTGTAACTAGCAGTAATCACGGCCGCATGCATTGCTCAGTTCTAGGTGTTGGGTCCCGTACGCTGCTCGTTCTCGTGGCCTAATTCGAGTCTCGTAGCAATTCTGCGAGCATCGTCCCATGGTGCTCACCCCCATTTTACAGATGAGATGATGGAGATGCCCGAGATTCAGGGGCGTGCCCGCTTTCTCATGGGCAGGAAGGGAGGCACCGATTTTTTTCTCGTTTAGCCTCTGGGCCGTCCTGTTTTCTCTGGGAAGGCTCATGAGGGGGGAGGGAGGGTGGTGGGGGCTGGGCATGAGAGACCCCAGACCTCTGGTCTTGGCAAAAGGCTGAGGGCAGAGGGAGGAGCCCGGGCTTTCTCCTTGACCATGTACCCCGCACTCAGTGAGCAGCTGTGAAGCGAGGAGACTTAGCTGACACCTGGCTGCTCTGGGTGCCTCACCTGAAACTCTGTGGAGAGGTAGGTGGTGATTGGGGAGACCCTCTGATCTCTGCGGGAGCCTGAGGTGCCTCTTTTGAGGTGAATGGCGGTGGGGGACTGTGAGGAAAAAGGCAGGGCCACGGCAGTCCATTGGGAAGGGTTCTGTATGTGTGTGCACTTGCGTGTACCTAGGAGAGGAGTGGGCCTGGGGATGTGCATGGTGCATGAGTTTGGAGGGGACTGGGGGACGCAGGTATCAGGGGCTTGTCGGTGGGCACCTATTCAGGGATGCGTGGGTGGAATGGCATGTGAGAGCACATGGTGTGTGTGCTGTGTGATGTGGCTCTGGGTAGTTCTGTGCTGAGCACATGCCGGGGGTGAGTGGGGCTGCAGGTCACGGTGCAGGAGCCCCGGATGAGCAGCAGGTCGGGGGCGGCCCTGGGCAAGGATTCCAGATGGGAACCTGTGTTCGTGTCTCAGTTCTAAACTCCTGCCTCAGTGTCTGCATCTGGGAAACGGGAATAATAAAACCCCGGGAGGATGTGGGGACTGAGGGAGGCAGTGCAGGTGGTGTGTGTCGAGCACCTGACCTGGGCCTGTGCACGGTGGCTGTGGGGGTGCGAACAGGGGCAATGGCGCTCACAAGCTGTGAACCTGGTGTCAGAGCCCTCACCATGGGGATGCGTCCCCGCCCTCACCATGGGGATGTGTGCGGTGATGTGCTTGGACATGGGTAGGGGTCGGCGTGTGCCACCCATGTGCTGAGGAGATTTTTCTGAAGTTTGGGGCACCCGTGGTGCGGTAGGTGAGGAGTAGGGTGCGTGTGTGTGTGTGTGTGTGTGTACACATGTAGCTAGGGGTTTAGGAAATGGGTGAGCCTGAGGTGGTGTGTGCTGGGCTCTCTTGTCATGAACTAAGGTGGACACACAGGTTGGGTCTGTAAATGTTGCTCACAATTATGTCTATTTGCTGGGGTGTGTGTGCATAGTGTGTTTCGTAGGGTGTGGCTGTGTGCGTTGGGAATGTGTGATGTGTGCATGAGGATGTTGCTGGATTATTAGCTGTAGTGTGTGTGCATGTGTGTGCACATGGGTGTGTGTGTGTTGATCAGGCACAGTAGGGTGTAAGTTTACCTGGAGGGGTGCAGTGAGGGTCAGGGAGAGGCCAAAGGGTCCAGGGGCATTCCCATTCACTTCTCCTTTAAGGGAATGGCATGGATAAGTATGCTAATTGTGCATGAATTATGCAAATAGGGGGTCGTTTGGGGGTCAAAGGCTGTTTGTCACCCTCCTCTTCTGACATTTTGCGACTTTTGAGGCTTTCCCTGCTGCCTCCCAGGCTCATTTCCCCACCCCCATTTCTTTCCTCTCCTTTCAGTCCCCCTGGGAGCTCCCGCCACCAGCAGCACCCTGCTGTGTTCCTGGGAAGGCCCCACTGAGCCCCCCCTTTGAGCTCCGGTTCCCCAGCTGGCCCGGGGAGGGGTAGAGCTGGCACTTGGCCAGCTTGGGGCAGGTGCTGGGCAAGATGGCATTCTGCACCCCACCTCCTAGCCCCACAGGTCTCAGAGGTTCCCAGCATGTAGCTTCCCGGGGCGAGCTCAGGGTGGCTGGGCTATTTATTGGCCACCCCTCCCCCGACCCCGTCTAGGGGCTGCTGCTTTTCGGAAAGAATGATCTCTTGGATTCAGGGCCCCTTCCCCAGCTTTGTCTGATGAGCGCGAGGCTAAATTAAGATGTGACAGTGAGAGAGTTCTCTCCCTCCACCTCCCACTCTCGCCTTCTTCTGTCGCGGGGAGCCCTCCCTTGCCCATGCCCCTCTGACCCCTGGCTTTTCTCTGTCCCTGTCTCTTCGTCCAATGTCTCTGCCCTCCTCCCTCCCTGGCATCCTCTCTGTTCCTCCATGATCTCTCCCTCTCCTGCTCCCCCATCTCTGTGGGGAGCTGGAGCTCCTGGTCCTTGGCATGAAGGAGATGGTCGTCATGGTAACGGTTGTCATGTCAATGGCTACTGAGCGCGGATGAATAGTATCTAGGTGAGAGCTACCTGAGTGGAGGCTGATGGGTTCACAGGAGGCTCTATGCTTGTCTGTGAGCCTCAGAGTTACGCGGCACACGCCCAGTGTGCCCGCCCCCATGCACGTGTCTGCGTGCGCCCAGAGGCATGCCAACACACGGCACCTTTGGTGGCTGCCTTAGGTGAGTGTGTCAGGGTGTGTCTGTGTATGCTCTCTCTGTGTCTGTGTGTCTGTTCAAGGGTCTGTGTGGTTTGGAGTGGGGGGTGGTCTTTGGGTTTTTCTGCTGGCCTTCTTGGGAGCAGGGTGCGAGGGGCTGCTGTGTGGCCCTCGTCACTGAGGAGTCACTGGGGAGTCACGAGGACTCCCTGTTTCGGCCCTCATGTTTACCCCAGTTGGGAGTCCCTAGGGAACACAGACTTCTCAGAGCCTCTCCTCCCAGCTCCAGGTCTCCCTGGCCTGCCTGGAAGGATGGAGAGACTGGGAGGGCGGCCCCACCCAGGAGTAGAGCCTGAGCCCTGGTCCCTGCTCCGTCCCCACCCTGCGGGGTGGCCCCTGGTCCGAGCTGCAGTCTCTGGCTTCAGGCGGTTTGCCTCAGAAACGAGCATAGGGTCCAAGGGACTCCAGCTTAGCTGACCTAGCTGTGGGTGCTGGCCACGTGGGCAACCCCCCAGCTTCCTCACCTTGGGTGCTGGGGGTGGTTTTCCTGGGCAGCAGGGGTGGAGGTGGGAGCTGGGGAAAGCTGGACGGTGGCTGCCCCGGGCTTCTGGAATGTTTAAACCGGAGGAAGACCCAGCAATTAGTCACGGGAGCAATTACACTAATTGTTCCACTCCATGACTCACTGGTAGCAAGTAAATACTGATTAATTCATTACTTTGAGACTCTGTGTGTGAGTGTGTGTGTGTGTGTGTGTGTGTGTGTGTGTGTGTGTTAACAAGGGCGGGGTGGGGGAGGGGACTCTCCTGGCCCCCTGCCCTGGCCTCCTGCCCTGTCTGGCCTGGGTAGGGCTTTGGAGCAGGTGGTCGAGGCTGGGGGCAGGAAGCCAGCATTGGGATCCTCTCTCTAGCTCTGTCTCCGAGCTCCGGAAGGGGGCCTGTCTGGGGCGGGGTGTGAGAGGCTGAGCACAGAACACAGTGCCGATCCAGCCCCTCTCCTGCTCACACACCTTCCGTGGCTTCCACGCACGGCACACAGTGCCCACGCTCAGTCAGACTCCTCGCAAAAGTCAGCAGCGGGACACTGAGAGCCTCTGGTGGGCTTCTCCCGCCGCAGCTGCTGTCCCTGTCCCACCCTGTCCCACCTCCCAACTGCACCGCCATTCCCTGACAGATACTTCCTACTGAATACCTACTGTGTGCCAGACATGGTCCTGCCTCCTCTGAGGCGCAGTTTAGTGGGGGTGAGCACAGTCCCCACAGCAGTGCCCACGCGAGTAGACGCAGCTCACAGCGGTGACAGATGCAAATTCAGAAGCACAAGGTGCTCTGGCAGGTCAGCGAGGGAGGGCTTCTCCAACGAAGGGACAGGGCAGCAGGGGTTGGGTGGCATGGAGTCGGAGGATGAAGGGACGGGGAAGGAGAGTGTTCTGGTGGAGGGCACGGCGTGAGCAGAAGAGGCGGAAGAGAGTAGGCCTGTTCCAGAAACAGAGATGGGCCGGGGTGGCAGGACCCCAGTGACTGAAGGGGTGCAGAGGGACCCCGGGGGAGACCAGAGGGTGGACAGGGCCGGCTCTGGGAGCCGGGGCTGCTCTTCCCCACCTCGGAGCCTTTGTGTATTCTCTTCCCTCTGCCTTTCTCGCTCTAGCTCAGCTGTTAAGACTTGAGGGCTAATCTTCAGATCTGAGCTCCAGGAGTCAACCTGGTTGCCTTCCTCCTGAAAGCTCTCACGGGCAGGGACTGTGGCTCGGCTCAGTCTGGAATCAGGGTCAAGGTGTGGCGGGAGGTGGGGCCAACCCGGCCCCTCCCAGGGGCTTTGCACTCCTGTCCTGGACACCCTTGGTGCTGGCTCTCTGCCCAGGCGTGCAGTTAGGAGGCACGGTCCGGGCCCTGGAAGCCCAGCTCCCTGTCTTCCCAGGTTCTGGCTGTAGGAAGGGTCTTGTGCCTGGTGAGCTGGATCCTGAGAGGAGACCCTCTCAGCTCTCCTGACCCCCTGGAGACCCTTGAGGTAGCATCAGGCCCTGAGCTGACTGTTGCTGAGATCCTTGGGGGCGGGGGTGGGGTGAGATAATGGTGGGCGGTCTGAATTCTTGTTTTGGGGAGGACCCAGGGCCAGGGCCCCAGCCTGCATTCCCTTCTCTCCCTGTGGCCCACTTTTAACCAAGGAAATTCCCTCTCAGAGTCCCTAACTGCCCCCCACCCCACCCACCATGTCACGTCTGTCTGATGGGACTAACTGTCCTGCCTGTGGGATTTCAAGGTGTAAGACTTTGGGTCCCAAGCCTAGCCTGTATATCTCATCCTATTATGTCCTCTCTGGTGGCCGGGGGCAGGTGGCCCTAGTTCTGTCCTCTGTGGAAGAGGGTCTGGGACACTGGCCACACTGAGAGTAACACCAGCCTGCGCAGAACACCTGCCGCACACGAGTGTGCTCAGCACGGCACACGCATCACACATTACCTGGTAAGGCAGGTGCCGTCTGCTACGAATAATGAGGAAACTGAGGCACGGAGAGACTGAGTAACTTGCCCCAGGCCACACATTTAGTACGTGATGGAGCCAGGACGCAAATCCAGCTTTCTGGCTCTAAACCTGGTTCTGCCGCCCAGCGGTTCCAATCGGGCAGTGACGGCGGTCCTCAGTGGTGGTGGCCGTCAGCGAGCTGGGCTTCTGCCCTGACTCCGGGTGGGTAGGAAGTGGGAAGCAGGCCCACCTTGGCTCTGCCCACCTACAGGCCATACCTGATGCTGTCCCTTTGTTGTCACTGGGGCCATGAGTGTGTCTGTGGTCCCTCTGGGCATGTCCAGGCTGCCGGCCTCAGGGTGCTGAGCCCATGCCTGCCTCTGCCCTCCCCAGACTCAGCGCTGGCGCAGCGAGAACTTCGAGAGGCCCGTGGACCTCGAGGGCTCCGGGGACGACGACTCCTTCCCTGATGATGAGCTGGACGACCTGTACTCGGGGTCCGGCTCGGGCTGTAAGTACCTCCCCTTGCTCTTCTGTGTGTGTGTGTGTGTGTGTGTGTGTGTGTGTGTGTGTGTGTGTGTGTGTTGTGCCTCTAGTGCCCCCGCAAAACTGATTTCAGGGAACAGAAACCTGTGCAGGCTCACCTCAGTGGTGGCCCGGGGGAGGGAAAGTTAGACAGGAGTAGCTCATGGATCTTGAGCACGAGAAGGGCCCATCGTCCTTCTCGGGGGCAACTAGGGCCTTAAGGCCTCCAAGCCCAGGACTCCCCGTGGCTCGGTCTCTGTGTGCATGGCTCGGGTCTCCGTGCAGACCTGCGGCCTGCACTGTGGGAGCACAGACATCCCTCAGGAACCCAGTCTGCAGTACTGTTCCAACCGCTTGGAGGAACTTAGCCAGGCAGATCCTCAGTGGAGACCATTTGATTGGCTCAGCCCCTTGGGCCCAATCAGCTGTGGCCAGGGTGGGGTTAGAGCACTGATGGAAAAGGGTGGGGTCTGAGGCTGGTGCTGGGAAAGGCCAGTGGTGGTGTGAGTTCGAGTCCCAACTTTATTGCCTAATAGCTGTGCCGCCTTTAGCCACCTTCCCTCTCAGAGTCTCTGTATTCTCATCTGTGAGTGGTGATACGTGTACCTTCTTGAGATTGGAGCCCGTGAGAGGACAGGGCAGGTCTGATTGGACGGGAGGAGGTCTGTGTGCCGCAGAACTGGCCTCTCGCGGCCCCTTGCCTCTGGTCTTTCCACGTTAGCCCAGTTGTAAAAGCCTTTGCAAGTTAGTTTTCATTAAATTCATCTCTGATGGGCCATGTCTCTACTTCCAAACCCTCCTGGCTTCTCTTCACTTCTCAGCCTGGTTCAGGCCCACTAGGAGCTGATGCAGCTTCTCCTTTTCTGTCTCATTTCCTCCCAAGTCCCTTCACTTGACCTGGTGCGAGTCCCCCAGATTGCTCAAGCACTCCCTTGTAGGAAGGTCTTCTACCTCTTGCCCTCTGCCTGTGCCTCAGGGACCCCTTCCTGTACTCACTGCCTCTTCCCAGAATGCCCTTCTCCTCCCTGCTCCCCCAACCCTCTAGTGCGATCTGTGGCCAGTAGGCCCTTAGTTATCACTGCCTGGATTCAACCAGTTGGAAGCCCCAGGCTGGGTGGGCGGGGATGGTCAGGGAAGACTTCCTGGATGAGGTGGCTCCCTAAAGGAATTGGTGGCTAGGCAGAGAGGAGTTGGGGAACATTCACTGGCCACCAGCCAGCTGGTAACCTTTGGCCAGACTGTGCCTTCCTCCTTTCCCTCATCTTGTCCTGGGAAAATTGTGCAAAGAGTGAGGGTTGAGAGACCCTCATCTTGGTGGCCATTGCTTCCCAGGGATCCGCATGCCCTGGCCCGCACAGTTGCCCAGATCCCTAGCTCTCTCCTCTCCCCTGCCCCTCAGACTTCGAGCAGGAGTCAGGCATTGAGACGGCCATGCGGTTCAGCCCAGATGTGGCCCTGGCAGTGTCCACCACAGCTGCTGTACTGCCTACCGTGGACGTCCAGCCCGTGGGCACCCCGTTCGAAGAGCTCCCCTCTGAGCGTCCCACCCCAGAACCAGCCACTAGCCTCCCAGGGGTGACAGAGGTCCCAGAAGAGCCCAGCCAGAGAGCTACCACCATCTCCACTCCCATGGCCACCACTGCTGCCACAACCACAGGAGCCCCAAGTGTGGCCTTGGTGCCGGCCACAGTGGCCACTGCCACTCCCAGCATCCCTGCGGCACCCCCTTCCACGGCCACCACTTCTGTCATAAGGACCACCGGTATACGGAGGCTTCTTCCTCTTCCACTGACCACGGCAGCCACGACACGGGCCACCACCCCAGAGGTGCCCTCCCCTCCCACCACGGTGGCTGTCTTGGACACAGAGGCCCCAACACCCAGGCTGGTCAGTACAGCTACCTCCAGGCCAAGGGCCCTTCCCAGGCCAGCTACCACCCAGGAGCCTGACATCCCTGAGAAGAGCACCCTGCCCCTGGGGACCACCGCCCCTGGACCGACTGAGGTGGCTCAGGTAAGCGGGCTGGGAGATGGCAAGAAGTGAGGGCAGAGGAGGGTGGGTCAGGGTCTGGGCAGAGGTGGGGACTGGGAGGTTCTGGGGGTGAGCCGGTCAGGGGACAGGGATGGCAGGGAGGCGTGGGGCTGGAGGCCGAGGCTGGGTGAGTCACTGGGTGAGGATGGAGGTTGAGATGGTTGGGGTTGGAAGAGAGACCAGGCTGGGTCTTGGGGTGTTGGGGAGGAACTGGGTGATGTGTGTGCTGGTGGGGGCGGGGCCCGGGGCCTGTGTGTTCCGGTTAAACAGCGCAGACTCGGGAGCCAGGAAGTCTGGGTGGGAGTTTTTCCACTGCCACTTTTTAGCCATGTGACTTCAGGGAGTCAACAATGTTTTCTATACCTTCTATACCTGTTTCTTTATCTGTGAAAAGAAGAAAATGGGAATGCAGATTAGAGTGCTGAGAGAATTAAGTCCCCTGACATATCCAAAGTGCTTAGGACAATGCCTGGCAATAAATAGGACAGATTCAAAGGTTTTGGGATTATTTATCTTAATCATTGTTTTATTACTATTAGCCCTAGAGGAGCGCTAGTAGCTGGGTGGCAGGTTCAGTGCTGTGCACTTCACCTGTGCCATCTCCTCTCTCCTCTCGCCCACCCCCCGGGGTGGCACTGCGATCCTCCTCTTACAGGCGGGGCCCCTTCCCAGGCTTTGCAGCCAGCAGCGGCGGAGTCAGGGTGTGAACCGGGCAGCTGGCTCCAGAGGCCTGGGCGTGTGGGGTGGGGCGTGCAGCGAGGGACTGAGGGAGGAGGATGGGGATGTCAGCATGCTGGCATGGATGGGACAAGGCGGTGGGAGGAGTAGGCTGGTCCTAGCTGGGCACGCTGGGCAAGGCGGGTCCCCGGTGACACTGACGGGGGTACGAAAGCCCTTTGCATCCAGCCCCACAGAGGAGGGCCCACAGGCCCTGGAGCTGCCTTCGGGGCAGCGTCAGCGCCTCTGACTCCCCAGCCAGCCCCAGCAGAGCAGTGACTCCTCCTCTGAGCAGCCAGGCAGCCTGGTGCTTTGCAGGTACTTGGCTGAGCAGGAAGAGGAGCCGGTGACGAGACCGAGGCCAGGTTGCTGACAGAGCCTCTGCACTCGGCCTCTCAGCCCTGTCACCAGGCCCCCCATCTCCATGCCCACCCTCTGTATCCCTGTCCTGATCCCAGCTCTGGTCCTGCCCCCCATGGTGGAAGCCATCCAGATTCATGGTCCCTGGGCTGGTTCCCTGGACATCTGCCCCCAAGGGGCATTGTACTTTGTAGTTGTGCTCTTGGGCTGACCTCCAGGCTAAGGGACTCACCTGCACCCCAAGCATGGGGACTGCGGACCAGGCCCGAGTATGTAAGAGTATGTAACAGCTGACCCAGCAGTGCCCTGACAGAAACTCGACAGGAATCTTCCATGGCAGCCGGCGGGGGAAGTGACGGAGATGGGATGGGGACAGTGTGTGTCCAGATGAGAACAGAGACAGCATAGCATGTGGTTAGAAACACAGATGCTGGAGTTGGGTAGATACAGATTTTAGTTCTGCGTCTACCACTTACTAGCTGTGTGTCCTTGGATAAGTTACTTAACCTCTCTGAGCCTGTTTTTTGTTTTGTTTATTGGACGTTACAATAACTCCTTCGCAGAGATGTTGTGAAGGTAAAATGCTCGTATGTGCTTAGCACAGTGCCTCCCACATAGTGAGTGCTTGGTAAGCATTAGCCCACAGGGATAGCGTGGGGGGGCAGTGCCCTGTGGTCAGGGTACTGGGACCTGGGACCTGGGCTAATGCCATCCTCCCCACAGACCCCGACTCCAGAGTCCTTCCTGACCACGATCCGGGATGAGCCAGAGGTACCAGTGAGTGGGGGGCCCAGCGGGGACTTTGAGCTGCCGGAGGAAGAGACCACGCAGCCAGACACAGCCAATGAGGTGGTGGCAGTGGGTGGGGCTGCGGCTAAGCCGTCGCCTCCACCCGGGACGCTGCCCAAGGGTGCTCGCCCGGGCCCTGGCCTCCTGGACAATGCCATCGAGTCGGGCAGTTCGGCGGCTCAGCTGCCACAGAAGAGCATCCTGGAGCGGAAGGAGGTGCTTGTAGGTGAGGCTTGGGCCCAGGAGGAGCTCTGGGTGGGCAGCTGGTCTGGCCTCAGTTTACCCTGGAGGAACTCAGGGTGTGAGTTTCTGGGAACCTAGTTTCCCTGAACCCCCCTCTGGTCTCTCCTGGACCGTCGCTCACCCCAGAGACTGATGTGCACTTCGTATTACCTCCAGCACTTTCCTCAGCACCTTCTGCCCCGCTTCACACTCTGTCTGCCCTTGACCCCGGCTTTCTTGGGCCTTGCTGGTTGACCCCTTCTGGACCTTGCCCCCTGTGTCCTAATTTCTGAGTCCTTTCTTCGGCCTGATCGTCCCATGCTTGAGCCCAGGCACTGCGGGCCTGCCCTGGCTGTTTCCTGCAGAATCTGGACTTGAGGCTCCCCACCCTGCTCCCCACCCGGGGTGGCTAAGGGCAGGCTCCTAAGGGCTGGCACCTCCCGAGGCTCCTTTTTCATCATCTGTGGAGCGGAGTTAACCACCTTGCATTAATCAGTTCTCTGCAGGTCTGTTCATGAGTTAACTTCGGTGGCCGGGATGGGTCACAGCTTAGTTGGCAGACTTTTTCTTTCCCAATGGCATGTAAAATAGCCGGATGGGGACCGTGGCACTGCCCTTGAGCTGCACGAGGCTTCCACGGGCTAGTGTGCATGAGGCGACGGGAGCTGACCAGGCTGCAGTGGGGGCTGTAAATGGCATCGGTCAGAGTCGACTCCAACTCCAGTTTCCCAGCCCCCACCCCCAGGGCCCTGCCCCCTCTCCCCAGGCCTTCCCCTGGACTCTGAGCTGTACGCTCCCCCTCCCCCATCCCCTCTCCTGGGCCATGACCTCTGCCCTCTTCCTCCGCAGCCGTGATTGTGGGCGGGGTGGTGGGCGCCCTCTTCGCCGCCTTCCTGGTCACCCTGCTCATCTACCGCATGAAGAAGAAGGACGAGGGCAGCTACACGCTGGAGGAGCCCAAGCAGGCGAGCGTCACGTACCAGAAGCCTGACAAGCAGGAGGAGTTCTACGCCTAGCGGAGCCACAGTGCCTCCCAGAGCCTCAGCGACGCCCCTCCACCCGGTCCCTGGCCCATCCCACCAGCCCTGGCCTGGGGAGCAGCCGGGAGGGAGCCTGGCCCCAGCTCCTCTCCGCCCAGCCTCCCGAGGTCTGCCCAGACTGCCAGCCTCACACGGATCTTCCCCAAGGCACAGGGGGCACTGCTGTCTGCCCTAGGCTGTGCCCTTACGAGCTCTTCTCTTGTCCTCCGCCACCCTCGGGCTTCAGGACCTCGTGTCAGATGGATGGGAGGGAGGAAGCTCCTGAGTGCCTGGGGGAAGAAAGGGTGGGGCTGGAGATGGGCTTGAACACCAACTGGGCCCCATGGGCTGGCTGAGGTCTTCTTTTAAGGGCAGAGGGGCACTCAGGCTGGTTCCCAGGATAAGCATTTACAAGCTCAGCCTTGAAATCGAGACACTGCCACCTCTTGCTTCTGTCCCAGGCCCCTCTCCCCGGGTGAGAGTGTGTCCCTTGCCGCCTGGCATGACCGGGGCTGTGGGGTTGCCCTCCCCTCACCCGGCCCATTGCACCTGCACCTGAAGGTTTCACCTCTTTCCCATCTGTCCCTGGACTTGGCTTCCCAAGAGTGTCCTGGCAGCCACAGGTGAGGAGGGCTGGCTGGGCTGCTCGGACCTCCCTCTTGCGAGTCGAGTGGACTCTGCACAGACACCGTCCCTGACAAGGTCACGCATATTGTCACGCCCAAAGACAAAAGCATGAAATGACAAAATCATGGGCAGTCCTGACCACCCTGCCGGTCCAGACACGTCACAGACACGCACATTCTCCCGAAGGTGTTTCTTCTCGTGCGTTTCTCACGCACCCTCAAACGCTCAACAGTGCAAGTCATGAGCCATTGTCACCCAGTGGCGACGACGGCGTGGCCTGCTTCCCTCACCGTCTCCCCCTTCCACATACGCACACAGTCTGGCCCCACGTTCTCTGGCTTTCAGGCTCAGTGGGGAGGGTGGGACCAAGCCGGTACAGTCAGCCCATATTGGGTCCCCTGAGCCACCCTGTCATGCTCAGCCCCTCACCATAGTACCCCCACCGCCAGCCACATGGCCACTGACCCCTGTGTGTCAGACACAACCCCACGTGGATGCACAGTCCCACCCCACAGGGCCCTTGCTCACTCTGGAGGAGAAGGGTGGGCACTCGCACTGGTCTTCCCCATTCAGTGTGGTGTGGGAGGGCGCTGCCTCGGGGCATTGCACACCCCTCCCCCCACCTGCTTCTCTCCTCTCTGTAGCCCGGGGGTTGGTTTGGGGCCAGTCCCCCACTAGCTCCTAGGAAGGCAGGCTGGTTCCTGGAATTTGGCCTCGGGCTGGGGAGGGGGCTTGGATTTCCCAGGACCAAAGGCCCCAGGTGGGGAGGGAGGCTGTGCTCCCGCACCTGGTCTCCCGCACCCCCTCCTGCTCTGAGCTAGGGGCTGACTCTGCCTCCCAGGACACAAGTCTCCAAAGTGCCTGTGAGGGTGGGCCCTGCCGCCCGGGCCCTCCGCACCCTCTCCCCTTGGCCTTGCCAGGCCCACCTCAGCCCCACCCTGGGGTCCTCCCTGGGCCTTCCCCGTGGACACCTTGCCCATTTACTCGGCCAAACAACCTGGTGGTTCTGGCTGCAGCTGGAAGCAGCCCACCCAGACGAACCACCGGGCTGAGGGCTGAGAGCAGGTGGGGGCAGGGGTGCCACAGGCCCCCAGCCTGCACCCCGCCTTCTTTACCCTTGTAAGCGAGGCTACTTCTGTGGCTATTTTAAATGTGGGGTCACAAATCTCCTTTGTGGAGGGTGCACTCAGCAGGGGCGCTTAGAGCCCCAAGATATGGTCTGCTCAGTAGCTGGCTGGTGCTCACGCCCCACCCCTCACCTCCAACCCAGATTAAAGCCAGGAACGTAGGTTTTACTTCTGTTCCCTTTTCAAGATTTGCTGGTAACACACTTGCTGGGTGAGGGGTGGGGGGTGCCTGAGGCAGTGAGGGCCAAGTTCCAGGGCCTTCCACCATCCTTTCAGCCTGGGGCTCCATCTCAGACTCCCGAGTCCCTCTCAGCAGGGCCTGGAGGATTGTGAGGAACCCAGCTGGTCCCAGCCTTTGGAGGGGGACAGGGATGGGGAGAGGCATCCTGAGCCCACAAAACAGTTGGAGGTGGTCTGGCCTCAGTCACCTCTGGAGCTGAAGGGCTGGGGCATGGGGGTTGGAGAACACCAAAGTCCCAGCAGCTCTGGTGAGAAGGCCTAGGCAGGCCAAGGCTGAGAAACCAGAGAGGACCTGGGCCCCACCGGGAAGCCCAGAGGTGCTGGGGCCGTGTCAGGCCCGTGGTGGGGGGTGGGGTCCAGCACAGGATGCACGACTTGGGTTTAGGCTGGCTGGAGTGGCCTGCGAGGGTCCAGCCTGGCTTCCAACTTGGGGCTTTGCCTCCTGGCACCGGCCTCTTCTCTGTGTCCTTAGCCTTTGATAGAAGAGGCCAAGGCCCTCATTCATGGCGCCCTGGACCCAAGACAAATGTCCAGGCTTTATCCTTACGAAGTTTAACAGTCCAGCCAGCCCCAGTTGGGCAAGGCAATCCAAGAGAGAGGTCGGTTCAAAGGATGAGCTGGAGCTCTCCTAGGTGCAATGTAGGTGCAGGGCCTGCCCAAATAGATCCCCAGGTGCCCCCGTGCTCCTGGGGTTGGGAGTGGGGTCTGGCGGGCCCTGGCATTTCCTGGAAGCATGGCTGATGCCAAAGGAGAGGGAGTTCATGTGGGCCGAGAGCTTCTCTAGGGCCTAGGCTGCCGGGGAGCACAAAGGTGGGCTCCGAGTTGCTGGTCGGGCCCAGGCCCGGGTGTGATTTCTAGAGTTAGTTCCTGTCTCCCCAGGGGGCCGGAAGGGGTACCTCTTCTGAAAGGCTGGGCCTGGCAGATCTGTGGGCAGTGGCCTGGGGAGCTCAGGCTGGGACCCCCTGGGGTTGGCAAGTCACCTGTCCAAAAAGCCCTGAGCATGGGGAGCAAGCCCATCTCTGTCTCTGACAGCCGCTACCCCGGACTTGCTTCCCCAGGCCTCCCGCCTGTAAATAGAAGCTCAAAACTGTACAGATTTACAGAGATGCTGAGATCAGACCCTGGTGTTGTTGTCTAAGGGCTGATGGCCCCGGCACCCCCTGGGTACCCACCTGGCAGCTCGGTGTGCCTGGCCCCAGCGTGGCGAATGCATGTAAATATTTTTTGTAGGCAGTGTGGCTCCAGAGAGCCCCCTGAAGACAGTGTCCCCTCCTGTGCGTCCTTTTCCCTGTACAGAGCACCCCCAAGAACCTGTCCTGGGCAGGCGGGAATTTGTCCTCTGCCCCAGGCCTTCCCTGGCCCCTCTCCCCATAACCTGTTTATTAACCACACCTGTCCTGAGTTCATGGCCAAAACTTTACGTGGAGGGAAAAGACTGGAAAATGACCAAGGCACCTGCTGGGGGTGCTCATCTGTCCCAGAAGGAACTGTTGGGGTATTTTTGTTTCGCTTTGTTTTTTGTTTGTTTTGTTTTTTTTAACACTTCCCGTGCTGTGCCCATTTATAAGAGGAAATAAAATTCAGCTGAAATGATGTACTGTAGCCAGAGTGTGAGCTAAATACAGAGGTCATGGAGGGAGGGGTCCCCACAGTCCCCCTTGGAGCTCGGCCACCTTGGGCTTTAAAAGGAATCCAGAATCAAGCAAGGAGAATGGACCAGCAGCCCCTTGTGGGAACCATTATGGTAAATCTGCCGTTGTGAGCCTGTCTGGAAACCACGGAGTGAGGCTGTGGTTGGGCCGGATGGGACTGTGGTGGCGCTGGCGGCCCTGTGGTCCACCCCCAGGGGGAGGACTATGGTTTCAGGCCACAAAGAGTGAATCTCAGGACCACAGGATATTGGAGTTGGACTGGTGAGTGGGATGGCTCTGGGGTGTGATCGGCCTGGTCTCAGGCCCAGGACATGTTTCCTCGCCCTGACTGTGGAGAAGCTACTTGGCCTCTCTGGGCCTCAGCTTTCCTACCTGTAAAGTGGGACGGTAATGAACACCATCCCCTAGATGGAGCGTGGCAAGGATTACAGGAGGAAGGACACGTAGCACAGGGCTGGGCACAACCAGCCTCGGCTCACGGGGTCTTGGGTGATGGCGGGGACAGAGTTCTGTGTCCACAGCCACAGACCCACTTCTGGGATCGCAGGGGTGGGCAGCCAGGAGCACTTCTGAGCCAGCCCTGGCCCCTTGGTGTAAGTCCCTTGTCCAGGGCCTCAGTGGGGCTGTCTCTGCCCTGCGTGCACCCTTGTGACAGGGACTTGATGCACCTTGGGACCAGTGGGTCACTCTTCCTGATGGGAAGTCCTTCCGTGTTGTCTCCCTCCCGTGTTTCCCTCCTTCAGTCCTCCTTCTCTGGGTGCGCATGGGGCTTGGAGCCCTTGCCATGGGCCAGCCCCTCAGCGTGAGTGTCTCCATCACAAACTCCCCTCCTCTGAGGGCGACCTCTCCGTGTCCCACAAATACTTTCTCTAGAAATTTAGCCTTGAAATGGGGCACTCACACAGGGTCCTGATGGTTCTGCAGTGGGTTGGGGTCTAAGGCCCCTGGATTTGGTACAGGACCCTCCCCCTTCCCCTTTCCCTCCCTCCACTAAAGTTTCTTGAGTGCCCACCCTGTGTCAGGCCCTGGGCTTGGGAATGGATGACGAGAGGTCACCAAGAGAGCCCAGCCCCTGCCCTCGGAGCACTCACAGTTGGTCGGAGAGATGGGCAATAGCCAGAGTGTCATGGCTATGTGATGAGCTGGTCAGCCATCACCTCCAGCCCCTCACTGCCGAGCGGTTCCGGGATGGAGCGCCGAGGTCTGGGGCCTCACAGTGGGACTCCGGGCGACCTGCCACCTCGAGGGCCTCGTGGAGGACTGGGCCCTACTTAGGAACCTGCTCTGATGTGAGGGGTGGGCTTGCCGCCATTCAAGTCCCGCTTCTCGACATGACCCCTGGTCCCGGAAGCTTTTGGAAGATAATCCCACCCTCCTCTGAGTTCCTGGGAAGAGCATGATCTTGGAGTCAAGTGGACCCAGCTGTGTACACTTGGGCTCAGTGTCCCACCTTTCTGAGCCTCAGTTCCCTCACGTGCAAATGTGGACAATAAGGTGGGTATTTGGGGGCTGTTGTGAAGATTAAATGAGATAATATATTGTAGCAACCAGTGAAACTTGGCCTGTGTAACAGCCAACAGCTGAACTGAAATCCCCCTCTTTGGAGTGTCTGTCTTCCTTCAGGCAAACCCGTATTCAAATCCCAGCTCTGCCACCGACCACCAGCTCCATGACTGTAGGTGAATCATTCCAACTCTCAGTGCTCAGTCTCCGCACCTGTAAGATGGGAACAATAGTAGTGCCTGCCTCACACACAGTGCTTCGAACGGTGCCTGGCCTCAAGCAGGAACTTCGTCAGTTCGGGCCATTATTAGTGGTGGTGGTGTTATCATTGTTACCATTATTTGCAGGACCCAGCATTGTCCCGTCGAGTGAGTAAATGACACTGGGTCTGAGCAGACATACAAATACGGTGTCAGCTCTGGTAGGAACTTGACTTAGGCTTGCTCGAGCTGAGGCTGGGCCTGGAAACCGTGCATTTGGGCTGCAGGGCTGGGCTGGGCACTGCTGCCAGGGAGAGCATTTCCCTCTGGACCCCTGGGCCCAAGGGATGAGCAGCAAAACAGAGGGGGAAGGAGAAAGAATAGCTGATTGTTTCCTGTAGAGGTCACAGCCGCCTGCTGGAGCTGTCCCGAGAACAGAGCAGAGCGTGCTCAGCCTCCGAGGACCGCCCACTCTGTCTCTGCCAGCCTGGGGTGGGGGGTGGGGCAGACCGGGGGTCCAGGTTGACCCCCACCAGAGCCGTGTGCCTTATTCACGGGCAGCAAGGACAGAGGCAGGGCTGCAAAAGCCTTGTGGTGAGGCGCCCACTGTGCCAGGCACCCCTGGGGGCTCTTCCCATGTTAGCGTTTCCTTTTAGCCTCATGCAGACTTGGGTTCTTCGAAAGTGAAGAAACAGAGGCTCAAAGAGCAGAAATGTGAGGCCGTGAAGCTATGAAATGGGGGCAGTGGGATTCGAACCTGGGTCTTTGCCTGAAGTCAAAGTTCTTTTAGTTCCATTATGCCATTTCCTCCCTCTACCGTTAGCTGGCTGTGTGAGTGTGGGCAGGTTCCTAAGCTTCTCTGAACCTCACTTATGTCATCAGAGAAACGAAAGCAACAGGGCGCTGAAAGGTTGAAAAGATATCTTCACACAGGACCTCGGTGGGGTGCCTTCCATGTCAGTGCCCGCTCCCAGGCATCATGCCATTTAATTCTCGGAACGATTCCCCCACTTTACAGACAAAAACACGGACCCTGTGAGCAAACTCCACCCGGTGGATGCTTCCGTAGGACGGACAGCCCCGTTTCTTCAATTGATAAATTTTGAGGAAGCAAAAAAAGAGAAATGGAGAGGGAATTTACAGATATGCTTAAAAGACACGTCAGCTAATCAACGTGCTAATTATGGGACAAGTGGAAACTTAACGTTGAGTGAATATTTCTGATAAAGGAACCATTGTTAATGTTTCTGAGCTGTCATAATGGCCCTGCAGTCACGGTCTTTAAGAAGGGTCCTTATCTTTGTACCCACTGAAATCTTTGCGGATGAAGCGGCGGCGTGTCTGGGATTGGCTTACAAATGGCCCCGGAGGAGTGGGTGGGAGAACAAGAAATAAGGTGGGACTTGAGCTCATAATTGCAGAAGCTGAGTAATGGGCATATGATAAGGATTCATCGTATCATTCACTTCAGTTAAATTTTAAATTCACCACATTAAAATGTTAAAAAAATAACAATTAAGACAAAGGAAATTGACTCCCCGAGGGGCGCGGGAAGTGCCAGGGGTCGCCCTCCAGTAGACACAGAGCTGGGGTTTCTGACTCCAAACCCGGTCCCCTGCCCCTCGCACCGTCCCCACCGTGGCCTCCTGCAATGTCATATTCTCCCCGGCTTCATGTCACCCCCTTCCAGATGGCCAGCTCTCTCACGCAGCCCACCCCCAGCCCTCCACAAACACGGACTCTCCTGGGTGGCTCTGAGGGAAGAATGCGTATGAAATCGTGCTGAGGGACGTGGCACCAGCTATTGTCCGCCCCCAGAGGTGTTTGTTTTCTGTCCCAGAGAGTAACAGACACGGCCCCTCCCCCGAGGGCTGTAGGTCACGGCTCACAGAGCACGTTCCAGGGCCTTCTTGGTCTTGCTTACTGTTCGCAGCAGAACTGGGAGGTAGGATGGTGGGGGATGACTCTTCTGGCTTTGAAGGACATTGGATTTGGTCATTTCCCCCCATTTTCAAGCCTCTGGCCAAGTCCAGACCTTTATCGTACCTTGCTGGAGATACTTAAATAGACTTCCAGCCTCCAGAACTGTGAGAAAATAAATTTCTTGTTTAAGCCAGTAAACCCAGTCATATTTGGTTATGAGTCCAAGCAGACTGATACACTTAAGTTTTACAAAAATTGTGAGAGGTAGTAGGTACTCTTATTACTCTTGTTGTTTACAGATGGGGAAACTGAGGCATAGAGATTCTGAGGAGACTGAAGGTTTGAGTAAGAAAACTGTACAGTTGCAAGATGGAGGCGTGGGTGGGTACACTGTGCCTCCTCGCACAACCAAAAGAAGGACAACAACAAATTCAAAAACAAAAACCAACCAGAACTGCCATAAAATCGAACTGTATGGAAGTCCAACAACCAAGGAGTTAAAGAAGAAACATTCACTCAGACTGGTAGGAGGGATGGCAACAGGCAGCTGGGGTGGAGAGGACTCATGGCAAGGTGGCAGATGGGGCGGTCCCACAATTGCATAAACCAGGAGGAACAACTAGGGAGCAAGACAGACCGCGCAACTCAGGGTTCCAGCTCAGGGAAATAAAGCCTCAAAACCTCGACTATAAAAACCTGTGGGGGCCCTGGCTGGTGTAGCTCAGTGGATTGAGCGCGGGCCTGCGAACCAAAAAATCACGGTTCAATTCCCAGTCAGGGCACATGCCTGGGTTGCAGGCCAGTTCCCAGCAGAGGATCCATGAGAAGCAACCACACATTGATATTTCTCTCCTTCTCTCCTTTCTCTCCTCTCCTTCCCTTCCCCCGCTAAAGATAAATAAATAAAATCTTTAAAAAAAAACAAAAACCTGTGGGGGTTGCAGCGGCAGGTGAAACTCCCAGCCTCGCAGGAGAGTTCATTGGAGAGACTCACAGGGTCCTAGAATGTACAGAAACCCACCCACCCAGGAATCAGCACCAGAAGGGCCCAACTTGCTTGTGGGCAGCAGGGGAAGTGACTGAAAGCTGGGGAGAGCTGAGCAAGTGGCATAGTTCCCTCTCAGACCCCTCCCCCCACGTATAGCGTCACAACGCAGCAACGTGGGTTGCCCTGCCCTGGAGAATACCTACATCTCTGACCCTTACTACATAACAGGTGCGTGGAAACAAAAAATATAGCCCAAATGAAAGAACAGATCAAAGCTCCCAAAATAGAACTAAGTGATGAAGAGGTAGCCAACCTATCAGATGCAGAATTCAAAACACTGGTAATCAGGATGCTTACAGAAATGGTTGAATATAGTTGCAAAATAGAGGAAGACGTGAAGGCATTGCAAAGTGAAATAAAAAAACGTATTCAGGGAACCAGCAGTGATGGGAAGGAAACTGAACTGATATCAACAATTTGGAGCAGAAAGAAGAAAGAAAGATTCAGCCAGAACAGAATGAAGAAATAAGAATTCAAAAAAATGAGGAGAGGCTTAGGAACCTCTGGGACAACTTTAAATGTTCCAATGTCCAAATCATAGGGATGCCAGAAGGAGAAGAGGAAGAGCAAGAAATTGAAAACATATTTGAAAAAATAATGAAGGAGAACTTCCCCAATCTGGCAAAGGAAATAGACTTCCAGGAAGTCCAGGCAGCTCAGAGTACCAAAGAAGTTGGACCCTAGGAAGCACACACCAAGGCACATCATAATTAAATTACCCAAGATTATTATTATTTAAATATTTTATTTATTTTTAGACAGAGGGGAAGAGAGGGAGAAAGAGAAGGAGAGAAGTATCAAGGTGTGATTGCCTCTCACATACCCTCTACTGGGGATCTGGCCTGGAACCCAGGCACGTGCCCTGATTGGGAATTGAACCGATGATGCTTTGGTTTGCGGGTTGGCATGCAATCCACTGAGTCACATCAGCCAGGGCTTATTCTACTTTCTTAATCATTCACCCAATATTGATAGATGCCTACTGTGTGCTAGCCACTGTGCTAGGTGCTAGGGATATGGAATGAAAAGACACACAGGCCGGGGTGGGGAAGGCAGACCTGGCATCAGGTACCCGAGACACTACTCCTGACGTGGAAGGCACACGGCTGAGCCTCACAGCTGCGTCAGATCCGTCAGGGGCTGTTTTAGTTCATCCCATTCCAACAATTACTGGGCATGTGGTCTACATAACAATGATCTCTCCTCCCAAAGACAAGGCAGACGCCTTCTAGAGTGAAAAACTGACATAAAAAGCACAGCCTTGACTTTATCCTTAGGTTTCTAAGTGAGTCCGAAGTTGTGAAATGTATTAACTGGCATTGTGGGTAATCAGCCACAGTTCCTAGAAAGCCCCGGCACTCCTGGTAGCCGCCTTCGCTTCCTCAGCGCCCGGCCACGTTGAGCTAACTTCTGCCGAAAGGAGGGGCGCACGACAGTCAGAATTCCATGGCTCCAGGCGATACAGGTATGGAGTACGGAGGAGAAAGCAACGAACTTCAGGGCTTCCAGGAAGAGGACATGTTTAATTTGAGTTTTGGAAGCTACGTAGGAGTTCTTTGTGGGAAAAAAAAGAGGAGAGGTGTTCCTTAAACAAGGAGGAAAGAGCAAGAAAAGCACCGCAGGCTGGAGATAGGTGGAAGTCAAGTGAGGCAGGAGTGTTGGGGTCCCGGGGGCTGGCCAGCGCAGGGGCGTGCCTGGGCCTTTGAATGGCAGCGCAACGGTTCAGTGGAAGCAGCGAGGGGGCGGAGCTTTTCCCAGAGGGATGTGGTCTGATGTGTGGTTTGTAAAGGCAGCTCCGGCAGCCTGCAGGGAGGGAGGTGAGCAGCCGGTGTCAGGGCAATCGGTTCCCCAGACTGGAAGTTCCTTGGGGGCAGTGACAGTTAAGTCTTTCCCTCTCTGGAGTTTCCCATAACATCTAGGAGGGGTGGGGCATGCAGCCTGTGGTATTCAACAAAAGCCTGCTGTATGAAATTCATGCATGCCTCAGGACACGTATGCATGCATGTGGATTTTAGGAGCACCCCAAGCTGGCCTCCCCCAACCCCACCCTACAGTCCATGGTACTAGGGAACACTGAGGCTGCAAACCCGTGGGCTTCCTGGCGGCAGCTTCGTGTGTGCCAGTGTTTATAGAATGGGTGGGGGAGGGGACACAACATTTGCTCTGGGATCAAGGCAGGGTCCCAGCTGCTCCAGCTTCAGAAGGGCTGCCCTGTCGCTCACGATGTTTGGAAGGCAGACTTTCACTTCACCTGGGCAAGCCTCAGTGCGTGGGTCTGAAGCAGGAAAGGAAGCCGGACAGAAAGGGTGGACCCACAGTGGGGAATGGTTTTGAATGTCAAGGCTGAGAGTCAAGATCTATAGAAAGAGAGTGACAAGGTCACATTTGTGCTCCGGAAAGATCACTCCGATGGCAGCAGGGAGGATGGACTGCAGAGGAAGAGAGACTCTGGACTCTGAGTCCCACATTAGTACCCAATGGCCTGCGACAGGGCTTTGGGGAAGGAGGACACGGAGAGGGTGAGAGTCACCAGGCAGGTCTTCCCGGAGGAGGTGGGGCTTGAGCTGGTCCTTGACTCACAGAGGGAGAGGGTTTGCCAAGCAGGGCAACAGCACAAGCAAAGGAAGAGAGGTTAGAATGAGCGCTGGCTAAGGACAAGTGACAATGCCTGCCTCTCTGTGCCCTCTCCTGCCCACCTCCTTGCTGGGCCCCCTCTGGGAAAGAGGGGCCTGCTCTGAGACTGAACTCAGCTGCGTGTCTGGGTGTCTCTGGCTGTGGCTGAGGGAGGGGTGGGCTGGGTGCAGCCTGGAAAGGTCCTTCCATTGTGTGTGAGGCCAGGCTGGGGCCGCGGAGGCGGGTCCATGAGCCCTTTGTTTGCAAGTCACCCACAAGCACTCCCTGATGGCCGTGGACTCAGAGCTATGTCGTAGGGACAGGTTGTTCTGCCTCAGCCTCCTGATGTCATAGTTGAGGGAGGGGGCAGGGCCTGGGGGTAGACACTGGTGGCCTTCGAGGCTGGCTGAGGACTGAAAAATTGCCTTTTGCCCTTGAGGCTCAACAAATCATCACTTCATGAAAACCTTTAACAACATGATCCACAAATTGATGGATGGAACCTTCCAGCACCCGAGAATCCCAGAATAATGTAATCTTTTTAGGATCATGAAATCTTTCATAATAGACCCTGTGGAAATCAAAGGATCCTATAGGATAGCAGAATCTTGAAAGTCATACATTTTAAATGCCCTCCTTTTGGGGTGTGGTGAAGATAAAATGAAATATCACATGGCAAGCACGTAGAACAGTCCTGGAATGTTGTAAAAGCTCCCCAAGTGTTAGCTGGTGTCTCTGTTTTGAGGAAATTCAGGCCCAGAGAGGCGATGTGACTTGCCCAGGGACACACAGCCGGGAAGTGGTATCATGGAAGAACAGCACCCTAGGTGGGCGGAGGCCCTCTGATGCTGAACCCCCTGTGGCTAAACCAGTTTGTTCTGGGCCTGAAACAAGGTCTTGGAGCCGGGGCTCATTGGTGGGGGTGGGGGCGGGAGGCAGGGACTAGCTGCCCAGGACCCCAGGCCTTTGAGCTAGCCCTGGCTCTCCACATCAATCCCTGTGTGATCTTGGGCAAGTCATTTACTCTTTGGGCCGCAGCTTCTCCATCTTTAAGAGAATAGTATTTCCCTCCCTGCTTCCCTTCCAGGGAGGGCGTGGCAGGCTCTGCAGTCAGACAGCCCCAGGAGCTCAGGTCCTTGTTGTGAGCTCCTAGGCAAATGCCACCACCTCTCTGAGCCCATTGTTCCCTCAGCGCCCCGGGGAGGACGAGGACCTAGTCTCCCTCCCAGGCGGCATGCCGTGCAGGCTTCCTGCTTGCAGGTCCCAACCTGGCTGCTGATCGATGGGCCGGTGATTCCGGGCAAGTCCTGTACCCGGCAGGCACCTCGTTTTCCGCAGCTGTGAACAGACACCACAGGAACACCGATTCAGGTACAGAGGTTAGTACAAGTGCAGCGCTTAGACCAGTGCCTGGCGGGTGGGAAGGGCTTAACGAGTGCCCTATCACTGTTACCGCGCAAGGCTCCGTGGTTGTGAACAATTGTTATTCCTGGCCAGCGAGGAGCTGGGAAAGTACTGCCCAGTTGTGTGTGTGGATGTGTGTGAGTATGAGTGTGCGCACGTACGTGCCTGCGTGTGGGTGATGGTGCTTATTAAAAGCAGAGCCTGCCGCCCGGAGTTGAGCTGTGTGCCCGGAATAGCTGCGGCTCCCGGCGGCCTCTCTGGGGACTGGAGTGTAATGAGTGTTTACGGACCCCCCGCCAGGCAGGGAAGAGAGGCGCTGAGGAGCCAGCTTCCAGCCAGGCAGCGCTGGGAGCCCAGTGTTATTATATTAACAAGCATCAGGGTGATGATTACCGTTAACGAGATTATTCACCAGGCAGCCTCCCCCCTCCCCAGGCCTCCTGCTTATGGCAGGCAGGCAGGCAGGCAGGTGTTCTCCTCTGCCCTTCTCGGTCTCTGTCCTGGGGGAGGGGAGAGGATTCCCTGGGGGCCGAGCCCACGACATCCTTGTCTCACTGCATCTTTCCAAGCCCCCAGGTTGGCACCCCACTTTGCAAATGGGAAAACTGAGGCTCAGTGAGGGTGGACTGGCATCCTCTCACACCTGTCTGAGCCCAGACACGTATTTTCATGGCTTCTCCATGCTGCCGGCAAACATTGACAGTGGAGCAGGCCCTGGACCGGCACTGTGCATGGACTCACTCCCTCAGCTTCACAATGACCCCACCAGGAAGGTACTGTTGTTACCGTCCCCGCAGTGGGGAAGCTGAGGCACAGAGTAGTGAGTAACTGACCTTCCATGTCGTGTCTTCTGCCTTCGAGGGGCTGCCCCCCACCCAAAGTCAAGATGAAAGTGTGGTTCCCAGACGCCACTTCTCTCTGTAGCAGGCTGAGCTGAGGGCTCTGTGACTGGGGGCTTGTAGAGTTTCCTTCTTGTCCCTTGTCCTCCAATGGCCCCTCAGTCAGGCCTACCTCTGGGCTCAGGCTCTTGGTGCCACCAGCCATGCAAGGCTGAGGCTGCCACCTACCTACTCACTGATGCCACAAACATTATTCCGACCCTCATTGGCTCCAAACACTGACCCCTTTGGATACACTCTGAGAGGTCAGGTTTACTCTAACCGCACTGGCCAGCTACTCTGCGTCAAGCACTGTGCCAGGCCCTGGGGACACATGATGAGAGAGACGGACCGTTCTCATGAACTTTTTAGTCTCTGGACAAATCAGTGCAGGGTACATTATTTACTTCCAGGGGGACTCAGCACCGCAAAGGGCAGGAGAGAGGCCTGTGGGATGTGGAATGGGCTCACCACTGGGGGGCTGCCCTTGACTTGGGGCTACAGTGCTGTTGGAGCGGAGGGTGCATCAGGAAAGACCTCTCCCAGGAAGTGACATTTAAGATGAGGCACAGAGGCTGAGCAGGAGCTGGACAGTCACGGGGGCGCGAGAGCAGTTCCGGCAGAGTGACCTCTGCAGCAGCGAGATCCCCATCGAGCCCTTGTCTGCCTGATCGGCCCAGCACCCAGCGTGCAAATGCCTCCCAGGTTCAATCATCAGTCAGTAATCATTTATCAATTAAACGTTTCTAATTTGGATAGTTGCTTTCTCATTCATGCGTTATTCCCTCATTCTATATTCCCTGATGCCTATCCCATTTCAGGCTTGGTGTTGGACTGGAGGACATGGAATTAAATCAGTTGTGGTTTCTGCCCAGAGTTGCTCCCAAGCTAGCGTGGGTGATGGGCCCTTATATACAATGCCATGTGATCAGTGGACTCTGAGACCCTTAATGCAGGCTGGGGCCGAGGTGGTCAGGAAGCTTCCCACAATGAAAGGTAGAAAAGGAGGGCTGGCAAAGGAGTGCAGCATGCACAAAGGTATGAAGACCCAGCACAAAGCTGGCTGTGAAGGGCCCTGAATGCCAGGATGTGGCAGAGACTGTGGCTGTCACCGAATATCCACTATCCCACAGTAGGGAGACATGGCTGCTTGAAAGAAAGACTACATTTCCCAGCCTCCCTTGCATCTGGTGGGGCCATGTGATTAATGTGGCCAATAGGATAGGAGCAGAAGTAGTGTAGGCAGTTTCAGGGTTATTTCCTTAAAGAGTAGTGGTGTGCCCTCTCCTCTACCTTTTACTCTTCCCACTGCCTGGAAGATGAACAGGTCTCATCTTGGAACATGTGAATGAGGGCAATGGCCTGGGAATTATAGAGCAGCAAGATGGAAGGACCCTGTGTCCCTGACGCCACGGGGCACCAGCCACTGGATGGTTTATGTGTGAAATATGAGGGACAAGTAAACTCTTATTTTCGTCAGTGTTGTTTGAGGTCTCTGCCTTAGGAGCGAAGCCTACACACCAGCTAACAGCTGGTCACAGAGAGCTGTTAGAGGTCTGGGGGGAGGGGAGGGACCTTGCCAGATTTGTGTTTGGGAAGATGTGTCTGGCAGCAGAGTGCAGGGTGGGGTGGAAGGGAGAGAGACAGAGGCAGGCGGACCAGCGAGGTGGTTGATGTCTCGGACTGGGGCGGAGATCACCTGGCCTGGCCCAGAGCGGGCCTGCTCTGCACGTCCCTGCTGACAGAGGGCGGGCCTGGAAATCAGCCTCGTGGAATCTGGCCTTCGGCTGCCCTGGAGCCCTGGGACAGCTGCTCTGGGGAGGGTCGCTAATGCAGGCCTGAGGGTGGGAGGCAGAGGGCTTGGAGAGGAGTGGGAAGTGGGTGGGGAAGTGTCTATGGGGAGAGGGTGGTGGGGCAAGGACGGATGGGAGAACAGCTTGGGGTAGGGGTGCTGTGCTAGTCAGGTCTCTTCTAGTTGCAGGAAGCAGAGACCCAGCCAGAGCTGGGGCTTCGTTGGCTCTCAGCTCGGGGAAGGGCATACCTGGCTTGGAGACTCGAACAAAGTTGTTGGGGCCGCCGATCCCTCCACGCCGCCTCTCTCTGTTGAGCTCAATCTCTCCCATTCCAGACAGTCTTTCTGCATGCTGGGGGCAGGAGGTGGACATGGCCCCTGGGAGCTTGGGGTCACATCCTTTCAGCTCCCCTGAGAACCCCTTTCTTCTGGCAGCCACGTAATCCCAAGGGAAGACTTGGCTGGGGTTGCCTGCCCACCCAGGGCCAGTTGCTGTGGTCAGGGGGCTGGGCGCTATGTTCGCCAGGCCTGGATCTCTTGTGTAGCCTGGGGCCACGGGGCTGCGGTCCTGGGGTTGTACCACCCACAGGGAGGAGGGGAGAGCAAGTTCCCTAAAGAAGGAAGCATTTTTCTGTCACCTGGAGACTAGGGGCAGGGTTTCTGGGTGGACAGCGGCAGTTGAGAGCTACTGCAGTCTCGGAGAGGGGGATGTATGGGGGGTTTGAGACAATGACTGGGGGTGGGGGGTGGAGAGGCTGACAGGATGTTCGAGATAACAATCTTCCTGTGCCTCTCCCTCAGCGGTAAGCGGGTGAGCACAGGCGAAATGCACCCTCAGGCTCCTTTTTCCTGTCTCTGGGCTCCTGTGTCTTACTGAATTGTTAGGGAAGAGCACATGGAACCAGTGCCCAGGAGCGCGATGGACTGAGAAATGCCAGGCTTCCCTTTCTAGAGCACACTCGGCCACTTCCTCTCGGACGCCCTTCTCGGCCGCTCCCCAGTCTGGCAGAGCTGGTGGCCCCCTCCCTGGGCCCTGTGTTCCTGCTGTCGGCCTCTGTCTGGGCTCGGCTCACCCTGTGCTCCAGTGAGCAACCCACATATCTGTGTTGCTTTAGGCCGTGAGCCTTCTGAAACCCATCTCTGTCCTCTCTTAGCTCGCACCTCTGCCCCACATTTTGGCCCTGCCAGCTCTTGGGTGTCTGCATGTGTCTCTGTGTATGTCTCTGCATGAAGATATGTTTGTGTGTGTGTGTGTGGTTATAAGTGTGTGTCTACGCATGTATGTTCACCTGTACGTGTAAGACTGTGGAAGTGTCGCGTGTTGTGTGGAGATTTTATAGGTAGATTTTGTGTGTCTGCACACTGCGACTGTGTATACAGGATGGTCTGGGGGCCACTCCCCTCTGGGGCCTGGTGGCCTGCAGGTGTGCACACAAACACACAGAGGTATAGATACACACAGACACAGACACACAGTTGAACACACATCCAGACATAGATACACAGAAGCAGACACGCTAGCTTCATGCACTCGCACATACCCAGAGCCCTGTCTGGAGACCGTTGGTGGCCCTGCACGGGCTGCCCTCCGGAAGGAAGCCGAGAGCCTCGCCTGGGGCAGGCTGGCTGGAATGGGTTCCCGGGGCTTCCCCTCCCCAGACGGGGATGTTTTCCAGTGCCCAAGTGGTGGCTGGAGGCCAACCCCACCCTGTGTCTCCCATTTCCACCCGTGTGGCCACACCTCTGACAGCAGGACAGCAGGTCTGCCCTGCAGGGCAGTGGTTCTGGAAAATGCAGAGGCAACGGGGCCTGGGAAGAGGACTTCTCACCCAGCTGTCTTTCTTTTCAGGAAACACACCTCAAGCACCACCAGCTCCTGTTACGGCATCCTAGAACCACTGTGACCTGTGTTTATATTATTCTATCTGAAGGGTCAGGGCCCCAACTCAGGCTGCGGGGCAAACCCACAGAGGTGGAGGAGGGGCTCATTATTTATTAGGTGGATCTGGATGTACTACGAGAGGTTTGTTCACTGCTGTGTCCTCAGTTCTTAGCTCAGTGCCCGGCACATTGTAGATGCTCAATAAGTGTATGTGGAATGAATTAAGGAATTAAGGCTATTATTAGCTCCATCTTATGGACATGGAAATTGAAGTTCAGAGGGGCAATGTGGCCAAGGTTATACAGCAACCGAGAAGCAGAGACAGGATTTGAACCCAGAAACTGTCGGAGTATCAAGGCCCTGCTTGTCCCGCAGTACATGCGGGTTTACTCCAACTGAACCAAGTGGACTCGGAACTCGTGGCCTGGGGCCCTGGCGTCCTCCATGCACATCTTCACCGCTGGTTCCAAGTCAGCTTCCTCATCCGGACAATGGGTCTGACAAGGTGTCAGGTATGAAGGCACAAAATCGGTTCATAAGTAATGTAGCTATTTAAAAAAAATCAGTAACCTGGATTTGTGTTTTGAGCCTCATTTCAATGCATGTAGCAAAAGCGTAATCTCAGTTATTTGGGGCCTCTTACCTGGGGGTTGTGTCTGGGTTGGGGAGAGAGGGCAGGGCGGGAGCTGGGGCTGGGACCCGCTCTCTGGGCTGTCATCCCCACACCCGGGCCCCCTTGAGGTGCCCTCCTTCCTGCCTGGCCTTTGGGACCAGGCCTCAGATGTCCCGGCTACGCTGCCCCTGTGCCCGTCCCCAAGCCGTTCAGCTCTGGCTCTCTCTTGGCCCCTTCTGGGTGCAGAGGGATTGTCCTGGCCCTGGGCACGTGCCCCAGTTCCAGCTCCAACTTGGACTTAGCGAGTCTTTTAACCTAAGGTTTTGTTCTCTGTAAAGTGGGGATAATAAAGCACCTGCTTCCTAGGGTTGCTTGTCAGGGTGAACATGTCAATCTACACAGGATGCTCAAAGCAGCACCTGGCACGTTGTAACTGCTCAGTAAACGTCATTTTAGTTATTTCCGTTACCTGTCCTGTCCCTGGGGGCGGGGCGTGACTCAGGGCAGGAATGGGGGCTTGTCTCAGGTCGCCTCCACACCTGCCCCTTCTCCTGACCCTGAAGACTGATAGGTTGGGGACTGTCCTGGTGAGGGGGCAGTGTGTGTGTGTGTGTGTGTGTGTGGTTTGTGCACACACAGGGGTGGAGGGGCCGCATGCTGGAAACATCGGCCCATGTGCCCTTCCTCTGCAGCTGGCTGGTGATGGTCTCTCTCTGGGGGTGGCCTCCTGGCTCTCTCTGCCACCCCGCCCAGGCTGCACTGCTGGAGGGAGGGTCCCTCCAGTACTAGCCCAAGCCTGTTCCGTACCCTCCTGTGCGCCCCATCACCCACTGGGTCCTACCCAGATGCCTTAGTTTGGCCTTCAGGGTTGTCCACCATGACCACTGGGTCCAAAGTGACCTCCTGCTGCTCATTGCTCAGTATCCATCCTGTGACTCCGCTTGCTCTGCCCTTCCAGACCCCACACCTTTGCTCGTGCTAGGTCCCCACGTGGACGGCCCTGTCCTCCAGCTGCACCGCTTAAAAGGCAGCCTCTTCTCAGGGTCCAGCTGTATGGCTGGCCTTGGGCCCAAGGGGACGTGTGTAGCCAGGACTGGGCTGGCTCAGCAGTGGAAGGGACAGGAACAGGGGTCCAGGCAGACCCCTCCCTCCAGGAAGATGCTTAGGGAAACTTGCAGTGGAGCTAAGAGGAGCACCAGGCCGGCAGGTGGGCTGGCCGGCAGGTGGCTGGTGGGGCCTGTGCACAAGGCCTGCTGTCTGGGAAGCAGGAGAGCTGTACAGCTTTGTGAGTTCGACCCAGTGGGGTTGAGTCCAGCCTTTTCTAGCTGGTGACCTCAGGCAAGTTGCTTAACCTCTCTGGACCTTTTTACTTCCTTTGGAAAAGGGGGGTAGTAGTAGCTGCTGCCTCAGGGGAGTGTCACCAGAACAGAGTGCTGTGGGATTTGTCTCCTGCGTAGACAGTGCCTGGCACAGAGTAAGCGCCCAACAGACATTGGCTCTGATCATGAGTGTGGCCTTCAGCGGTTTGACGGGCACAAGTCAGGGGGCCAGACCCGCGGGTGCCGGGCACCAGGCAGACAGGCAGAGCTGCGCTGGGCGCTGGGGTGGAGACCGGAAGTGAGAACAGGAGCGCATGCTGCTCGAGGTCAGTCTGTGAATCAGGGTCGGGGCTTTTGTATGAATTACTACACGGTCACCACAACCCAGGAACATGAGTATTAGCTCACGGCCCTTGTCATGGATTGTATGTCCCCCCCCCACCCCGCAAAGACATGTTCAAGCTCTAACCCCCGCTAACTGTGAATGTGACCACGTTTAGAAATAAGGTCTTTGCAGAGGTAGTCACGTCCCAATGAGGCCATGATAGATGAGGGCAGGCCCGAATCCAATGCCTGGAGTCCTTAGGAGAAGGGGAAAGTTTGGACGTACTCACACAGGGGAAGGGGGCCTGGGACTGGAGTGAAGCTGCCGTGGCCACGAGTGCCCAGCAGCACTGGCCACCACCAGCGGCCCGGGGAGAGGTATAAAATGGGTTCTCCTCCTGAGCCCCCAAGAAGGAACCAGCCCTCTGACACCTTGATTTCAGACTGGAGCCTCCAGAACTGTGGGAGAGAAAGCAGCTGTCACTTTAAGTCCCCAAGTTCCCAGTGCTTTGTCTGCAGCAGCCCTAGGAAACTGATGCGGCCCCACGTACAGATGAAGAAACGGGCGCTCTCGGAGGTTAGGTCACCGGGCCAAGGCCAGTGCTTGAACCTGGGGCGCTTTGCTCCCCAGCCCCTGCCCCTAGCCAGCGGGAAGGCTGTTTTGTGGTCACGTGTGCCCAGGCTCCACCGCACGGGCCTCTGCGTGTCCAGAGACGGGAGCTGCTCTGTGTGTGCATGCTGGAGGCCACGGGGGTCCAGTGGGAGACCCTGAGCTCTGTGCCTCGTGGAACCGGCCTGGGAGTGGCAGTGGCTCGAGAGTCACATCATAGGGTATCAGGCACTGTCCGGTCAGGGTCTATGCTCTTTCAGCGTCCAGGGGGCGTCCGTCTGGTGCTCAGGACCCTGGATGGAGCCAGCCCTGTTTTCAGAAGACTCAGGCTCTAATGCCAGCCTGACTCCCTACCAGCCCCATGACCTTGGGCCAGTGACCTCAGCTCCCTCTGCCACAGTTTCCTCATCTGGAAGATCGGCCAAAGACTCGGGCCGGGTGGGTAGGCCAGGACTGGAGACAAAGGGCCTTTGTTACTGGTGCCGGGAGCAGACTGATGCAGGGAAGGCTGCGCTAGGACAGTTTAGGACAAGGTGACCTTGAATTCCCTCTGGGAAACAGGAAGTCCATGCTGCCCAGGTCACTGCCCTGGCCACAGGAAATCAGCCGACCGCCCCCCCGCCCCCCCCACTGTGTCCCAGCCCAGGAAGGGATTTGCTGTTTTGTCAACAGCCCGGCCAGCTTCTGACAGCAACGCTCAGAGCTACTGGGGGGTTGGGGGGGGCAGTGGGGGCAAGTCAGCGTCTGCTCCCTCATTATGTAGAATGGCTGCTGAGGCCCAAGGGGAAGGGACAGGTCCCAGGTCACACAGTGCCCAGAGAGGGGCCCAGGGAGAGCTCCGCACCTGTGACCGTCAGCAGCAGCGGCAGCAGCAGCAACAGTAATAGGCACAGTCTCTGCCTTTCTGTCAGGCTCACCTGTGTGTGTGCTTTACAGGTAACAGCTTCTTCAGCCCTCACAGCGCTATGTGGTAGACACCACGATTACCCCCCGTTTTACAGATGAAGAAACTGAGGCACAGCATTGTCAACTATGCTGCCCCAGGTCCCACAGCTACTGGGGAGTGGCTCTGGCCCAATCCTCCTGTTCTGAAGTGGGGAAATTGAGGCCTGGAGTGGTGAAGGGAGCCCCAGGCCTCCTGTGGCTGGTGCGGTTAGCTGTCTACTGTCCTCTTCATCATCTTTTCTCCCAGGATCCAGGCTTTCTTCATGGTGGCAGTGTGCCCAGATTCAAGAACCAAACTATTTTTTCTACTCTCTCTAGTATATCGGGGTGCCACGTGACACATTCTGGCCCATGGAATCTAAGCAGATTCCCTGTGTGGGGATTCCAGAAGAATCTTTAAAGAGAGATCATCCAACTGGTACGGGCCTTTAACTTTTTACCCATCCCTTTCTTTCTGCCCAGAGCACAGACCAGATGCTGGAGCGGGAGCAGCCGTTTTGTGATCTGGAGGCCATAAGTCTGAGGCTAAAGCCACATGCTGAGGACAGCTGAACTGAGAGAGGGAAGGGTCCCAATGACATCGGTGTCCCTTTCTCAGCCTGGGTCTGCCTTCTTCTGGACTTCTGGTTAATGAGAACAAAAACATCGTCATTGATTTAAGCCCTGTTCAGTTTCTTTTTTTCTTTTAATTTTGCTACTTGCAGCTACTCTTGTCTTACTTGTGTCTAGATTCTCTAAGTCTTAAATTCTAATCAAGCTGGAGTTGGAAGGACAATGAGGAAATATCTAGTTCAGTGATTTTCAAATTTTGTGTTGCATCTGTGCTTTGGGGGACCTGCAAAACCATTGAACATCTTCTATGTAAATATAAATATTTATGGGAGGGCCCCATCTCTTTGCTTAAAAGGACCAACTCTGTTTTTCCACTGCTTAAATATGTCAAAAAGCCACTGTCTTGCCAAACTCTTTTACATAACGACGGGAAAACAGACAACGGGCAGGAGTGGGAATAAAGGGCCCCACAGCACCTTGCGGGGAGGGGGCAGCTGGCAGGGAGGGACGATTCCCTGTCAAGTGGCAACCGGCCCCACTACTGCAAACGAGCCTCATGCACCTGGAGAGATGAATGCGTCGTGACTGCGAAGGAAAACGGGGCAGTGACGTCACCCGCGGGAGCAGAGTGACATGAGATGAGAGTCCCCGTCAATACGTTCTAGACCCCGGGCTGGGGACGGGATGCATTAGTGGGTAAGACAGACGAGGTCTCTGCTGCAACAAGCAGCAGGAAAATGTTCAGACACGGGACGCCCAAGAGATGAAAGTCTCCGGCACTCCCTTCCCCCAGGAGTCGTCTGGTCGGAAGGGTCTTTGAGCCTTGGAATGTGGTTTCCTGTGCCTGCCCTGCCGTGGCCTTGCTGTGTGGCCTGAGGTAATCTCTGCCCTCTCTGGTCTCTGGGGGTCAGGGGGAAGCTCGCTCCAAGGACTCTTTCTCTCTCTGACATCCAGGAGGCCTGTGGCATAGGAATGATCCCATTTTTTAGTGCACCTGTGTGTTTCTTAACTGCTTTCATGTGTCTCTTTTCCTTTCAGCCAGCGGCATCCAGGGTCTTCGAGAGGAATAGGATCAGGGGTCGGGAATACAAAAGGCAAGGCTTGATGTTCAGCTTTTGACTGAATGGGATCCTGCAGTCCTTAGACAGATAATGGTCTTGAAAGCCAGGCTTTGCTGAGAGGGGGAAGGCTTTCTAAGTCCTTTGCACATCAAGAGCCCAGCCTGGCTGCCTCTGAGATCACAAGAGGAACGTGCAGAGGGTGGGGGAGATGAAGAGAGGGAAACTCCTGCCAGGCGGGGAGGGGAAGTGGGGTCTGCCATCGAGGGGATTCTGGTGAGGCGGGACCAGGGTGAGGATGTGGCCTGGGTCCCAAGGAGAGACCCAGGAGCCTGCCCTCCTGGGCATCAGCCTACAGTGGGGATGAGGCCAGAACACAGATGCTAGGCCATCAGTGCTGGTGATGGTCCACATACCAACGTGGGGAAGTAGGTGAGATGGGGGGGCACGACATTGGTGGGAGGGGGCTGACCTAGCATTGCTGGGCCCCCAGGGCCTGTGTGCGGTGACCAGGAGGTCCAGAATTCCAGCTCCCCAGGATCAAGAGGCCCTTGTGACCAGGGACAGTGGGGGAACGCCTGGGCCACTGCAGTGGAGACAGGGCCAGTTCCATCACCAGCGGGGACAGTGTGGACTGTGGCCAGTGCCTGGAGAAGCAGGAAGAGACACCTGGCATGGTGCCAGTGTGGACCAGGTGAGCCACACACAGATGGGGAGACCTCACCCCCCTGCTCCCAGGAAGTGTGGCCAGCTTCCCCGACCTGTGTCTCTCCTGGCTGCCATGTTTGGAAGGGAAGTGGGGAGGGGGAAGCCCTGTGCATTCACCCCAAGACAACTGAACTCCAGAGACACCATATGACACTGGACGGGGACAGGGTCATGTTTAATTGGCGATGAACTTGCTAGTTAACAGTCCCTCTTCCCACCACCCCCACCGTCAGCGGGACAGGCGTTGGAGCGTAAGACGAGCTCATTTGTGAGAAGTGTAAGGAGGCTACACTCACTTTCCTCTGAGTACCTGGGTTAGCATGCGCAGTTTGGAGCTGTCGATATCAAGAGAAGGGCCCGCCCGTCTCTGGTTTGTCCTTCCCTCTGGCCAGCTTTCATTTTGCCAGTCAGGTGGGAAGAGGCTGGCGGGGGGCAGGCGGCCCATGGGTGATAACTTCCCAGTCCTTTAGCAAGTGCTCTCACACGTGCTGTCTTATTTGATAGTCTCAAGGATGATCGCCCCCATTTGAGGCATCTGAAGCTCTGGGAGGTTAAACAATCTGCCCAAGGTCACACAGCGAATTGATAGCAGAGCTGGGGTCTGAACTTGAGTCTTCAGCCTGGAGTCATGCGCTTCTCACTTTGCGCAGGCCCTATGGGAAGCAGCACAGCCACGTGATTGACGACGGTGGTTACAAGGCCATGATCTACTCGGGGACCTCCTGCGTGTGACAGGGGACATCACAGTGATCAGTCAGGGGCCGTCAGGGAGCTACTTGCTGGCTTCCTGGTGTGTCCCGGCAGGGGCTCTGAGCCATCACTCTTCTTACTATGTGTTAGGGGCCCAGATGAGAAGCTTCAGATGCACCTGGTAGAGTGACGTGCAAGAAAGACTCATGTGTCTTGCTCCAATTAAGATGTTGGAAGAGAAGAGAGTTTAATTGTCTCACAATTACCTTTATTTATCAAACTCAGAATGAAGAGTGATTATGAAGTGTCTTGGGAGAGCTTCGTGGAGGTGGGGTGGTCTGGGCCGGACGCGCATCCACACCGCTGCAGGACAGGAGGCCCACCCATGGGGGCATCTGGGGAGAGGCTTTTAGGCCCCGTGGAGGAGCAGGTGAGGTCTGGCCCCCACCTTGCTTCTGGCTTGCAGGGGGCTTTGAGTCTGTCTTGTCCCTCTCTTGGGTCTTAGCTTCTCCCTGTGGAGAGTGGGGAAAGCTCTCTGCCCTGCTCATTTCCCAGGGAAGGAAGGAAACAGGAGACTCCTCAGCAGGCTCCTACTGTGTACTTGATGCTGTGTCCAGCCTTCTCACACACGCTGTGAAATCCCTTTCATAGCTCATGAGGTCACCTCCCCCGGCAAACCCTCCTTGGAGCCCCCAGCTTGGGTTAGATGACTCTCTTTAGACCTCCATTCCCCAGACTTTGGTGGTGTCTTCGCCGTCCTGGGGGTTGCGTGGTCCATCTCTTTGCTTGGGCGCTGAACTCTGCAAAGGCCAAGATAATTTTTGACTCATGTTGGCATTCTTAGCGCCTGGGATAGATCTCCAGTAGCTTCCCCATAAATGTTTTTTGAATCAACGACTAACAGATGAGCAATTTAGTCTCAGGGGTGTCAGTAAATTGCCCAAGGACACCCAGTTAATAATTCTCAGAGCCAGAAATCAATATCTTGAGGGGGCCCTCAGTGAGAGGGTGAGGGACAGGGTGAGGAGGGAGAGGTAAGCCTTGGAGACGAGCCTGTGCAAAGGCGTGGGGGCTTGTCTCTGTCCAGGAGGGCACTGGGAGCCGCAGACTGGGAGGCTGCACCCCCGGGCTGGCCCGCCTCAGCCTGCTGAGCCGGCTGTCCACTGTCAGCTCTGACCCTGCAGACTCCTGAGGCTCCTGGGTCACTGGCACATCCTGCCAGATCCTGTGGCACGAGAAGGAAGGAAGCAATCTTGGTTTGCTCGGTTTCCTCCGGTCTTTCCGTAACCCCTGTGCTGGCTCAAGGAGCAGTGTCTAGAGACAGCCTTGCACAGTGGGATGGCTGGGGAGTGGGGGGCACAGGCTGCTCTTCTCGCCTGGGGCTCCTTTGCATTCTCGTGTTGGTTGCTGCCTGGCCATGGCTGAGCCGGTTGCAAGAACCCAGGCGGGCTTGGCATTTGCTGAGGACCTACTGGGGGGTACAGAGGGTGCTGGGCACTTTTATACATGATCTCCCCACTCAGTGTACCCTCAGGTGGCACCACTACCCCCATGTCGTAGTTGAGAAGGCTGATGCTCAGTGGGTTAGGAGGCTGGCCTTGGACAGACAGCTCTTTAGAAGCAGGGCCAGGATTTGGACCCAGGACTGTCTGGGTCCACCGTGCCAGGCTGCCTTCCAAACTCACCTGAGTTTCTTAGCCAGACATCCCACTGGCATGGTGGTGCCCTGCACAGAAGGGTCCGGCGGGCACACATCCCTCTAGCCAGGAGACAGGTACTGAAGGCAGCTGTTGGCCCTGACAGGTGGGCCCAGGGCACATGAAATAGGGAGCAGGAATGAGGGCCTGGAGAAAAGTATTGGAAAAGTTCAGTTCTCAGCCAGCTCCGACCTTGAGTGTCTTGGAGTGAGTGTTCTTTAGAGGGAGACAGTAGTACTGCAATGGTCACTTACATTGTAATATACATATATATTCGTAATTCACCTACCTAACCATCCACCTCCCCATCCATCCAACCGTCCGTCTATCCATCCATCCATCCCTCCATCTGCCCACCCATCTGTTTGTCTGTCTGTTCACCCACTCATTCATCTACCTCCATTCCCATGAACATTTTCCATCCACCTACTGATCCATCTGTCCATCCATCCAACTACTGTCTACCCACTCTCAGTCTGTCCATCCATCCATCCATCCATCCACTCACTCGGTTACACACATAGGCTAATTCAGTGGTTCAACAAGACTGTTCAAGGACCCAGGGTTGTTCTGTATTTTTGGTTCGTGGTACTCAGAGTGTCAGGCTTCTGTTCTTCATCCTTCCTCCTCATGGCTGCAGCATCTCTGCAGCATCTCTGCAGCATCTCATCCCCCCACATCAGTGTGGAAAGGCCAGAAGAGAGAACACCCCCTTTTTGCATTCCTGTAATGAGGAGAACTGTCCTGAAGGATCCCCAGTAGACTTCCTCTCGTCTCCTGGGTCAGAATTACATCACATGGTTATTCCCAAACCACTTTCTGGCAAGGGAAAATGACCACGATAGCCTCAAACTAGACAAGATGAGGCCCCAGTCTCCTCCTAAGCTACAGAAGTTGTGGATAAAATTGGGATTCATTTAGCAAGGGAGAAGGAAGGGGAAGAGGGAGGTGGCTGATGAGTAGGCAAATGTGTCAGCCTCTCCATCCATCTTTTCCATTCACTCCCCATCTACACAGCAATTCATCCATCTGTATACCCCTCATTTATCCATCCGTGCGTCCATTCATCTATCAAACATTTATTGATGCCCACTGTGAGCCAGTCCCTACGCTTCCTGTCTGGTGGGAGCTCACAAGAAAAAAACCTCATTAGGGAGAAATATGGAGTTTCCCATAATACCTCTGATAACTGCTTTATTTAGTCACAGTAAGAATAATATCTGAAGATCGTGCTGTGCATTGCAGTTTGCAAAGATCTCCCAGGACCACTCCTTCATTCCACACACGTTTATTGAGCATCTGCCGCATGCCAGGGCCAGCTTTTTAGTTTTACAAAGTGCTTTTTCTTACATTTGTCAGAAAGAGCCCTCCAAAGGCAGAGACCAGGCTACAGGCATGGAGCATCATCTCTAGAGCCTTCCTCAGGGCCAAGGGCGGGGAGTCCTCTAGGAAGGTTTTTTTCTTTTGTGTGGGGGCTCCTCCTGGGGTTAAGGAAGAAAGGGTTTTCCAGAGACAGGGCAGGCCTTTCTAGAACCACAGACTGAGCATTTTCCAGAGCTGGTGATGGGCGTCGTTCAGAGCTAGTGTGGAGCCTCACAGTCCACAGGCAGGGGGTCTTCTGGGCGTAGAAGGATAGAACTGTACTTTGCTTGGCACAAAGTGGGCATCTCCTCTTGACTCAAGGGTGCAGGGTTTTCTCTGTGAAACCTGGAGGTATCCCTGGCCAGCCCTGCAGGGCCTGTGAGGTGGGTAGAGGTAGGTCTGTCTTTGACGCAGACACCTCCATTGCAGTCACACCCACTCCTCTCGCCTGCCCTTCATCCCTGGTGTACCGACCAGTCTGGGCAACATCTGAGCACCTCCAGACTCACCCTGATAATCCTTCAAAATGCATCACCCCTGTTCCTTACCCAAGGACCCTCTCTGCTCAGGTGGAGGGGCCAGATTGCGTGAATAACAACCATTTCCATTCGTGAGTCGGCTGGCAAATGGGCCCTCCAGATTTCGGGTGGGGATTCCCCACAGCCATGGGCAGATCTTCTGATAAAATGATTTTCTGACATTGCATTTTCTAGAGTCTTGGGCAGAGTGATTTTTCATGGTCCTATAGCTTAGGATGAAGTGTCATCCAGAGCAGCAGTGGAGTTATTTCTAGGGTCAAGATCAATGTCTTCCAGAGTGTGCCCCGAGGTGTTTTCCTGTGTTCAAGAAGGAGTGTTTTCTGGATGCAAGGATGGAGCATTTCCCAGACCTAAGATGGAGGGTTTCGCAGAGCTATGGACAGACATTTTCCCAGACTTGGGAATAGAATTTTCCAGAGCTGGGGATTGAGAATTTTCTTAAGCAAGAAAGAGCCCCCCCACCACTACCTCCCCTTCCCTATTCATAGTCATAGAGTTTTCCAGAGGTGGCAAAAAAAAAAAAAACTCAGATGGAAGACAGAGGATCATCTCTCAGCTCAGAGTAGGGAACGGCTTCTCCTCCAGAGGCAAAGGGTGGCTGGGCTGCTCAGTACTTCAGGGTCTGCACAGTCACCCTGAGATCCCACTGAAGCCCACTCTCAGCTGCAGCTCCCAGACAGAGGGTGGCAAAGCGCATCACATCTGAGCCTCACAGCTCAACTTGAAAATGGTTCACACTCCCCAGATGATCCAGTTCTAGGCCCTCAAGGTCAGAGTGAACGCTCCTTGACTCATCTCACCACAGGGGAAAAGAAAGTCTAAAAGCAAGGACCTCAGAGCCTCTGGTCAGCTGGGGTGTCGGCCTCGTCCCCTTTCATCGATGCGTCGGTCACTTCTCGGCAACTTGCCCACATGCCCTAAGTAAATAGGAGTGAACAGACCTAGATATTGGGGCAAAGGAAGGTGCCAGCATCATCAGAACCAGGTTAGGGAATAAACAACCAGAAGTGCCAGAAAATCAAACTGCATGGAACTCTGACAACCAAGAAATTAAAGAAAAAGTCAACCAGAACAACCAGACCGCAGGTGCACTAGGACAAAGAAATCGGGCCCAAATGAAAGAACAGAGCAAAACTCCAGAAAGAGAGCTAAGCAGTGAGGAGATAGCCAACCTATCTGATGGAGAGTTTAAAGCCCTGCTAATCAAAATGCTCACGGAACTGATTAAGCTTGGTCAAAAAATGAAAAAACAAATGAAAGATACCCAAAATGAAATAAAACAAAGTATTCAGGGAACCCACAATGACAGGAAGGAAACCAGGACTCAAAGCGATGATTTGGAACAAAAGAAAGAAACATCCAACCAGAACAGAATGAAGAAATGAGAATTCAAAAAAGTTGAGAGATTTAGGAATCTCTGGGACAACCTGAAACGTTCCAGTATCCAAATCATAGGGGTGTCAGAAGGAGAAGAACAACAGCAAGAAATTGAAACTTATTTGAACAAATAATGAAGGAAAACCTCCCCAATCTGGCAAAGGAAATAGACTTCCAGGAAGTCTAGGAAACCCAGAGAGTCCCAACGAAGTTGGACCTAAGGAGGAACACACCAAGGCACATCATCATTACATTAGCCAAGATTAAAGATAAGGACAGAATCTTAAAAGCAGCAAGAGAAAAGGAGACAGTTACCTATAAAGGAGTTTCCATAAGACTGTCAGCTGATTTCTCAAAAGAAACCTTGCAGGCAAGAAGAGGCTGGAAAGAAGTATTTGAAGTCAAGAAAGGCAAGGACCTACATCCAAGATTGCTCTATCCAGCAAAGCTTTCATTTAGAATGGAAGGGCAGATCAAGTGCTTCTCAGATAAGGTCAAGTTAAAGGAGTTCATCATCACCAAGCCCTTATTATATGAAATGTTAAAGGGGCTTATCTAAGAAAAAGAAGATAAAAAATATAAACAGTAAAATGACAACTAACTCACAACTATCAACGAATGAACTTAAAAGAAAAGAAAAATGAGAACAAAAACTAAGCAAAGAACTAGAACAGGAACAGAATCAGAGAAATGTACATCACATGGAAGGATTTCAGTGGGGAGGGGGAAGGGAGGAATAGGGGGGAAGGTACAGGGAAGAAGAAGCATAATCGGTAGGCATAAAATAGATGGGGAGAGATCAAAAATGGTATCGGAAACAGAACTAAAAAAAACCCTTATATGTGCAACCCATGGGCATGAACTAAGGGGGTGGAATAATGGAGGGTTGGAGGGTACAGGGCGGAGTGGGGATAAAGAGGGAAAAATTGGGAAAACCGTAATAGCATAATCAATCAAATATGCTTTAAAAAAAAAAAGAGCCACGTTAGGGTCCCTGGGCAGCTACTTACCCCATCTGTGCTTCAGCTTTCTTACGCACAAATGACAACAATGTAGCGCATCCTGTGGGTGAGGCGCCCACGTGGTCCATGGGAAGCAGGAGCCTTCTGATAAATGTAAGACACAATGAGGGTAGTGAGGAGAAGCAGCACTGGCCTGCCTGGGGACTGACACTCCTTAATGGGGTGCCCTGGGAGACCCCACTTCCTCCTCTGACCCTCCAGTTCCCCGCACTGTAAAACTCAAGGGTTAAAAGATGATGAGAGTTAATATCCACACCAACCCTGACATATATTAACATTCTATGAGCTGAACCTTGGTCTTCAGAGAGCTGCCCCCGAGCCCATCCTCCGGGCAGGGAGAGGGGAATCATTTCTCAGCACCAGTGACGACATCCATCAACATCTTGTCGGAGGGTGAGGTGAAGCTCTCCTGGCATAAATATGGTGACCTAGTAACTGAGGACACCTCCTAGCTAATCAATCCTCTTCCCTTGAGATTTTCTGGGCACCTATATGGTGCAAAGATGAAAGGCAGATGGGAAGTCAAAGTGTCCCAGGGACGAGGGGGCAGTAAAGGCTGCCTTCTCTGTCTGAGAAGGGCTCCCCGCGGAGAGGGCCGCGCAGCGATTCTCATCACACCGAATCTGCCCCTGTCGGAAAGGGACGCTCTGGAGACTGACTACCGGGTTTCCCGGCCAGTCCAAACTCCCGGCCGGTGCACGCGAACGTCTCCAAACACCGGTAAACATGCATACGACAACCTTTCAAGGATTTCTGCTTAGAATAAAACATTTTAAATGGAAATCAATAAAAAGTCTTATTTACTATTTTTTATTATTTTACTTTTACTGGATGTTTTTTATGTCGTTATTTTAAAACCAGCCATTTATTTAACCCTGCAAGGCCAAGCAGAGGCCAGGTCTGCGCATGGATATGTACGACGTGGGATGTGAAGGGGGTTCACCTCCTGCTCCACGATGGTCACCGCCGCATTGTCAGCAACCAGCGAAGGGCAGGTAGACTGGGTCTGGGCTGTGAGTGCCCCCAGGTGTCTGGCAGAAGCAAGGAAAATGTCTGGAAAATAATCAGGCAAGAAAGCGGATCCCCGAAGGAGAACAGTGGAGATTCACCTGCCGCTCACGCTGCAGCCTCCCACCTGGACTTGCGTGCGTTGTTAAGAGCTTCCAGCAGTGAGCACATGCGTGTTAATTGCTGAATACATTTTACTTGTTTAGTATGCTTGGGGCACTATTTTTTTTTTTTTTTTTGGTAAGCCATGCAGATATGAGAATTCAGCTGGTGAGGGATAATTACAATTACTTAAATTTCAATCAATATTTAATTTATTAAAGTTATAGATCTTAGAACCCTCTCTTTCTTCAGCGTTTACTTCCAACTTATGGATCTTGATATTTTATTCATGAACTTAGTAAATTTTACATAAAAGCAAGATCACATTTACTTGTTCATTGATTCATAGTCACTTAACTTATAAATTTGATAGATTAAATCCCCATAAACTTTTAACACCGTTTACACATTTAATTAAGCACATTCCTTTAGATATTTCAAACTAAAATTACAAATCCAATTTATCTGATTCAAATACTTCAAATACCTGACAAGGGAGATTTGCAAATATAACAGACAAATTATTCCTAAGTGCTTAAACACCTTCTGTAAATCTAATCAGACATAAAAATAATATTTAGATATTACTTCAAATGTGCTAAAAAAACAAGCAGAACGATATAAAAACAAAACAATGATTATAAAATTTCTTACTGCAACTGTAAATATAACTTACATAAAAAGTATCAATACTATTGTTCATTTCTTTAACATCTTGTTGTGTTATAAGAAATATGTGAGGGTCAACCTATAAATTTCTCATCCTCATCAAGATAAAGCCCCTGGCTGGTGTAGCTCAGTGGATTGAGCGCAGGCTGTGGACCAAAGGGTCACTGGTTCAATTCCCAGTCAGGGCACATGCCTGGGGTGCAGGCCAGGTCCCCAGTGGGGGCCATGTGAGAGGCAACCACACATTGATGTTTCTCTCCTCATTCTCCCTCTCTTCCCCGCTCTCTAAAAATAAATAAATAAAAATAAATCTTTTTTTAAAAAAAGATGAAGCCTATTACTATCTTGCATGAGAGCTGAGGTTCTCGGCAGGAACTCAGGTCCGTGACACAGGAGGAGGGACTTCGTTCAGTTGAATCCTGAGCGTTGGGCCACAGGATGCCAATCAAAGATGCTCGAGACCAGCAGAGGCCCAGTCACAGAAGGGCTTTCCGGCAACGGGTGGTGGGATCTCTTGGCCGCATCATCGATGCTTTTCAAACTCTTACCTTTCAGCTGGAACTTAACCAATAATATGTTTCAATTTCTTGCATCTAAGGTCCTTTTCTGGAAATGACCAGTCCCTTAAACTCATGAGGGAGATTCCAGGCCACTAAATGGTATTTCATTTCCACAAAACAACCCAATTGTGTAATTTTTCTTTTTTTATTTAGATTTTTCCCTTTTATTTATTCCCATGACCACTTCTTCCCCTTATTAACCCCCTCCCCTCTGCACTCACCACACTGTTGTCCACATGTGTGATTCCTTACGTTAAAATCCAGTCTAGCTCTGGATGGCGTAGCTCAGTTGATTGAGTGCAGGCTGTGGACCAAAGGGTTGCCAGTTCGATTCCCAGTCAGGGCACATGCCTGGGTTACAGGCCAGGTCCCCAGTGGGGGCCACGTGAGAGGCAACCACACATGATGTTTCTCTTCCTATCTTTCTCCTTCCCTTCCCCTCTCTCTAAAAATAAATAAATAAAATAAAAAAACCCCAGTCTGCTCATCTCCTGCCCATTTTTCTGCAAGGCCATCTTTTTCTTATTCATTCGCAGGAGTTCTCTATGAATTCTGGATGTGAGTTCTTTGCCTGGTATGTCTGTTGCAAACATGTCTTTCCCCTCAATTGAGGTCAAGAGTCGGGTCTTTGCTCTGAAGTCCACTACTCAACTGCAGTCTCGAGGTCTCCTCTCAAGTGTTCAACCGCCTTGTTGAACTGTGTGACAGCATGGATCTCTCACTTCTGGATTCTCCATCTTCGCACTTCACCCCTTCTGCTGAAGCTATTGCCAAATAAGGAGCTGGCCTCATTTTTCATGCTGTTGCCTAGCCCCATTTTTTAACCCTTCTTCATATTGTGAAAGAGAAATTGCATACAGAAAGTACATAAAACTAAATGCATGATTTAACAAGTAAATGCCCATATAACTACCATCCAGGGCAAGAAATACATGGCCAGCCCTCAAAAGTTTCTTAGAGATAAAAAAAAAAAAAACTACTTATCTATCTACCTGCCAACTTCCTCCTGCCCACACACACAGTTGACCCTTGAAAAACACAGAATTGAACTACATGGTCCGCTTATACACAATTCTTTCAATGAAAATTGTAAATGTATTTTTCCTATGATTTTCTTATGCCATTTTCTTTTCCCTAGCTTACTTTATTGTAAGAATATAGTATGTAGTACATAGAGCATGCAAAATATGTGTTAACCGACCATTTATGTTATCGGCAAGGTTTCCAGCCCGCAGCAGGCTGTTAGGAGTTCGGTTCTGAGGGGTCGGCAGCCGTACACGGATCTTCCGCTGTGCAGGGAGGGCAGCTCCCCTCACCTCCCTGTTGCTCAAGGCTCAACTGTATTAGACATAGTTTAGGTTTGCCTGAATTTGAACTTCATATCGAAACAGTCACGCTGAATGCCTTGTTTTGTGTCCTCACTTCTCCCTTCGACACGATAACACGCATCCTGTTGTTGTCTGTGACTGTTCATGCATTTTAATTGGTGCATATTATTCCACTATAAGGCAGATGCCGCATTCCACTCTGATGGACATTTGGGTTGTTTCCAAGTTTCAGCTGTTAGGAACAGTGCTTTTGTGCTTCTAAAAATATTCTTATACATTTTTATGATACGCAAATGCATGAATTTAAGGTCTATATCTAGAGCTATAATTGCCGGCCACAGGGTATATATCTATTTCCAACTTTCCCAGAAAAAGCTCAAACTCCTTTCTAAAGTGGTTATAACATTTTTTTTTTCTTAAGTCAGTATCGGTGAGCTATATTTTTCTTGGGATTTGTCCACTTCACCTAAAATTTCAAATACACTGGGCCTGAGAATTTTCACCACGTTCTTTTTGACATCTGTGGTGCTTGCGGTGATTCACCTCCCCCCTCCCATTTTGGGTATTGTTTATTTGTGCCTGCTCTGTGTTAGTCTCAGTCAATGACCTCAGGGCAAAGTGGCTTCCATGACCACTTTTTCCTCTGGGTTCCTGTATTTCTTTGCAACTGGTCATTTCTTATTATCTTGTCAGCTCTTCGCTGCTTTGAAGGAGAAGCTTTTACATTTTTATTGAGCGTCTTCATTTTTTTCGATGGGAGGGCTAGTCCTCTGTTTCTGGAAGTCCGTGGTCATTCAAGAGTCCTCACTTTGACGTCCAACACGCGGCACCTCCATCGTGAGCGCCATCAGCTCTGCTGCTAAAACAGACCCCAGCACCGCCCACGGCTCTCTAGCTGTCATCTGGTGATACAACATTTCACAAGTGCTGTCTTAACCCAGTTTTGAGATCCTGGCTAGAAACTCTCAACTCCCATTCGTGGGCCCTTTGCTGCAGCTGTGCACCCCAATCTCTCTCCTGTCGGATTCTCAGACTCCTGGGGGACAGCACGCCTAACTACCAGAGAACTGACGCCGAACGTCTGAGATGACTCCTTCGTTTTGAATCCACGGCATTGTTCAAATACGCTACTCACAGGCAGCCTGAAACCCACTAGCCCTGCCCTGCTTGCCACACGTAAGCTGCCGCCTCGTTGCAGCTTGCTGCTCCTCTTTTCTGGAGCAGCCCCTGCGTGGCCTGCGTGGCAGCCTGCTCTGGTTCCGAGCTGAGTAATAAACGGTTCTGCGTTTCATCCATCCGGGAGTCAGTGTACATTGTTCTGCTTTCATCAGAACCTAACAAACGGTAAAACAATAACTCCGCCCCCTCACTGCTTCCAGTCTCCAGCCTGGACCCTCGAATAGCCACTGACTCTCTCCGTGTTCTATTTTCCTGTCTCCCATCTGTGATGCTCTTACCGCTGAACTCAGACTGAAACCCAAACACCTCCCTGTGGTTCCAAAGGCCCCGTGTGGCTCTCCCCCTGCGGACCTCTCTGACCCCCTCCACTCCCTTGTGTACCACGCCCCGGCCATACTGGGCTCCTTCACCTTCTCTCCCGTCCAGAGTCTTTACATAATGAAAGTGTTTGGAGAGCTCATTCCAAACCTTCCCACGGCTTCTTCCTTTTCCTCATTCAGGTCCCAGCTCCAGTCCCCCAAAAGAAGGCTGTCCCTGAACATCCTTGCTAAAGCTAGGTACAGCATCTTTTCCTCCGATCCACAGTCAAGCTGTAGATGGAACCTCTTGAAGATGGAGCACCATCCATTTCTTGGGAATAGAGCACAAACAACACCTCTTCCAGGGCTGAGGGACCCAGCCCCTCCTCTGCCCCCATGGAAGAGGCCACGGGGCCTGGGAGCCTCCACTGACATGAAGTGACATGGCGTTAACAGTCAGATTTGTCCCTGGGGCTGTTTCAGAGTTCCCACCTTCCTGGCCCTTCTTCCAAGATGCCCTGAACCTATCACTTTAAGACCCACACACTCATGCAGAGACCTCATTAAGACTTCCTCTCCTGCATTTCACTCTGAGAGCCCTCTACTCAGAGAACGTGGGCATGGCGTCTCACCCGAAAGTGTGCCCAGGTCTCTAAATCAGCCTCCCAGCTGGTCCCGTTCTACACCCACAGAACAAGGTGGGCGTGTAAAAACAAACGGGCGGAAGATTGACTGGAGGACCTCTTTTGGTTTTGTCGGGTCGAGGGGATCTCTTCTCCTTTCAGTGAGGATGTGGGCAACTCTCTCTGATGCTCCAAACAAACCATACCGGGTGGTCCTACAGCCAACATACTGTCATGTCAAGAACATGGACCTCGGAATCTGGAGGACCTGGGTTTGACCCAGTAAGGCTGTGGAGTCTCGGGTGAGTCAGTGCCCGCCTTGCAGGTTGTCACGAATGTCTGAAGTAATGAGGTACGTGAAGGTCCCAGGTGTGCCCTGGGCTGGCGGGTCTCTTACCTAGTGTTCAACTGTGAGTCGGACCAGAGTTAGAAAAGTGCAGCGAATTGGAAGTTGAGGCACTGAAAAAATCTCCAGGTTCTGCCACGCAGCTCAACTGTGTGACTCTGGCGATCGCTTCCCCTTCCTGGCCCTCAGTCCCTCATCTGTGAGACTGAAGGCTGAATAAGAGGATTCCAAGGGCACCACCAGCTCTGACAACCCTGACCGTAAGATCTGGATTCTCCTGACATTTAAGGAGCTGCCAGGTTATTTACCCTTGTTCCTCGGGAGAGGACATCTGTAGCTGTTGTGTTCGGGATTTGGGTGAGGCTTTGATGGTATTAACGTGGTGTAATGACAAAATTCAAGATTCTTGTCTGACCATCCCGCTTGTGTTTTCCCCAAGAGAGTGTACAGAAGTACGTGTGATGACTGGGACGTCAAGGCACCCCTCTGTGATGAGCTGAGCAAGTGCCCCATGTGCCAGTGCAGAGTGTGTCATGTTAGAGTCTTGGCCGGGCACTTCCATCCTTCTGTCACACTCAGTGATAATAATGTCATCACGATAGCTGATTCATTGGTAGTTACTGTGTGCCAGCAACAGACGTTATTTAATTCTCAGTAACAGCCCTATGATTGTATTATAATGACCATGCTAACCAGAAAATAGGCCCCATCAGTCTTCAGAAATCTGAGCCAACAGATAGGCAAGTTTCCTCCCTGCTGTGGGGTGAGGGGTGGGAGACACGTCGTAGGAGACAGGACCAGCCTCAGCTTTTAGGTGATGACTACAGCATGTCTATAGGAGAGGGAGAGAGGTGCATGGAGGATGTGAAAAGTGGGTGGGGGCTGGGGCAGGTCATGGGCCGGGGGACTTGCAGGGTCCACATCAGCTCTGTGGACTTGTACTTGGCAGAGACTCTGTGCCCAGTGCTGGGAATACAGAGACGAGTAACAGTCTCTGTGTGTGTGGGAGTGAGGGGTGACGGGGGTGGGGGGAGCAGGCACGGAAACAGACAGACACCTTTTCAACGCGGCATAACTCTCCAAACAAAAGTACACAAGACGTCAATGTCGCATGGAAGGGGTGTGGCAGTCCTGTCTGGAGGCTAGGAAAACCCTCCCAGCCTCCCAGGTAAGGCAGTGACGGTCACTCAGCCACCAGACCCCAGGCTCCACGTCCTCTGTACTCACTTCTGAATTTGGTTCCTCCCACCTCTACCTTAAGGTCTTAGCCCCTCCCACCCCAACCCTCACCAGTTCCTGCACTGACTGTCTCCTAGCCCCTCCAGGCCATCCTCCACGGAGCACAAACCTAATCATAGCCTCCTCCCCTTATATCCCTCCAGGTGCCTGGGAGTGCGGCCCAAGATGCTATGGCATGACTTTCAAGCTCTTGGGGGCCTTGTTCCCGCTTCCCCTTCCAGCCTCACCCTGAACTCATCCTCCTTTTCAACCCTCCCTCTCCCCCACTATCTGATTTCCTGCCATAGTGTCCCAGTGCTCCTTGTTTTCTTTCACCTGCCCATCTTTGCCCAGCTTGTCCCCTCTACCTTCTCCATTCTCCACCATATGGCCAACTCCTTCAGGTCCCAGCTGGGCATTTGTCTCTCCCAGAAACCCTCCTGACTGGCAGGTGGAGCAGGGACCCCCCTGTGTTCCCACAGGCCCTGCTGCACAGTTTGCTTGCTCAGAGTGGGCGTTCTGTGAGGTGGGGATGGAAGTGTCCTTGTCGCTGTATCTGCAGAACCCAGGAAGGCCCTGGGCAGTGGATGGTGCTCACCGCTGTTTGCAGGGTGAATGGATGGCTATTTCGTTTCCTGGACAGGGGCCAGGCTGAGGCAGGGGAGCGAATGGTCACCTTTGGAGGAGTTTGGGTCCTCGGGCTGCGGGGCTTGGCTTTCCCCCTGGGGGCTGAGCAGGAGTCCCAAGGGCTGAAATAAGGGTCCCTGGGTCCCGCCATAGGCTGAACAGTGGTTACCATTGAGCCTGCTCCTCCCATTCCTGCCTAGCTCCTGCCTGAGCTGTCATAGCAACAGCCCGCCCCCGGCGGCTGGGCCAACCAATGGCAGCGAGTTCTGGTGAGGTAATGCTCAGGTCTTGCAGCTCACTGGCTTCTCTTTGGCTCACGTCCCAGCCGGGTCTAGGGGTAGTAGACCGGCTGCGGAGGAAAGGGTGTGGGGGAGCTCTGGGACCGTCCGCCCTGGGTCGGGTCCGTTAGGTCCTCCGCGCCCCGCGCCCCGCTCTGCCTTGCCCGCTCTCCCTCTGCCGTGGGTGTGTCTGTGTCTGCCTCTGCGTCTGCCTTTCTCATCTCTCTCCCTGCGCTGCGTTCCCGTCTCCGCTCGTCTCGGTCCTTCTCTCTGGGCTTGTCTCCCCTACAATCTCCATCTCACCTTCTCCACCCTTGCCTCTGCTCTGAGGTCTCTCTGTCTCTGAGTGCGTTTCTCTGTCTCTTTGCACCTCTGCTTCCCTGTCTGTCTCTCCTTCCAGTCTTGCTGACCTGCGCCTTCTCCAAACAAGGGTGCTGTGAGAGCTCCTTGACTCGCAGCCAGAAGGTGACTCAGTGCTCCAAACCGCAAGGCCGGCCTCGCCAGTTCGGGGGCACCTTCTTCCCGAGTTGTTGGAAAGCTCTGGCACCGGGCTCAGTTCTTGAGACCGCGGTGAGCCTGGGCCGGCCTGTTCCTGACGTGCCTTACCAGACTTCTGTTCTTGTTGGCATGTCACCCAGTCGAGGGAAAGGGGGGGGGGTGTTCTGTGCCTTGGGGCAAGGAAAGACATAGAAAACAGACTTGGGAAAGAATAGGCATACCCTTCAGTAATTACAACAGAGGGGTTTAGGTTAGAAAACTGGAGGAACTCCCAGAAAACCACAACAAATGTGTAGGCACGGGAATGCGTTAATGACGCAGGTGGTTGGACTTCTGCTCCACCCTCCTATCTCTCCGTCCGTCTATCAACACGACTTATCGGTGCCTCTCGGTGCCAGACAGACTCGTCGCTGGGACTGGCTCAGTCCCCTGGGCTCCAGGAATCACAGCCCAGTCAGGGAGGCAGACACAAATCCTGGGTTTTGATGGGATTTCTGAGGAGGGCAAAACTCACTCTGCCAGGTGTGTGCAGGGCTCAGGCAGGGAAGTTTCATGGAGGAAGTGACTTTTGAGCTAGTGTGGTCGGGAGAATGGCCAATAGCTTATTTGGATCAACCTGGGTGGTGCAAAAAGGCAAGAGACCCACCTGGATAGGTCCCTACAGGGTAGAGGGTCCAGGAATGTGGATACCTGCGTGGGGAGTTTGTATCTGATCCCAGGGGTGATGGGGAGCCACGCAAAGGACCTGTGCAGGGGAGGGGTGTGATCAGATGCGGTTTCCTGCAACCACCCGGGCAGCTGGGCTGTCACCTGTTTTGCTCCCTGCTGAGTCCCAGTGCATGGCACTGGCACTCCAGCATTTGTGGAAGGAGGCACAGGCTGGGGGGCAGAGGTGGTTCTGACAGGTGGGGGTGAGATGAAGAGGCTGGCATCCATGTGGTGATGGAGGACTGGGAACATGGGTGGGTTTGGAAGCTGGGAGGGCGGTACAGAGGCTCACTAAAGGCTGTGGTGGTGATGGGAGGGAGGTGCCCAGGGTAACGCTTGTGCTTCTGGCTTGAGAGCTGAGGATGGGGAAACACAGGCTGGAGTGGATGTCAAGGGAAAGGTGGTTCATTTGGAGTGGGGTCCACGGAGACTGAGGTGCTTGTGAAATGTGTGGGTGAGGCTGTCTGTGGGCGAGGCTGGGCTGGGCTGACCACACAAAGGTGCCTATGAGGTCACATAAGAACTGGGACATTTTTTTAAAAGATTTATTTATTTTTAGAGAGAGGGGAAGGGAGGGAGAGAAACATCAATGTGTGGTTGCCTCTTACATGCCCCCAACTGGGGACCTGGCCTGCAACCCAGGCATGTGCCTTGACTGGGAATTGAACTGGCGACCCTTTGCTTCACAGTCTGGCACTCAGACCTCTGAGCCACACCAGCCAGGGCAGAGCTGTGACATTTAAGAGCACATTTTTCAGGTGAGGGTGTCCTTTAGAACCTCGGGGAGACTTAGATACAGGTCAGGAGTCCTGGGTTTTGATTTGGACTCTGACACTGGCCTGCTGTGGGACCTGGGGCAAGTCACTCTTCCTCTCCGGGCTGCAGCCCCCTGATCTGCCAGCAGAGCCTCTCAGAGGTGGAGAGAGGCTTGGGCCACTTATTAAGGCTTCTGGATGTGGCTTGAAAACAATGATGTGCCAAAAACAGAATAATGAACGTGGCAGTTATTGATGTGTTCACGTGTACAAATTAATATTTTGAACAAAGATAGAGGGATTACGTGCATGATTTCATCTGGAGATGAAAGTCTAGGTCAGAGCTACGCCGGGGAGTTAGACAGCTGGTGACGGCCTTCCAGGTTGTCAGGAGCAGTGGCCCGTTTTGGTAGGAAAGGTGTCTGGCTGGGAGGCAGGCAGGGGCTGGGCCGAGCAAGGCCTAGGTCTGAGCAGGAGCTGCTGCTTGCCCTAAGCCTGGACGTCCACACCCCTCCCCCAGATCCCACCAGTCCGCAGCTCCGAGTCCCTTCTCCCGGAGCTCAGGGACCCTGCTGATTCCCGGCCTGCGGGTTTCCACAGGAGGAAAACCCGCTGTTGGGGCCCTGCACAGCCACCTCCCTCTCCTCGCTCATCCCTCTCAGGTCCTCAAATCTGAAGGCGTAAGATGGAGACCCGCCCTAGCTCTGCCTTTTACTCACCCTTGGGCAGGTCACGTCCTCTCACGGTCTCAGGGTCTCAGCATCCCTGTGTCCGCAGGCTGTAGCTTGGTGTGTTGCTTTCATTGATTCAATTGCATAGTAGTTCATTGGACCGGAGCATGGGTTCGGGGAAGGGTGGACAGATGGCTCAGGACATTGGGGCCATCAGAATATAGACTGTCTGCAAATGTGCCTTGGAAAAGGGAAGGTAGCAGACATCCCAGGTCTGCATCACACCGCCTTTGGTCAATGGCAGAACAAAAAGTAGGCACAAAAGGGGATTTCCCTTCCCCTAACCCCTCCACTGAAAATGTCTTTATTTCATAAGAGTCCATCATGAATATATTCTCCTTAGCCCAGTGGTCAAGACTGTGGACAGAAAAGGGCCACACACCAGACCTGACGAGCTCAGGGGCCGCCTGCGTGGCGGCAGCCGCAGGGTCTCAGTGACCTAAAGTAACACAGGAGGGTCGGAACGTAAAGTACGGACTAAAAGGCGTCAGGGCAGGCGGTCACATCTGAGGCCTGTAGCTTTCTTGACAAAGGTCAGTCTTTACTTACGTGAGCCTGTCTATGGTCCTTTCGGATCTAAGACGGCATACCCTTGGAGTGCCAGAGGAACCTCCTTTGCCCAGACTCCTGAGGGGACAGCCACCACACCGGAGACCTCGGAGCCCTGCACTGCTGCCTTGCTGTCCCGCCGCCTCTGTGCTGTGACGGGGAGCTGTCCTGCACCCACCGATGTAAAAGACGTCTGTGTCTCTCCATTTCGCTTTCTGTGTGATCCCAGCGATGCCCCGCTTGGATTTTCCTTCTGCTCCCTTAGCCTGCCAACGACAGACTTATGTAACCTAACCCTCCACCCCTTATTTTCCTCCTTTTATTCTAACGTATAAAATAGGCTGCAAAACTGCCATGCTCCGAAGCATTTTCTCAGTCTGTTGAAATTTTGCTTCCTGACAATTGCCGTCGGTTTGGCTCAAACTCATAAAGATTCTCTACATGTTCAGGCATTTCTGACATCAGCAAGAGTGAGGACCCTGAGGCGGGTAGCCTATTTCAAGTCCCCCTCTGCCCCTTCCTGGCTGTTTGAGGCTCGACCAGTTATCTGATGTCCTAGGGGTCAGTTAGACTCAAATAAAAGTTACAAATGATACTATTACCCACCTCACGGGGTTGTTGTGAGGGTTTAACGAACTATTCGATGTAAAGTACTTAGGACAGTGCCTGGCCCGTGTGAGTGCCCCGGGTTCGAACCTCAGCTCCGTCACTTATCTCTGAGGCCACAGGCAAGCCCTTCTGCTCCCTGGGCCTCAGTTTTCCCTCCTTAAATGGGGAGCCTGTTACAGAAGGTACAGCTCTCTACAGGCCTGAGGGGTTCTTATTCCCATCGAAGGGAGCTGGCGACCGTGCTGACGTTAACAATCAGAGTCTGCGCATGCCCAGCCCCAGACGGGCTCCCCAAGCTGGACGTCTGGGCCAGACTCATTTCCAGCCCTTTTGTAACCAGACAGCTCATAGTGGGGAGGTGGAGAGCAGAAGAGCATCTGCTAGTGTGACCCTCCTGGTCTCCCTCTGCCCCTCCCTGACTCCTTGGAGCTGCCTGGCGAGACTGGCCAGAGGCACAGAGGGTGCTAGCTCCGTTTCCCCTGGGCCTCTCTGTGTCTGCCTGCAGACGGGCTGATTCTGGTTGGTTCTCTGATGCCGGTGGCCGCAGTGGGCTGGCTTTGCCTCTCCGAGGTTCCTCCTGAGAACCTGCAGGAATTTCACTGCCCAGGCCTGGGCCCCTCTGGCCTCACCCAACCTTACTCTACCTTTTTCCTTTCCTCTCACTTCACTCCAGTTACATTGGCCACGCTGATTCTGGGCTCTGCGGCCACTCTCCTGCCCCAGGGCCCTTGCACATGTGGTTCCCTCAACTTGAAATGTTATCCTCCAGGTGGACGAGTGGCCTGACGACTTCAGGTCGTACGTAACTCAAGTATCACCTACTTGGCTGTTTAGAATTGGAATGCCTCCCACACCCTTCCGTACTCCATGTTCCGCTGTCCTGGCTTTATTTTTCTCCTCGATACTTACAGCTAACACACACTTATTTATCTTGTGTATTATATCTTCCCCACTAGAATGACCACTCCATGCAACCAAGGGAGACAGCCTGGGAGGGGGTGTTCCATGGGAGAGAACAGTGTGAGTAAAGGCACAGAGGCGTGAAATAGGGTGCCACATTCAGGTAGTTTATGGCTGGCCCATTGAACAGGAAGATGACCTCCCCTTCTCCCTGCCCCCACGCCCATCCTAGCTCAGAAAGCCTGATTGTCCCCACTTTCCTCTGCCCCCTCCGGTTAGGCTCCTGGGATATGGACAAGAAAGGAGCTTGTCTTTCCTGGCTCTGCTGGAGTCCTGCCGCTGAGGTTTGGTTACCATAGCGATGGGCTCCATGGAAACTCACAGCGGCCTTTTCCAGGATGGGCCTGGACTCCAGCCCACCTGCTGATGCGTTGTCTCCACGGCCTCAGCATCCTGAGGAGATGCCCTGGTGTCACTGTGCACCTAAGTCCCCACCCTTTCACCTTGATGGAGACGGGAGAGTTCCCAAGGTCAGAGAGGTGGTAATTCCGGCAGGCAGGGTCCCTCAGGTGGGTCAGGATCCCACATTAAACTCAAGATACAGAGACCAAAATTCCCTTATATTTAGGCAAACTGGGGGCAAGTCTTTATGTGGCCACTGCTTGATGTCTCGCCTGTCTGTCCCGGAACCCGGGTCTGTTCTACCCGCAGTGCTCATTCTCTTCCTCTGTCTCTCCCTGGCCCTGCTGCTCTTTGAGTTCCAGTCCGTTCAGTCTGCCATCTCCATGCCACCGCCCCATGTGTACCCTGTTCTGGGGAAGGGGCATGCTGTTGACAGGCCTGCTGTCAGACACACCGGGAGGGGACCTCAGCCTCACACCATCGGCCACCTGGACTCACACAAGTCACTTGCTCTTCCTAAGCCTTGGATCCCGTGTCTCCGGACGTGTGCTTTACAAGGCTGGCTGCTCATCTGAGAAACGTGGTGAAAAATGTCTGCATCTATTGAGCACTTATTTATCGCGCTTTTAATGCGTGTGCTTTGCTGAGAACTGCACTTGACGTCTCATGATCTCCTTGCGGCAACTCGATGAGACAGGGCCCCCAGTTCACAGTGACGATGCCGGCCTGTCCCAGGTCACGTGGTGGCCACGCGGCAGCACAGGACGAGAGCTCGGGCTCGCCTGACACAAGGTGCACTCTTCACCACTCTGTTATTTGGTTGGTTAATTTTTATTAAGCACCTGCTATGGGATGACCTGGTTTTTGTCCTATGAGCCTCTACGAGGAGAGATGGGGAAAAGGGGGGAAATAAATACAATACTCACTGTTATAAGTAGTACGCTGAGCTACAGTGTGAAGGAGGGACATTCTTTAGAGAGGGCGAGTGGTCAGAGAAGGCCCCCTGACTGAGTGACACAAAGGAGGAGAGATCTGAGTAGAGAACAGCCAGCCGTGAGAAGGAAAAGGGACCCAGGCCAGGGCACAGGGGGGACAACAGCCGGAGGTGGAGATGGGTTTGGTGCGTCCTTGAGGCCGGAAGGGGTCCGAGGAACTCGGAGGTCATGGCCGAGGGGGCGGCAGGCCCAGGACGAGCTGGAGAGGCAGGCCGGAGCCAAATCCCGCAGAGCCTCGTAGTCTGGGACGCACACTGTGGTTTATTCCCAGGTCGTGGGGACCACTGGAAGGTTCTAAGCAGACTCTGGTGAGTTGACCTGATTTATGGAAGGAGCCACACTGGACTCGGGAGAGGCAACCTGGGGGCTGAGACCCACCAGGTGCAGCGCCCTGGCGAAGAGGGAGAGGAGAGGGGGAGGGTGGAGAAGAGGATGTACAGAGCGGAGGGAGCAAGACTGCAGAGACAGGAGAGAAGCAGGCTGTGGCCCAGAGGTGGAGCGGAGAAACAGCTGGGTGGTTCTGGCAGCTTCTCTGTCCCCACTCCTGGTGCTGAGTGGGGCCCCTGGCATCCTGGAGGCGGTCACGGGCCATGTCTTAGTCGAGCTGCTGGCCGGGCAGCCACACATCCCCGGAGGAGGGCGGCATGGACGTGTGTGTTGGCAGGCGCACGTGTGATCTCAGGGGCTGGGACAGCAGGGGACCTGGAAGGCCTGACCTAGAGACACGAAGGAGCTGTGGGCAGGGAGCCACCAGCCGCTCTGAGCCTTGGGGTCTCACCTGGAAAAGGGTGATAATAACATGTGAAAACGCTTTGCCAGCTCCTAGGCTCTGCCCAAGGGTGAGGAGTGATTAGTGCTGCCCAGACTACAGGACTCGGAGCGAGGCATGACCTCAGTTTTGTTGAGAGAGAGAAAAAGAGGGAGAAAGAAAGAGAAGAGAGACAGAGTCACAGGAGAGAGAGAGGGAGACGGACAGGAGATGGAGTGGGACAGAGGGCAAAAAAGACAGAAGACAGAGACATGGTGGAGACAGATGTATAAAGAGACAGAGAGAGAAAGGAAGTGACAGGTAGGTAGAGGGATGCACGACATATCGATCGCTTGATGAATAGGTAGGTAGGTAGATAGATAGATAGATAGATAGATAGATAGATAGATAGATAGATTTGGTAGAGGAGTGAGGGAGAGACAGACAGAGAGACAGAGACCTAGAGAGAGACAAAAGAGACCGGGAGCAAGACAGAGGGCGAGAGAGAGCGAGGCGGCGGGCCCCCAAACAGCAACAGACATTAGGTGTGGGCGGTGCGACTGTGAGTGATTTTGACTTTCATATTTTAGCTCACATTACTTTCTGATTTTTCTCTATATATACTTAAATAATTATCTTTTTAAATACATGGTTTCAAGATGTAAATTGGATTTTTTTAAAAAAAAAACTTTCTGCAATTTGGAAATATCTATGAGAAGCTTCACAATTTGCATACAAATTGACCCAGAAATTTCACTTCTTAGAATTTATTCAAGGAAATAGTCATGGATGCGCCAGTGATTTAATTACAAGGATAATTTTGAAGTTTATGATAACAACAACAAAGAAACCCACCCCAAAATGAAACCCCTCAAATGCAAACCGAAAACGCCTCTCTCTTACGTGTACAAAACAGGTGAGCAAATGAGCGAAAGATGCCCATTCACAGGGTGGACTTCTGCGGAGCCTTTAAAACAACGCTGCAGAAGGCAACTCACGGACGTGACATTCGTGGCATATTGTCCTGTAAATAAAAAAGCATGTTTTCGAAAGGTACAACATGACTCCCTTCTGTTAGGAAAAAAGATAGGCTTGTCTCTGGAATTTCCATCTCCCAGGTGCTAGCTGGGGTGTGCAACCATCAACACAGTTGAATCATTTAAAATCTCGCCCAGGCATGAGGAATTCTCGCACAGAGGAGATGGCCCTGCCTTTGGCTCTCTCCGCAGAGGGAGTGGGGCGCAGCTGTTCACGGTTCACCGCGCTCTAATCCAGCGTGACTCTGACCGTCATAATTAAATCGCACCTCGTCTGTGTCAATTCACATGGATTTATCTCACTGCCTCATTTATTTATTTATTTTTGCAAATCTTCCCACAGAGGCTACAGCCAGATGTGACCCATTCAGAACAGAAGACTTTCTCACAGTTTTACAGGCCGTGACAGTTTCATTCCCTCGACAGTTGCAAAGAGAGGTCTGTCCTATCTTTTTAGCTGTTACCTCCAGGGGTTCGGTTAATTGCAGCCGGGAGAACAGTGTAACAGGTGCATGAGGAAGGCCTTCCCCAGGTGGAGGTGGCTAAGAGGGAGGCTGTAAACCTTGAGAGTCAGTCTCTTTGGTTTTTCGATTAAAAATGTACATCATCACAACGCCTTACAGAAATTCTGGATTTTATTCGTCTCATCTCATTTCAAAAAGCATTTCAGGTGGCTCATCAAATTACACGCCGGTACCATAGGGTAAAAGCAACTGAGGTCATCAGGGTGAAGAAAAGCTCATGCTATGAAAATAAGACAAAAAGAGTAATGCTAGCAAATAAAGGCCGTGCCTCACCATGTTGGATGTTTGCTAGGCTGGGTGTCGGTGTCGCCCGTGGCCTGCTTTCAGCCTTTGCTGTGATTTAACAGAGCGAGACGTAAAGGCATATAAACCTGTGGCACAAACTCTCACCTCTCTCCTAAGCCCAACTGCTATCAATTTTTGTGCAAACAAGTCTTGACTTTTCTTTTAAATCTCAGGAAAAGAGTTCCTTTCTCTCATTTCCACTATTTCCAGTGCAGAGTTGGGGACCTGCCCACTCACCCCTCGGAGGCAGCCCAGGTTTCTCTCTTGCGTCTTGTGTCCAGTGAGACCCAAAGAAGAGAAAGTCTCCCGTCCTCAAGCTCAAGGGCAAATACCTTCCTGGGCGAAAGGAATTAGTGTTGGTTTAAGGGAAGACTTTGAGCTTCCCTTCTCCAGTGCTTGCCAGTGTTTTAACATTTCGTGTTCTTGGTTCAACTACGGAAGGCTTGTGCTGCACCCCTGGTCCTCATCCAGGCACACACAGTCTGCGCTCAGCTGTGGTGATGGTTTTACTCCGAGTGAGATGTTACCTTAGCAACCAGCTTACCAACTCACTCAATTAACCTGCTTCCTCTCTGTAATCAATACTCATTAGCAAGGAATCACTCCTTTGCTCTGCCTTGCAGTTTTAACCATTCATTCAGGTCGACCTGTTTTTTAGATAGCACTCTTTTCTCCCTCTGAGCATGGAAACCCCTTTGAGTGTTTCCCACAGAACCCCTCTCCCTGGGGCCTGGGAGGCTGTCATCTTAACTCGGATTCACCCGACAAGTACCGGCTGGTGATTTCGCTGGTGCTGGCAATGGAGCCTCCATGGTAGCTTTTGTCATTCTAGGGAGCCACCAGGGCCTTGCCCACAGGGGAACTGGCAGGAGAGAAGAAGGCACGGCCACTTAGAATCAGAGAGACGGCTGCCGCTCACACGGGAGGCTCCTGGGAGGCTCCAGGGGGAAATGCTGTGATGTGGTGGTTGCTGCAGACTGACGGGGTTTCGGGTCAGACAGAAGAAATCATTACCAAGACCCCAGACAGTCTGTACCGCCTCCTGCGCTGCTTCTGCGGCTGGGCAAGGGGTGGTCTCGTGGTGTTAAGTCGTATCAGGCACGAGGAGATAGAATTCTGCACAACTTCCTTCGCTGCAAGGAGCCCAGTGGGGCAGGGGGAGGGGACAATGGAGGCTGGAAGGTCTGGGCCCTGTTTCCTGCCCCGCTGCTCTGCAGGGGACCTGGAGTGGATGGCCGTCCTGAGAGCAGGGGTGCCGGTGGGTGTGCGGGGGCCAGTCAGAGAGGAGAGTGGACTCGTTCTGACAGAGTGCGGGGAAGGGACTCCTGAGCCCTGGCACCCAGGAGGTGGAGGCTGAGCAGCACGGTGTGTGCGGACCTCAGCGAAGTCTGCGGTGGGCACATGCCTCGTAAGTGGTGTTGGGGGCCCAGGGCGGCCGGGAGGGGAGGATGCAGGAATAGCACCCGGTTCTACCCCACCCCTCTCCAGCCATATGATGATGATAGAAACAGCACTGCTGGCTGGCAGGTGACCCACAAGTGAAAAACATTTAACTAATTCATGAAAAGCATTGTTCTAGGCATGCGATACGGGCACCGGGCGAGGAAGCTAAAGCCCTGCTCTCCAGGGGCTCACAATCCTGGCGGCAGATAACAGGCCGGGAAACAAATGATGAGCACCCCGGGTGTGCAGGGGGCTGTGAAGGACGTGACCCAGGGAGACACCGGGAGGGAGGCACCTCTAGATGGTGGGGTCAGGGGACCCCTCTGAGGGGCTGACGTTGGGGCTGACAGCCAGGGGCTGAGAGGCCAGCTGGTGAGGAGCCAGGAAAGGGCGCCCCAGAAAGAGGAAGTGCCAGGGCCTGTCCCCAGGCTCCGGGGCCCCCTGCCTTCCTTTCCACGGCCATCCAACCGGAAACATTCCCTGCTCTGGGGGCCTTCCCACCTGCCCCCAGTCCCTCCCCAGAGTCTGTGGCTTCTGATACAGATCCTGATAAGTTTTCAGCCCTTAAAAAACACCCAACTTTGTTGGTAATAATAATAAAAAAATGCCAGCACCAGTCTGTGATACCATTTTTTATCTTGGACATTTGGGAGATTAAAAAAAAACAAACAAAACAGTGAGAATCCAGTGAAAACGTGTCTCTTTCCTGTCGTAGGTGGGACTACAAAATGGCAACCCTTTGGAAGGCAGCTTGGAAATATTGATCAAAAGCCATAATAATGTTCAGACTTCTGGAACCGATCATCTTATTTGAGGATCCGTCTTGGGAAAGAATGTAAATTGTGGCAAAGGTTTGTGCACAAAGATGTTCGTTTGAGTGTTATTTACAGGCAAAAACAAGAAAAGGGGCAGTTGTGATGAATCAACCTCTGGCACCTGGGGCGGCCGTGAAAGTGATGGTCTTTGTGGTCAGGTGAGTCTTGGTTCAAATCCTCACTCTTCCAGCTGTTGCTGCGTGACCTGGCCCAGTTTTTCAACCTCACTGGGTCTCACTTTCCTCATTGGTAGAACAAGGATATCATTTATCTCCTTTTTTTTTTTCTTGAGCAGAAAAGAGTCATTTCTTTGAGGATTTTTAATAGAGAAAAAAAGGATAGCTCATTAACTCTCTTTGATTCTCACTGAGGGCGATTAGGTTTAAAATGAAGTCAGGGCTCAGTAAAAGGCAGCCGCCCTCCCTCAGCACAGAGGAACTTCCAGAAAATGGGCACTCACCACTCAGTCGTGCGTGACTTTGAGCCTGGGGTTCCCAGACCCTCGAAAGGAGAGCGTCACTTGCCCCCAGTGCTCTGGGGGAAGATGGTGTGAGCATTGTCGGCAGCGGCTACTTGGGCTGTTACTTTCACTCATCTCATTACTGAGGGGCGTCCCTCCAGAAGCAGTGATTGTGCACCAGGCCTCTGGGGGCAGGGCTGCATCTTCAGGCCCCCAGGCTGGGCGAGCAGGGGCGGCTCCTGCTCAGCTGTCTGCAGGGCTGGGAGGGAGGGATGAGGACGAGTCCCAGGGGATCGATGTTTGAGCGGGAAGGAAGAGGGCCAGGCCCCGAGGCCCGAGGGGAGGCAAGGGCTCTGGGTTCCCTTCTCTGTGTGCCAGGCAAGTCACTAATGAAATGCCAGGAGATCCTTTGGCTGGGATCCGGGTCTCCCCCTCCTGCACCCTGCAGACTTTGGGCCTGGCCTTCCACTGACCCATAAACTGACCTCACTCCCAACCCTCAGCCAGGCCTGGGGCCAGCCTGCCCGTGTTCTATTCCCTGCATAGCCTATTACTAGCTGTGTGATTTGGGGGAAATCACTTAAGCTATGGGTGCCTCAGTTTGCCCCCTGCAAATTGGGGAAAATTGTAGCACCTGCGTTGTTGTGAAATTAAACGAGGAACAAGTAAAGGACTTAGAACTGGCGCACAGCAAGTGTTCTAGGGATATTGGAGGTGGTTACGTGGATGGCCCCTGCACGTGCTTAGAGTGCTTCAGGGGCGACAACTGTCTTGAGAGTGATTTGGGGAAGGCAGTCTGGCGCTGAACGCCGTGGTTTGAGCCCCTGCTCTGTCACCTACTACATATGTGAGCGCAGGCAAATCATTTCGGCTTCTTGGAGCCTCTGGTTCCTCACCTGTAACCTGGGGGCGTGTCCATCTTCCACGACTGTTGTGCAGATCAGCAACAAAACATCAGCTCCCATGTGGAGAGCCCCGCAGGGTGCCACCTGCTCTGTGCTGGCCTTTAACTCACTACAACCCCACTTACAACCTGCCCCGGTTCTGCAGCCAGGAACCTGGGCATCCAGGTTGGTGGTGAAATCTCTCTGGTTCTACGTGGCTTTTCCCAGCAAAGGAGGTAATTACCTGTCGGTGTGTTTTATCAGCTACCGAGCTGGCAGATCCGGGGCAGGTGGAGGAGTGGGGCAGTGTGAGCTGTGGTTATGACCTTGACTGAGGGTGGGTCAGACCCGAGTTCTCTCTGCTTGGCCCCTTCTTGCTTGCATGGCCTTGCAGTCACTCGGCATTGAACCTCGATGTCTTCATCTGTAGGGTGGGCATTACCGGGCTCCCTACTTCACGGGGCAGCTGTGAGGCCCGTCTCACAGGTGTGCTTACTAAAGTGTAGCGTGTGTGAGGGCTTGTTGGTGCTTGTGTGTTCAATCAGCTGCCCACTATTAGCCGACGCCCGCAGGGTGTTGGGTCCTGGAATTTGGACACAACCCCCCCTCAGGGGTCCCAAGGCTTGTAAGGGAGCAAACGTGAAAACCATAAATGGCAAATGTCAGTCCAGTGCTCTGAGTAGCGGGTCGGAAGAGGGAGCCACACCTGATGGTAGGGGATAGTGGGGGCAGTAAAGGCATCACAAACCAGGGGACAGGATATCCTAGCTGTGGCCCACTGGAGAAACAGGAATCTATCAGAAAGACAAGGGGACAAGGTGAGGATGCTCTTGGCAGGACCACCCTGAGACCACCAGGTGCCCCTCACTTGACAGGCTTTATTTAATAACCCACAGAACAGCCCATTGTCTCAGGCCCTGTGATGATCCCCCTTTGGGGCACAGAGAGGTTAAGGAAGTGGCCTCAGGTCACACAGCCATTAAAAGTCTGGGCTGGGATTTGAAGCAGGCTGGTGGGTTCCAGCATTCACTCCCCCAACTACTTCCCCTTCCTGCCTCCCTGGGTGCTCAGTCCTGAACTCTGGCCCTTCATTCCCAGGGTCATGTATCCCTCCCCTCTGTGCCCGACCCATTCCTGCTCCGTGCCTGGGTCCTTTCTCCTCAGGCGGCTGAAGATGCAGCTACAATGGAACACCTTGGCTGCCAGGGTGTGGGGGAGAGAAACAATTTCTCAGAACTCCAACAAGCACCCCCAATCCCCAGCCTCTGCTCTGGCCCTGGCTGACTGGGGTCATGGTCACCCCCATCGCCAACCCCCCAGCCCCTTCTCCTGACAGAGGCCCTGGAGGCTTAGAGTCTGAACACTGCTCTGCCATCCCCAACCCTTTCCCTCCCCCTCACTCCCTCTGGCCCACCACAGGTGCCTCCCATCCTGCGCCTGTGACATCCTCCCAGACCTGCCGCCTGGATCATTTTTCTCAAACACAGTCGGATCTTGTTTCTCTCCTGCCCCCTGTTGCCCTGGGAGAGGGCATCAGTTCCCCGGACAGACCAAAAAGGTGGTTCATCGTCACTTCCCTCTCCAGCTCCGTGTCCCCCACACTTCCACAGGCACAACCAGCTCTTCACAGAGCATCTCTTTGTGCCTCCAAGAGCCTCTGAGCTTCTGTAACTGCTGTTCCCCCTGATGGGCATGCCCTTCCTCTCTCATCTTTATGGTGAAATCCTACTTGCCCTACAATGGCCCCTCCTCTGGGCGGCCTTCCCTGATTTCCCCAGGCAGGGCTGTGTCCTTCCAGCACCTTGTTCAGCTTAGTATGAGCAGCGATCCCACTGTGTGACAATTATTTGATTAGCTGCACAGTCCTCCCATCAGACTTTGAAAGCTTCTTAGTCATATCCCAATAGCTGCCACCACTGAGCTCTTACTACGTGTGGGGACAGTGCTAAGGCTTTGCCTGCACGGTTGACTGTTCTCCCAACAACCCTGGAGGCTGGCACCACATTCATCCCTGTTTTACAGACAGTTAAGTCGAAGTGCAGACAGCTGCAGTGACTTGCCCAAGGTCATACGGCACAGAAGTGGCACAGTGGGTCTCTTTGCAGAGCAAGCATCTTAACCAGCCCTCTCTGCTGCCCCCACCTCCCCAGCAGAGCCCAGCATGGATCAGCGGCTGAATGAATGGATGGATGGATGGATGGATGGATGAGAAGTCTCCCATGGCTAGGTCTCTAGATTAGCATTGGAAGGTTCAAGGGAAGGGAACTAGCATGGAGGAGGGAGCCCCTGAGTGTTCCAGAAGCACCCCCAGCTCCCAGCAGCCCTGGGACCCTGATCATATCTCATTTTACGGACAAGGAAACTGCTGAGGCTTAGTGCTGTTAAAGGACACCCCCGAGCGCAGAGCGAGTTGGTGGTGGCTGGAATCTCTGTGATTCAGAGCCCAGTTTAGGACAGGGGTCCGGGGCCCACGTGCTTCTGTAGAGAGGAGAGAGCCTCCTTTCGGTTCCATCAAAGCTCACCTTCTTGGATGAGAATCCCAGAAAACTAAACTGAAGCCAGGGCTTGGGGCCATGGCCTGACTCTGGTTTCAGGGGCTCAGCACATTTTCAGGATGAGAGCTCGGCTGAGGCTTGGCCAGGAGAGGCTGGAGGATGGGAGAAGGCAAGTTTAAGTAACAGGGAAGAGCTATGGGAAATGGGCAGCCCTGGGTTCGAATCCTGCCTCTGTTACCTGTCTGCTGTGTGATGCTGGGCAATCATTGAACTCTCGGAATCTCCCTCTCCTCACCCGGAAAGTGGGGGTAGTCTTCCTCATATTGGCTTTTGGTGAGTGTCACAAGCGTTACACCTAAAGTGGTTGGCACACAGTAGTAGCTTCATCAGTGGGGTCAGAATTAGTCTCTCTGGAATGTGGGTTGGGTTGCGAGCCAGGATAGAATTAATGGGAAACTTGGAGCAGGGCTGCCCATCTGCTCCCAGCCTGTCTGTGCTTGTCTGCTTCTTGGGGCCACCCGGACCCTGCTGGGGCTTAGGTGGGGTGAGCTGACAGCTGGCGTTCTGGTGACAGCACAGTGGAGGGTGAAGCAGTCTTGAGTTCTAATCCTGCTTCCTTCACTTATTTGCTGGGTGACCCTGGGCAGCTGACTTGCCTCAGTTTCCCCATCTGTAACACGAGGGCGTTGTTACCTTCCCCTAAGGAGCTCGGTAAGGATTTACACGGTCACTACACCAGGCACAAGCGTCCACCCAGTCTTCTAGACCTCAGTAAGCGTTTTATTTTAAAAAATGATTTCCTACCCAGGGGTTTTCCACCTCATGTTATTGTTTTTGGAAAATGACAAGGGCTGTTTGTAGTTGGCTTTCTTCCCTCTGTCCCTCCCCCCACCAGGCAGTTCCCGCCTAGGGCCAGATTGGCAGTGGGCACCGAGGGTCCAGATAAGGCCGCTCCGGAGAGGTGGTGCCCAGAGGGGGGGGCAGGCCTGGCCCTGCAACTGTGCGAAGCTCTACAAAACCAGAGCGGGGCTGGTACAAAGCAGGAGCTCGATGTTTTCAGGCTCCTGCCTGGGCCCCAGTGCTCATCTCCCGTAAACGAGGTGTGTGCGCCCCCTGCTGGCCTTTCCTCTCACTGCACCTTCTACTAGGGAGACTCCCAGCCACTGGGTCTGGGAAGTAAATGTCCATAAAAGGTGGAGTGTCTAAACTGGGAGGACCCTCAGAGCTCATCCACCCATGCCTCGGTGAGGGAGGCGGGAGGCCCTGCGTGGGGCAGGGAGCCTGCACAGAGCAGGAATTCCGGGCCCCGAATCCAATAGTAGGTTCTGTCAACACCTGGAGTGGGGAGGTGAGCTCCTCCCCAAGGAGGGCCCTTGCAGCTGAGCTCCAGCTTGGGGGAGGGGGCGTGGCGAGGTGATCTCAGAGAGCAGAGGGGGTTTCAGATTCTCAGCCCCTCACCCCCTCTGGCTGGGTCGGTCATGGGATTTCCTGTTTTGTCTTGAAGCAGCGTCACTGTAACCCGATAGCCACGGAATGGTAACTCGTACGGGTGTGTGTGTGTGTGTGTGTGTGTGTGTGTGTGTAAGCGTGTTCGTCAGCAGGTGCCCTGGGCTGGTGACTTTATGGTACTGGTACTCTGGTCTTTCTTTAAACCAGCCTGAACCCCCCTTCCCCCACCCCCACCCCCACCCCCAGGAACTGCCACCGCTGTCTGGGCTTTGGTCCTCCAGCATGAGGTAGTGGCAGTGTGGTGAGGGGACATGAGAGCAGGGAAGGTTCTTGCCTTCAGAGCCAGGGAGGAAGAGAGAGACTGGAGTGGAGGGGAGGCAGGCTCTGTAGCAGATCAGCAGTGGGGCGTGCAGGAGAGATGGGGGCTGTCTGGCCTGGGTGCGGGGCTGTACCCCTCAGTGAGGTGAGGAGTCGGGGGTGGGGAACCTGCGCCGCCACCTGGTGTCTGGAAGCCCATTACCTGTGGATGGCACTGTTTCCTCCTGACCGTCTCTTGCCTACACATGAGTGCACATGAGTGCGTACACATGAGTGCATACACATGAGTGCGTGTGTGTGCACGGCATCTCTGTGGGTGTACATGCTGTGCATGTTCCTGCCTATGGGCCAGAAGCTTGGCGTTGCCAGAGGTGGGGCCTCGGGAGCCTCTTTGCCCCAGGAAGAGGCCTGCCTGGGCTGGGAAGTGACCCTGTGGTCCCCACTCTGATCACACCAAGGCCAGGGATACGTTCTTCCCCCCTGACAGACTGGGTGGAGACAGCCTGGCTTAGAGTTCAGATGGGAGTTCCAGGCCTGCCCCCAACTGCCCCGGCAGGGTGGCCTCAGGCAAGTCTGCCTCCCTCTGAACCTCAGCATCCTCGCCTGACAAGTAGGGACCGTGAGCTGTGGCTCGCAGGTGCTCAGGGAGGATAAAATGAGGCATTGTCCCCTCCTGGGCCTCAGTTTCCTCACCTGTCAGATGGGGCTAAGCAGAGTGACACCCAGCTGTCTGGGGAATCAGTGACGCTGTGTGCCCGAGTCACACTTGCCAGGAGTTCCTGATGATCCAGTGGCTGCTACTCTGCGCCAGGTGCTGCTCTGAGATCCCCACTTACTTGACCCATTTTGTCCTCACAATCACCCCAAGAGAGGAACTACTGGTATCCCATTTTACAGAGGAAGAAACTGAGGCACAGAGAAGTCAGTCGAGTGCCCAGGGATGATGACCTGTCCCTCCAGGAAGGGCTGTCGGTTCAGCAGCTTCGGGGCCCCAGCCAGCCTCTCCCTCAGCATCTCACCGGTGCTCAGGAAGCACTGGGAGTCTGGTGACTGGGTCCTCTTTCCTGCTCTGCCACCGACTTGCTGTGTGGCCCTGGGTGGGTGTCTGTCCCCTCTAGAGCCCCATTGCCCCACGTGCCTGGTGAGGGCCCAGGACCAGCTCAGGGGCACAAACTCCAGTGCCCCGGGGCTGGGCAGGGAACCGGGGGCAGCTGGGCGGTGGCTGCTCAGACTGGTGGTTAGGAGGCGGAATGCAGGTCCAGGATTGCCAAGTGCTTGAACTTTTCGAGAGAAGCAGAAAATTCGGATTTTGATGTGAAATCTGATTTTTAAATGTTGGCAACAATTTAAAAAGAAAGACACTGCTGGACCAAACAAAGCCTGTTTGTGGGCTGCTTTGGGCTTATGGGCATCACTTTGTAATCCCTGGGCTACCCGATATCTGGGGGCCTGTTTCCGTCCTGGGGCCCTTGATAAAAATGACTCACACTGTTGAGTGCTTACTGTGTCTGGGGCCATGTGTGGTGTCATTTAACTCCTCTCCACCCCCACCCCAGGACTCCTACCACGTCATATTATCCTATCAGGTAATGTTATCATCTTCATTTGATAGGTGGGCAACTGAGGTCCGGAGAGGTTAAGTAAGTTGTTCAGGATCACACAGCAGAGCTGGGGGACAAAGCAGGGTTCCCAAGTTCACTTATGGCAGGCAACCCTGCCACAATGACCCCAGTACCCTCTGTCCAGCCTCCTGCCCATTGGGGTTCCTCCATCCTGGCCTCCTGGGGCTTCACTCACCCAATAGTCGACCCACAGCTAATCTGGCACAGTCGTGGCCCAGAAGGAGGGCGAGCCAGGCAGGAGGCTCCTCCTCCCCGGGACCCTGGCTGCAGCCTGTGCTAAGGACCTGCTGGCTTGATGAGAAATCTGCCAAAGCTGCGCCGAGGCCATGACCTCCTCCAACAGCCCAGCCACAGGTGTGAGGGTGTCTCCTCCCTTTGGAAATCCCGGCGGGGAGCTGGCTAGACCCCGTGTGAGCAGAGCAGCTGTGGACTTTCCGTATTTCTCCAGCAACTGCTGCTGCAAACCCCTGGCGCGCAGAGACTGTGCGTGCAGGCGCTCAGGTGTGTGTGCTCAGGTGGGCACATGGCTCCGTGTGGGTTGCTGGGTGAGAGGGTGCCTTTGCACACGCATCTGTGTCTCAGCCTACGGAGGCACATCTGCAGGTGGGCTGCGGCGTCCACTGTGGGGGTGGGTGCCTATCTGTGGGCACTGTCACCTGGGCAGGTGTTGCCTGAGCGCATGGGTAAGCACATGTGTTCATGCATGTGCCCACACATGTGTCAGCCATTTGGGGAAACATATAAACAACTGTGTGACCATCACCTGGATCCAGGGGTTCCTCGTGTCCCTTTCCACCCACTCTCCAGGTGACCGTTTCTAGCCTCTGTCACATGCATCAGGACTTGAGTTTCCCTTGAGTTTTGCCCTTGATCCTCTTCCAGGTCTGTGGATTCAACCAGTAATAGCAGCAGGAAGAATTGTGGTCTGATATTTGGAAGAACTTCCAGGTTGACTTCCCTGGAATCTGGGACTCAGTCCCTTAGGGAAGCTACTTGAATGCCATTTCTGATGGTGAAGTCGGTAAACAATAATTAGAGCAACTACCATTTATTGAGTATTTATAGGTGCTTTAGATAAATGATTTTCTTTAACTGCTACACAACCCTATGAAGTGATATGATCACCCCCATTTTGTGGATGAAGAAACAGACCGTTGGAGACAGGCACTGAAATGCCTGAGCTCATAGAGCTGGTAAAGAGCAGAGCAGAATTTGAATCTAGGTTGCTGTCTCCAAAGCCTTGAGTTTCTCCCTGCCTCCCCAGGTCACCTGTTCAGACCATCAGTGACCTTTTGCTGGGGCTGGGACCTCAATCCAGTGGGCACTGTCCTTGGGATGCCCCTTTGTACCTCAAGGGCTCCCTCCCACCTGGAGCTGGGTGTCACCTGCATCCCAGGCATTCCCAGCCATTGGACACGAAGACGGTCTGAGCTGGACAGGCCTTTGCAGGTCGTTTTGCTGGGTGTGGGTCCTTGTTTGGTAAGGATCTGCCCAGGGTCACACAGTGACCCTGTGGCACTTGTGAGTGTGGACTCTGCTGACTCTGTTGGCCGAGCACCGGCGGAAAGAGCAGGCCTGGTCCCTCTCAGGGACGTGTGGGGTTGGGGGCCTGCTTTTCAAAGTGGCAGAGCTCAGGGTCCAGAGGGGCCTCCTGCTCAACTTAACCACACCTGCCTGGCGAGGCCTCGGCTTCCTGCAGCTCCACCAGTAACCCACGGGCTTTGAGGGGACTCTCCTCACACCTGTCCACCTGCAAACCCCTGCTGTGCCTGCTGCCACCCAAGCGGGTGGTGTGCGGTGCCATAAGCCAGGGTGGGCTGGAGCCTTTCGGGGAACTTGGGGGCAAATCCCAGCTCTGCCACCTATTTGCTATTTATCTGGGGCAAGTCACTTTGCCTCTCTTTGTCTGTAAAATGAGGATAATCAGGGGACCTACTTCCTAAGAGTACTGTGAGGGCTAATAGTAATAACGGTGCTCATGGCCCTGCCAGACTTCGAGTGTTTCCTATGTGCTGGGTGCTCTTATCCATTTAATCTTCCCAGCGGCATTGCGGGACAGGTACTGCTAACATCCCCATTCTGCAGAAGAGCAAACTGAGGCTCAGAGGCCTTAAATGGTTTACTCCAGGTCTCCCACTAGGAAGTGGTAGTGTCTGGGTTCTTGACCAGGCCTTTCTGACTCCAAAGCCCAGAACGCTTAAGCCAGGAGGGTTATTCAAGATATCCGACACTGGCCTGGCCGGGCCCCCAGCCACCAGAGGTGATGCCTGCCGTAAAGAAACACCTGTGTGTTTCCCCAGCTCCATCCTGCGCAGTTCACACGTGATGCGTTGGACGGGATCGATGCAGGAGGCGCGACTACGGATGTCAGGCAGCCGGAGAACCGTGGAGCACCCTGGGGCGCTGGTTTCTCCCTCTTCTCCGGCTGTGGGGGAGAAGAGCTGGCTTGGTGAATCAGGACACCTGGGCTTACATCCGGCTCCATCCTTGACTTGCCGAATGAATGGCCTTTGGGAGTGTTGGGAAAACGTTTCCAGAGTCATAGGTGAGCAAGGACTGAACCTGCTGGGGAGCTGGTGTTCGGTGAGCACCGACCGGTCAGGCCCGTCCGTCCAGGGTCCGACTGAGCAGACCCGGGGCCCGCAGCTTGGCCACCGTGCGTCATCTCACTCAGTTAAGGGACGGCGTGTCAGCGTTCTAACAAGACGGCGTAAACTGCATCGTACGTGTTTACCGTGTGCGGCTCGATCTTCACAGCGTTCGACCTGGTGAGCGGTGAGGGGTGAACCCCCCGGGGGAGAGCGGCCCCGCGGTCGCTATGACATTCCCCTCCCTGCTCCGCGCTTTCTCCTTCGCCTTGGCCACCAACCCTCGCTCCGCTGCCACCCTCAGGCAAACACTGGCCAGCTCCCTGGCACTCGAGGGCACCGAGCCTTTCCTAGAAGTTTATATGAGTGAAAGCGTGCAGCACGTGGACTTTGTGTCCAGATTGTATTCCTTCTCCGTATTGTCCCGTGTTCCTTGTCATTGCGGGGTAGTATGCCGTTGTGTGGCCATGCCACCGCTGGTTTGCCATGCACCTTTGGGTGGGCATTTGGGTCACTTCCAGTTTGTGACTATTATGAATAAAGCTACTGGAAAACTGATATACAAGCCTTTGCATGCACATATATTCTCGTTTCTGTTGGGTGAATGCTTAGCAGTAGAAGGGCTGGGTCACGGGGCCTCTTTCCTCAGGGGGCGCCATACCGCTGACATCCCCACCAGCCGGGTGGGAGAGTCTCAGTTGCTCTGCGTCCTCACCGACACTTAGTATGGTTGGTCTCTTTATTTTAGCCATTCTGCTGGGTGGCATTCCGGATGGCGCCTGCTGACAGTTGGGACCATGAATGGTTTCTGGGGGCCAGCGATGTGCTGGGAAGAGCTGAGCTGCACAATGACGAGGGTGACCGTTGGGCCACCAGGGAAGGGGGTGGGGAGCAGGTGCTGATTTGTTTTATGAGGCAGCAGAGGGCAGAACTGGGCCCAATCAGAGGGACCCATAGAGAGTCATATTTTGTCACAAGTTCCAGAAAGAGCTTTCTGTGTCAGAGCCTTCCAGCCATGGAACGGATTTCCTGGTGGAGTGGTGAGGCCACCGTTGCTGGGAGTGGCCAAGCCGTGGAGAGCCTGGTCGAGGTGTGTGGACAAGGCCTTCATCCTCGGGAGGGGTTGGACAAGCTCTCGGATGGTCTTCCTCCCGCTTGTGGCTGTAAGGACAGTAAGGGATGAAGGCCCCACCAGCACCATGCACGTCGGCATCTTGCTGGCTCTGCCACCCCACTTCTCCCACACGAGCCCCACGTCTTGGGTGAGTTCTCCTCTTCTCAAGCGTGTGGGTAAGTCCTCCGTATGAATAAATTGGAGGAGGCAGCCACCTGCGTTGTCCTCTGTCCCCATCCGTCGTCGCCACCACTGCTGCCTTCAACTTCTCTGTAGGACCCTGTCCGACCTGGTCCTGCCTTCCCCGGCCTCCAGATTCCTAGTTCCCGGTCACTGCCAGGAGCTCACTGTCTGGGGTGACCGAGGGGAAGAATGCTTCTCGAGGGTGGGGTCCCCCGGCAGGCTGCCTGCAACGACTCACAGGACAGCACCCTCTGCTCACACTCTGTCGCCTCCTCCAGGGCTGGTGACGGGGCTGCAGCTGGTCCAGGAACCAGCAGGCAGGATGTATCCAGCACCAAGACGCCCTCCAGCCATCCCGGGCCCTGCTGCTGCGTCTGACCTGCCACCCCATCCTCTGTTCTCTTAGGAAGGGTTTCTCCTTTGGGTCCTGACAGTGCTTTCGGCTTCCACTGGGCACCTGCCACCCGTGTCTGATGAGTGTCTGAACCCCAGTATTCTGGTCCTGCCACCATCTCACAGCCTGGTGGTTGGCTGTGCATAACTGGATGCGGAGTGTCCCTCAGCTTCGTGCCCTAGGTGTGTCTGGCCCCAGCTCAGGCCAGTCAGGCCTGTTACCCACTAGAAGTAATCAAAGGCATGCTATTTTACGAAAAAGGCTTTCTTTTGGACTCCGCTCACCCCACTTGATTTGCATGTTAAAAATCATACACTTTGGGAACCGTTGCTGTTAAATGATTTTTTCCATGTGTGTTGACCAGCCTTGAAGGCGGCCCCCCCAGTGATCTGTTCTTCTGGTGTTGACACTCTCGTGTGGCCCCCCAACATTGCAGCAGGGTTGGTCTGTGTGACCCATCAGATGGGGAAGAACTGACGGGGTGTCACTTCTGAGGTTAGTTCCACTTCGCTCTGCAGCTCCGCTTGTGGTCACGTGCCCGGGCCAGCTGTCCTGTCACGAGCAGCCCGGTGGAGAGGCCCGTGTGCAGCCTCCAGCCAGCGGCCACAGGTGATCAGTGGGCAATCCGAGAGTGGGTCCTCCAGCCAAGGATCCCATCACGTTGTAGAAGACGGACACCTGGGCAGACATCTTGACTTTGACCCCATGAGAGACCCTGAGTCAGAACTGCCCAGCTAAGCTGCCCCTCCCTCCCGCCCCGACGAAGCTGTGAGACACAAATACTGCTCTAAACCAGTACACGTGGGGCAGGTGTTGGTCATGCAGCAAAAGTGACGGGTACATGCTGCCTGAGGACCTGGCAGGTTTTCTGCGGCTGAGCTCTGCAGCTGGCAGTTGAATTCTGGGAAATTCCCACAATGCTTAAAGTAACCCCCCTTCTGATTGGGGCTTCCTTAAGTTGCTGCTTTTCCAGTCAAATCGTCTGAAGTCAATAATCTCCGGAGGCAACATTTTGAACGGACAGAGAGCACTTTGTTGAGCGGACCTGTCTTAGTTTGCACGGCCGCTCTCTGGGCTTGGACATCGAGGTTATTTCCATCCCGTGATGAACAGCGCGGTGATGAACAGCGTCAGCACCTGGAGCTCTTTCCCCGTCTCCGATGACGCCTGGGAGAGGCCTTCCCGGGAGTGGGACGAGGGGGCCGAAGGATCTGGACCTCCCCAGGAAATAAGACAGCGTCCTACAGGAGTTTCCAGAGAGCCGGCGCTGGCACGCCCACCAGCAGCAGACGGAAGCTCTCCCCTCGCCCATCTCCCGGCATTAGGTGTCTCTCCCTTGGCGTCGCATCCTCGCCGTTTATCGGAGCGGCGGGCCTGGCCCCGTGCGTGGGGAAAGGGGAGCGTGTCACCGTCTCGGCAGCCGCGTCGTGCGAGCTCCTCCGGGGTCTAAGCAAGTCAAGAGAGATCTATGTCATTTCTTTTATTTAGAATGAAGTGGATTCTAAACACCACTTAAAAATACATTAATAATGGTGTTGGTGTATTATTCATCTTGAAGAAGTGACAGGTGTTTTCCTCAGCAAAATCTGAAGTGGGAAGTGGGTTAGGGAGTGAGAAGACGGATTAGTTGCTGTCAAGGGGCTCATTGCTTTTGTCTAGACGACCTCTTCGCTTGCCCCCTGCCCCAGCTCCCACTGCCCCCTCCCCCGCCCTGTCCGCCCTCCACGCCGACGCCCAGTTCATCTTGCTGACGTGGTTCGGGGACGTGGGCTGGGTGCTGGGCGTGGAGGCAGGTGGCTGGGGTTCTGGTCTGGTTCTCTCACTGAGTTCCAGGGTGTGGTGGACATCTGCTGCTGTTACCCCCTTTTCGTGGATCGGCACTCCGGTTTTCCTCTGGGATCCCACCTGGCCTCTTTCTCAGATCTGGGGTGTCCTGTGGAGCTGACACTGACCCCCACCGCACCGCCTCTCCAGGGGGAGGCATAGTGTATCCAGGCTCGGCTATTGAGAGTTCCGAGGACCTCGGGCCCGGTGACTGGTTCAAGGGGTGGCAGGTATCCCACACGGAGCCAGCCATTGTCTGAGGCCTGGATCCAACTGTACCTGAAGTTTACCCTTCAGTACTCTAGTTATGTGAGCCAACCCCCCCCTCCTCCTTGTCTTTCTTCTTCTTCAACTCCACACGAATTGGCTGCTTATTATTTGTAAACAAAAGAGTTGTGCCTGATACATAATGTGACTTTGAAGAAGTCCTTACCCTGGTGGCCAGAGTTGCCCCGTCTAGAGAATAAAAGAGTTGAGGTCCTTCTAGCCTGGGAGGGCCAAGCCCCCTCCTAGGTTGTGGGGGCCTACCCACTGGGAGGGTCACAGGCGGAGGGGCCGGCTCACGTAGGATCTCAGTCGCTGTGCAGCCTCGTCAGGGGAAACCTCCATGGCCTTGCTGTCCCCAAGCCTCTGCAGGGCTGCCCTGGAGCCAGGGCGGTGGCAGAACAGGCCCCCTCCCCTGGGCAGAAGGCCCAGGGGTGCACCGGGTTTCGTGGTGTGCAGCTCTGTGACCGGCAATGACGTGCACTGCCCCGCCCTGCTTTGGGTTCCTCGTTGGCTCCCACGCCTTTGGGATTCGGCCCTGTCCCCCCAGCTGGGCAGAAGGCCGGGCTCCACATAGAGCTTAATACATACTGAATGAGTGAGTGAATGAATGAATGAATGAACATAGGCCCGTGAGGACCAGGATCTCACCAAGCCACCCTGCACACCTCCACTCACTGCTTCCGGGAACCGCCACGTCTTTTTGCCTCAGTCGTGCACCTGCCTCGTCCTCTGCCTGGCGTCTCCTCCCGCCACCACCTGCCGAACTCACCCTGGGCCTTCGACTCTCAGCTCGTTCACTCACTGACTCGGCAGGTATTTCTGGAGCCCTCCTAGGTGCAGGCACCATTCCAGGTGCTGGCACCGACTCAAACGGGTGAAGGTCTTGTTCTCAGGGAGCCATTCCTGGGAGGGGGCAGGAGCAGATAGAGAGGATGTCAGAGGGTGACAAATGCCACGCAGAAAGTCATCGGGGGGAGGCGGGGAGTCCTGGTGGGGACGTGGTTGTGTAAGTTTTTCATAGAAGGCGGCCAGGGAAGGTTCCTCTGATCCAGTGACATTTAAGCTGAAACCTGAAGGAGAGAAGGGGGTGAACTGCGGGAAGGTAGTCCAGGCGGAGGGGTGGGGACAGCAAATGCAAAGGCCCTGCGTGGGGTGGACCTGGAACGTTGGAGAAATGAGGAGGAGACCCCTGTGCTGGAGCGAGGGGTGAAGGATTGGGGTGGAGGTCAGAGGGCAGCAGCGGAGGGCCGTGCAGGACCATGTAGGCCACTCACTGGCCTTGTCCTTGCACGCGGGCGAGGGGCATGGGGGCGGAAGCAGGGAGAGTGGTTGGAAGGCTCTGGCACATGCAGGGGTTGGCAGTGGGAGCGATGCAAAGGCTCAGCTTCTGCCTCTGTCGTGAGGGTGGACGGGGCAGGATCTGCCCGGTGGGATGCTGGAGACAGGAGGGTGAGGATGAGGGTGAGGGGGACGTATGTGGACACGCACAAGCTGGGGGGCAGGTGGGGGGTAGGGCGGCCTGGAGTTGGGGCTGAGCTTGTTGACTTTGAGATGCCTATTGTGCAGCCACGTGGACTCCTAGGGACAGGGTGTACACAGGAATTTGGAATTCTGGGGCATCGTCAGCAGAAAGAAGCTGGTCAAAACCAGAGCCTGTGTGGGGTTGGTTACTTAGGGAGGGAGCAGGGGCAGAGGAGACAACCCCCACATTCGGAGGAGTGGCCAGAAGTCAGGAGAAAGACCAGAGAGAGGCCGCCCCGAAGCTGAGCGGGGACACCCTTTGCCCCTGTGTCCATGCCTCTGGCTGGTCACGTAAACCGAGGACATGGCTGTGGGGCCCAGTAGCAGGCAGGTAGTTGGTGACTCTGAGCAGTGGAGACAAAATCAGTTCGAGCAGGCTCCAGAGGGACAGGGACAGGGACAGGAGGGACTGGAGACAGTGTCAGAGATGGGTTGGGGGTCAGCCGCAGGGGTCTTTGAGCAAAGCCTGCGTGAGAGGAGGGAACTAGGGATGAGGGCAGGGTGGCGGAGCGTTCTGCAGGCTGGGCGGAGGGAGCAGCTGAGCAGAGTCTCCCAGGGAGGCGGGCGGGTCTGGAGATCAAGCAGTAGGCAGAGCGGAGGAGGGAGCCCCGGGCGGCAGCGGGGGCAGAGCTCCGTGGGGCTGGGGAGCAGCTGGCTGGCATTTAGTCGGGAGGGTGATGGGAAGCTGTGAGGGCTTTGAGCACTTTATTTATTTATTTTTAAACCACTCTCTGGCTCCAAAGGAGGAACGTTAGGAGCCTTTGATGCTGACCCCCCTGCGGAGTGCCTTCCTGCTGCCCCCTTATCTAGGGCCCCTCGCCTGTCTGCCCAGTGGGTCCTGGCCTCTGGCCCCCGCTGCCTCTGATCTCTTCGGGCTGCGTGCCTGGGCCCCACTTGGCCACCCGGGCCGCGGAAGTTGGGGGCCAGCGGCCGCTCTGGCCGTGTGAGAGCCCTTTGTCCCGCGGCGCTGCAGTTTGATCAGGCCCTAGTGGGGCCGGAACTGGCCTCTGATACCCACTAGACAAAGGATCTCTGTGAGAGGCCAGGAAGTGAGGAACTGGGATTTACCCACCCAGGTTTGCGTGGGACCATCGCAGGCCCAGGGTCTCAGAGCCCTGGGCTCCCCCAGACCTTTGTAAGGATGATGTTGTTGATGTTATTGGTTGGAAAGCATTTTCCTGCTGTATCCCATCGCTCAGCTCTGAGCTGCCCCCAACCCTGCTCCCTGCCTCTCACCCTGCAGGGGACCCGTCTGGGGTCTCACCTCCCGAGAGTGACTGAGATGACTGAGATGACTGTCATAGTGGTGACAGAATTCACCGTGTGCCCGATAAAACCTGTCGGAGCTTTTTCCATGTATACACTTGGTTAATCCTCACAGCGCTGTGAAGCTGAGATTATCATCCCCATTTTATGGAGGAGCAAATGAAGGCACAGCAGGGGTAAGTTCACGGTTACAGGGTGGGTCTGGGGCTTGGCTGTAGGCAGTGTCTGACTTGGTGGGCCCAAGATCACGACTTGCAACCCCTGTATCTTGTAGAGGCCCTGGGTGGGGGGTGGTGTCCAAGCCACACAGCCGGCTTCCCATGGAGCCAGGGCCAGAGCCCAGGGCCGTGATGTGGAACACAGGGGCCTGGGTTTGAATCCCGGCTCCTTGGTGTTGCTCGTGTGACCTCGGACAAGTCCCTCACTTCATCTGGGGCTTTTTTTTCTCATCTGGGGACAATACCCCCGATTTGTGCTGACTAAAGGCTGTGAGGGACATGTGTGCTCACCTGTGCCCGGTGCAGGGCAGGGCCTCACGGTGCGAGGGAAGGTCCTGCTCTCAGGGGCCCTGGCCGACCACAGCTTAAGGGCCTCGGGCATGTTCCACGGCACTTACACCTCCACAGCGGCCTCAGGAGCAGTCCCTAGAGGTGATTCAGTACTGGCCCAATCACCTGGGAGCTGTGCAGAGACCCACACCCTGGGTCCCACTCTGGAGATTTTGAGCCAAGCTCCTTCGAGCCTTTATACCCAAAGGAGTGACTTCCACGTAGTAGGATGTGACAGGCATTAGAGGAGGGCCTTGGAAAGCTGGACCCACGGTCTCCGCGTGTGCAGCCAGCCCTGACTGAGAAGGAGCTCCCTTACCAGGTGGGCCTGTTTGTCCAGTCTGCTAAGCTTTGCACTTAACCTCAGGGGAGGGGGGTCGATGGTCTGGGGGCTCAGGGAGCTGCTGTTCTGTCGGGAGTCGCTGTTCAGTTTTCCCCAGTCAAACCTCATTTCCAAATGTCTTTTCCTGAGGAGAGGGGGTCTCGCTTCTGTTTCTTCTCGCTGCCTTTTCTCTCCTTCCCTAGTAACAGCTGATGCATGTGGAGGCGCTTAGTGCCCTGTTTAAACCTCCCAAGAGCCCTGTCCCCTGGCCCATGTCAGAGATGAGGAAACAGACCACTCCCTCCAGGCCATACAGCTGCTCATCTGTAGGCTAAGAATTTAAGCATGGACTCTTAACCCCTACTTAGAGCTGCTCTGTATCAGACAGGAATGAAGGCCCAGGTAGGCTGTAACCAACAGGTAACTTAGCATGTTGAAAGGAGAAGGGTTTATCATTCTCACACAGTGAGAAATCTAGGGTTGGTGCAGCTGTTAACATCATCAGAGGACAGGCTCTCTCCACTCTACTGTCCCTAACTTGTGTAGTTTTTGCCCTCACTGTTCGAAAAGGGTGGCCACAGCTCCAGCACTCACATTTGCATTCCAGTCAGAAAAACAGTGGAAAGACCAAAGCTCTTCACCTTGAAAGGCTTTGTTTTTTTGCTTGGAAAGTGCATCCTTTCCTAGCAGACTCTCACCCAGATCTCCTTGGCCAGAACACACCTCTGGCTACTTTGGCTGGAAGGTAGGAAAATGAGACAGCCTTCAAACCTCTGGAGTTTCAGAAGGCAAGGGGGGTGGTAGTGGCTGAGAAAGCTGTGTGTGTGCAGAGGGCAGTCCACGTTCCTGCCTGGCCTCTTGTGGCCAGGTCTCTTCATGTATAAAGTGTCCCCTGTAGAGGTTGTCCAGCCAGGAACTCAAGGGCATGAAGGGACTATTTAGGTGCCTCCGCCACCCAGGGTCTGGGCAGTGACAGGAAGCTTAGAGAGCTTGCATGTCATGATAACTTGTTTTCCGGGCCTCATTTTCCTTACCTGTAAAATGTGGATGTAAACCCACCTGCCTGGCAGGGTGGCCTGGAGGGTTAGAGACAGCAGGCACACAGTGCCTGGGCCGAGGTGGCCGAGGTGTGGGAGGTGGCCTGTGGTGTGCTCGAAGTGTGCTGACGGCAACTCGCTGTCCTTGTCCTGGCTTCCGGTTCCCCAGATGGAAAACGCGAATGAACCAATCATGTCTGTGCTGCAAGGCTGATCTGAGGATTAAATGAATTGATGCACCGGAGTGCTTCGGTGCCTGTCTGTCACTGGTGTCCCAGACAGATTGGGGCAGATTCCTAGAAGGGCGAGGCCCTTTGGCAGTTCTTGTTCCACAGGGGGAGGTGCTGCTTTCAGCAGTGATTTGAAGACGGAGGTGGGGCCAGGAGCTGGTAGAGGGGAGGGAGCCTACAGAGGCCTGTGGAGCTCCCCGATCCCTCTGTTCCCCAAAAGGCACTTGGGCAGGCCGGTAGTGGCATGTGGGTGTGCAGGCAAGATTTCACTACGAGTCCAGGTGACTTGGAGAGTCTGTTTATCAAAGCTGGGGATGGTGAGACGAGGGCAGAAAGAGCAACAGGAGAGCCCAGGCGGGGCTGCTTTGGGTCCCTAGGAACATTCTGGGGAGGAAGCGAGCCAAGGCCAGGCTGCTGTCAGCTCACTGGAGAGCCAGAGAAAAGGGGGCCTTGGGGACAGGGTCAGGGGTTTAGCCCAGGATAAGTTGCCACTGCCCATTGTTCCCCTGGTTGCGAGTCTCGTGGGGTCCCTTAGAGGTTAGGGGGTGCACGCCTGTGGGGGAAGGAGATGGGGAAGGGAAAGGCACAGGCTGCCCCTGGGAGGGAGGGCAGGGAGAAAGAGGGCTGGGTCCTTTGTCTTGAGGGTTTTAAATGCTGGGGGTTTAGGGGAGGTCTTAGAGGAGGATCTCGGGAGAACATTCATCAGATCTCCAGGTGTGCCCTTTCAGGGTCATGGTCTCCATTGATTGGTCAGTGGCAGGGCAAGGGGGTCATCCACTATTGCAGCCTGGCATCACCTATCTGGTGTTGCTGCTTTTCTGGGCCTGGAGCTGAAATACAACTGAGGCTTAGATGCTATCTCTAGGGAGGAAAGGTCGGGGGTCTCACCAAATGACCAGCAATGTGAAGGGTCAGGGGGTCTAAACTACATGACTACAGTATGCCGGGGGGGAAGGGGACCCTGGGGCCAGGTCTGGCACCAGTTCTGCCTGTGGCTGGACACTCGGGGCTTTCTGCTCTTGACCTTCCATATCTGGCTGTAAATTGCTCAGCCAGTTTGTTCAGCTGTCTCGGTTTCTTCATTCCACTTGCTAAATTTTCCTAGTTCCTTACTCTCCTGCCTCACTTCCTCTCAGGTCCTGCTGCCCACAGAGACGGCCCGAGGGACCCATCAGCTTGTCTGTCTTCTGCGGGCCTGGAATGGGCTGACCCCGGTGCCCTCTCCACCACAGCCCCATCAGTGGCTCTGCCGGGCTTTGAGCCAGTGACCGGAGTGGCCTGGCCGCCTGGCTTGTCACAGCACTCTCCAGATAGGCCCTGTGGAGGAGCTGGGGGTGCTCACCGGGACCCCACCTTGGGGCCTTGACCTGCTTAGGAGGGATACGGTTTCTGCCTCTCTGTACCTCAGTTTCTCTGTGACTCAGCATCCTGGGAGAACAGGATGGTGGGAGTGCCAGAGCCCCACCCCCCACAATTCCGTTTTGTCTGGGTCCCTGGCCTCTGTCTGGGCTGGGCTGTCTGGGGGCTCTGAGAGAGGCAGGTGTGAATGTGCTGGGGATTCCAGTTGTGGGATTCCAGCCCATCTGCCCTACCTGCCATGTGAGCATGGCTGGGAGCCTTCCCTTCTCCCAGAGGCTCACCGCTGTAAAAAGGTCCCCCTTCTAGGCCCCTTCAAACTAGGACATCTCTGTGACTTTGAATTCATGATTCTGGGTATCCACCACCCAGAGGGAGCTTTCGAGAGATCAGGAGCCCCTTGCCCAGGAAGGTGCCCCAGGACAGTGGTCCTTCCTTCCTCTGTCTGGAGAAGACACACTGGGTTCGTTTGTGTGTGCTGTGCGCCCTCTGGTGGCTGTTCTGGAACACTGCTCGTCCAGGCCCGGTCTCCCAGTCCTCTCTGCAGGGTGGGGATTGGAGGGCCAGGAGAAACTAGGAAAAGCAGCTTTCTTCCCTCTCGGAGGCATGGGTAGAAGTGAGATTGCTACAGTTTCTGGGAAACTTTTGGGCCCCCAAATGTAACCCTGACACCAACATCCCCACCTCTGAGAAACCAAGTTCTAGCTGGGCTATTTTTCTCTTGTTTCTGGGGAGCTGAGGTGGGCACTTGTCTCTGGGAGGTGAGTGGATTGTCCCCATGTTGGGGATGAGGGCACTGAGCTCAGGGCCACAGGATCAGTTTGCTGCTGACCAATCCGGCCTCATACCTGCCCTGTCCCGGGACGTCCTGGGGGCTCTGGGCTCCCAGGCTGGACTCAAACAGTTCCCTCTGCACAATTACTGTCCTTTTTTTCTTCTTTTCTTGAGGAATGTCCATCCTTTTGGTCTCAGCTCCAGTGATATCTTATTTATTTTTTTATGGTAAAATAGACATAGCATGCAGTTTACATCTGAAGCCTGTGAAGTGTCCAGTCCAGTGGTGTTAGGTGCAGTCAGTCGTCACCATCAGCTGTCACCACCACCAGCCTCCCCCCCCAATTTTTTCGTCTCCCTAAACTCAGACTTTGTACCCATTAACTGCCCCGCCCAGCCCCTGGCCGCGTCTGTTGACCTCCTGCCTCTGTGCTGACTGCCTATGCTGGGGGCCGCGTCGTGCAGTCTTTGTCTGCTTGTGACTGATGTGCTTGTCTCAGCAGAATGTCTGTGAGACTCACCCAGGGGGTGGCTCGTGTGGACGCTGCCTCCCTTTGAGAAGCTGGGTAGTGTCCCTGGTGTGCATCTGCCCCGTGTCGTTTCGCCGTTCGTCTGTGGACGGACGCTCGGGCTGCTCCCGCCTTGCGGCTGTTGTGGACGTGTGCGTACAGAAGTCTATAAGAATGCTTGCTTTCCGTTCTTTCGGACATACACCCAGGACTCGATTGTTGGATCACGTGGAATTCCATGTTTGATTTTTTGAGGGATTTCCATACCATTTTCTACTGTGGCTGCACTATTTTCCATTTCTGTCAGCAATGCCCAGGGTTCTAATTTCTCCATGTCCTTGCCAAGTCTTGTTATTTTCTCTTTCTTCCTCTCTGTCTCTGTCTCTCTTTATTTCTGCCTCGTATAGAGCCATCTGAGTGGGAGTGAAGTGGAATCTTATTGAAGTGGTTTTGATTTACATTTCTCTAATGATTAGTAATGTTAAGCATCCTTTCGTGTACTTATTGCTCTTCATTTTTTAAACTAGAGTTTATTTTCTCCAACCAGCAGCTTAAGCATCATCTAAGAACTTGTTAGAAATGCAAATTCTCAGACCCCTTTAAGGGTCCGCTGAATAGGGAACTCTGGGGCTAGGGCCCAGCAACCTGGTTTTAACTAACACTCTGGGTAATTCTGGTGCACAAGTTTGAGAACCACTGGTCTGGGCATTGTGCCAGGCACTTCACAGCATTATGTCATTTATATCATCACTATCATCATCACCATCATCATCATCATCATCATCATCATCATCATCCCCATTTGGCAGGTAAGAAAACCGAGGCTCAGAGAAGTGGAGTCCCTCACCTAAGTCACATGGAGTAGGAGGTACTCTAAGCTCCTAAATTGCCTATGTGGTACCTTCCCTGGGATTTACCAGCAACCTGGGTTGGGGTTCCCTGTGTGGCCTGAAGGGGGAGCCCTTGACTCAGGACCCAGAGTCTAGGCTTGGAGGAGTGGGAAGGACAAAGCTCAGGAGCCCCTGAGAGCTGGGCGGGACCCTCAGGGGTCACCCCTCTTCAGTCCCACGCTGCTTACCTGACTCTTACGTCTCCCACTGGGACCTCAGCCCCTGGCTGCAAAGAACCCTGAGGCAGGGACTCGGGGCAGGCAACTCGGCTGAAGTTTGAGAGGTCCCGTCAACAAGCTGTGTGACCTTGGGCATGTTGTTCAGCCAGGCTGAGCCTCGGTTTCCCCATCTCTAACACGGGGCTTACCACCCTGGCCTTGAGGATTCACGGAGAACCTGACAGGCCCTTCAAGTGTGCGGTGTTTTGGCTGCCTGGAGGGCTGCGATGAGTGACACTGTATTTGGGGGAATGGAAAAGCGAACATTTAGCTGGTGCTAAATATGTGCCAAGTGCTCTCAACGTGACATTTTATTTTATGTCAGCACAATAAAGTATGGAGTGTTATCCCCGTGTTGAAAGTGAGGGAAGTGGGCTCAGAGAAAGGAAGTGAGTTGCTCTAAGCCCACACGGCCAGAAAAGGGAGGAGCTGGAATTCAAACTCAGGTTCTCTCTCTTCTTCCAGGCAGCTGTCCCCACCGAGGGCTGCCGGGCGCTGTGAAGAGGCAGGGCTGCCTCCCGCGGTCTTTGAACCCTTGAGACTAGGCTGTCCGCCTTTGGCTGTGGCACACGCTAGCTCGGCCCCCACGGGAAGATCACTCTGGGTGATCTGGGCTAAATGTTTGCATACTGTGCCCCCAAGCCCTGGAGTTCATATGTTGAAAACTAACCCCCAAGGTGATAGTATTTGTAGGTGGGGACTTTGGGAAGTGATTAAGTGATGAGGACAGATGCCCTTATGGGATTAGTGCCCTTATAAGAGGGACCCGGAGAGCTCCCTTGTCCTTCTGCCTGTGAGGACATGTGTGCAGACAGCTGTTTACGACCCAGGAAGCCAGCCCTCACCAGACACTTGATCTTGAACTTCCAGCCTTCAGAACTGTGAGAAATAAATCTCTGTTGTTTGCAAGCCACCCGGTCTATGGTATTTTGTTAAAGCAGCCCAAATGGACTAAGACATCCCTCCTCGAGCTTCCGTTTTCTTGTTTTCACAATTGAGATAAAAAAAACCTTGGATTGCTCAGGATTTTTGCAGTCTGGGAGGTACCAGGGTATGGCTGGTCTCAGGGATTGAAATAATGGGGTGGCCTTCTCTGTCACTCTGTCAGTATCTGTGTGTCTCCTGGTTTCTCAGTCCACCTCTGGATCACTCTTGGCTCTGCCTGTCTCTAGGTGGTGGCTTCACTCTTTCCTGCTGCCCACGGGCTTCCTTGATGTGATAGGTGAGGACAGGAGGGTGGGGCCACAGGCAGCATTGGGCTATGTCTTTCCAGCTTAGCTGTGCCAGGGAAACAGAGTGTCTCTACCACCATGCAAATATAAAATCCCGGGGAAAAATCTGATTGGCTGGGCTTGTCTATTCCTGGACCAATTACTGTGGCAAACTGGATATAAGACATTCCAATTGGCCAGATCTAGGTTACATGTCTACCCTTATGGTTGGGGGGAGGGGTCCTGTGATTATTAGCCTCACCAGAACCGCTCAGGGTAGCATCAAGGTAATCAGTTAACAACTAATACATAATATCAGCACTCTTCTAAGCACCTTAAATGCACAAATTTATTGGACTCTCATACCAATGACCCCATTTTACAGGGAAAGGAACTGAGGTAGAGAGGTATGCCCCTGGTGAGTGCTGCAGCTGGGATTTGAACTGAGTCTGGGTCCAGAGCTCAGGTTCTTCACTCACCTGCAGAACCTCTCTAATGGTATAGAGTTGTCAAAAGCAGAGGGAAGGGCTGTTCGGCAGATGAAAGCCATTCACGTCTGTTCTGCCACCCTGGGGTCCTTTGATGCTGAAGTAGGCACCCAGCCACGGACTTGGCATGCAATGGACCTTTTGGGATGGGGGTTCTCCTTCCCTTTCTTTGGAAAATCAGGGCAGGCCAGCCTCATCCCCAAGGAACCGGGTCGGTGTGCCCAGCTGAAAGGGCTGTGTGGATGTAACCCCAGCCTGTGCAGCTCTGAAGGAGTACTGCTCCCCTGACATTTGGTCCCTCCCTCTGCATCCCCATTGCCCAGTGGAGATGGGGGTCTCTCTCCATGTGCTGGGAGCCCCAGGTGAGGGCCAGGGGTCAGGGTCCAGTTTGGAGCCTGAGGGCTCCGGGCTCCCCTGGGGCATCGTGCCCCCTCCTAGCATCTCACGCCTTCCCTCTGTGTTATCCTTGGAGCCTGTGGGCCATGGGTTCACCAGGGGCCAGGGTGGGCCTCTGCTGGGTACACAAACACCAGTCCGCCATCCAGTGGCCTTGTGAACAAGGGGAGCCCTCAGCAGAACTCGATAAGGTTTCCAAAAACAAGACTGGGCCCCTGGCATGCCGCATTCCTCCCTTCTGCCGGCAGCTGCTAATTTATGCTAATCAGATGCATGAAAACCCCAAATCCCCGGGCGGGTCCAAGGGGACAGGGAGGATCCAGCTGGCTGAGCAGAGGATGAAATGGACCTGTGTTCCCCCGGCTGCCTGGTCCCTGCCCTTACCTGAGCCCCCAAGCGGTCCCAGTTCTTCTGAACCCCACTCCCCTGATGGCCAGAGAGGCCTTGATACCATGGACCCCAGGGAAGGTCAAGGGGATGGGGCTTCCAGGACCAGGTCCCTGACAGGCACTGTCCCATTGACTCCACTCCTGACCCCCTCCCCCCTCCCAATAGGAGTCAATATGGCTGTGAGGATAGGAGGCCAAGAGGGGTAGCAGCTCAGTAGAAATGGAAGCAGTTGGTGACAGCCGTGGTGAGGTCCAAGCTCTCCAGAGGCCCAGGCGCCTTCTCTCTGAGGAGTCGGGGGACAAGGAAATCCCCACGGCCCGTACCCAGTCCATCCTTGTATTACATGCCCAAGTGCAGGGCGGTGGTGGATCCCTGGGGCTGGCTCTTGGCCCCTTGGGCCCCTCAGTGGGGAGCCTCAGGCCGTGGAAAGGCCTCGCCATTCGGGATCAGAGACGGGGGCTCCATCTCCTGCTGTAGCCCCTTTCCCAGCGTGTGGCCCAAGGGTGGCCTTCGGACTGTGAAATGGATCTGCACTCTGGGTGCTCTGTGGTCTGGAGAGTGGTGCGTGGGGCACTGTGGTCCCACCTCTCTGCCTCTGCCTGTGCTGTTCCTACCGCCGGAAGTACCTGTCTCCCTCCTCTCCTCCCTCCTGGGCACAGATGGTGTCGGCCGGGTCCCCATGGCCCATCTCCTCTGTCAAGACTCCTTGACCTTCTGGGTGGCCCGCATTCTACTCACTCATTCATCCCCCTGCCCCTCCCCACCATTCACTCTGTTGCTCTCTGCAGGGTTAATTTGCACGGAGCACCTACAAGGACTGGACAAACCTCACTTCTCTATGGTTTTGTTTTTCCTTTCCTGGCCTCAGTTTCCCCATATGTACAATGTGGAAGGGGTGGGCATCCTGGGGGTCTGAAGAGTTGGCAGCCAGGTCATCCTTTTCTTTTTCTTTTTTTTAAAGATTTTATTTATTTATTTTTTAGAGAGGGGAAGGGAGGGAGAAAGAGAGGGAGAGGAACATCCATGTGTGGTTGCCTCTCTCACGCCCCCTACTGGGGACCTGGCCCGCAACTCAGGCATGTGCCCTAGACTGGGAATTGAACCCGTGACCCTTTGCTTTGAAGGCCGGCACTCAGTCCACTGAGCCACACCAGCCAGGGCATCCTTTTCTTGTCGTGACCCCTGGCTGCACGAGGGAGCCCAGAGAGGGGGCGCTGGCCTCCCTGGGATTCTAGAACCGTCAGAGCCACAGCGATCAGGTGATGCCGGGCGGCCCGTCTGGGGGCCTGGACCTTGCAGCCATGAAGAATTAATTTAAAATTTCCATGGAGGGATTGGCCCTAAGCCCTGGCCACGTGAGTTATTTTGGGACACTCTGGCCTGTGCTGTCTGCTCTCCACCAAATAAACTGATCCCCACCAGCGAGGCCTGGAAATCTCCCACCCATTCTCGTTTACGACCCTGCTGTGCTCCGTGGCTGGTTTGTGGCCGGAATCCGGTGTGTGCCTTGGATTCCTTAAGCCCAGGCTGGGTGGAGTGGGGACACAGGACCCCTAGAATGTCCTGACCTATTAATGGTGCTGTGGTCTCTGAGCTGGGCAGGGGCCATCCCGGACCAAAGAAAATTAAAAATAAAAATAAAATAAATATAAACAATCCTAATGTCACCCCTTTGTGAGGCCTCCAGTGTGTGACAGGCATGCGATACAGCCCACACCAGCAAGAAAACCGTTTTCCTGTCAGCTGATCACAAACACAGACGCAGCCACGGGACGGGGCAAAACAGCTCTGTAATTTTTCCACTGAGCGCTTCAGCCCTTACAAAGTTGGCTACGGTTGAGTGGGCATCCAGGGGTCCCTCTGCCTCTTCATCATAAATTTTCCCCCCAGCCAGGGGCTTGGACCCTGCTGCTAGCTCTGTATGGGGCTCCGCCCATACTGAGACCAGGGTGTGTCCAGCTGGCCTGGGGGAGCAGAGCGGTCCCACTGTCCTCCGAGTAGACCTGAGTCCTTGAAAGTCTTCCAGCTCAGCATCCTCAAGACTAGGCTTTGTTAGGGCCTGTGGTGGGGGAGGGGCCCTTCACAGAGGACAGCTTTGATGACGCACAGGGCTCAGAGGTCCCCTCCACCCTTCGTAGGCGAGGCCAGACCTCCTTGTCTTCCTGTTAGAGCAACAGCAGCGGCAGCAGCCGCCACTTTCGGAACATCTCCTCTGTGCCAGGCCTGGTGCCAGGCTCTCTACACAATCTCACTTAATGCCTCTGACAACACTGGGGGGGAGATTCTATTCAGGCGAGCGCTGGTAAACAGGCTCTCTGAAAAACGAAACAAAACAAACGACAGTTGTTCCTGGCTGGTAGTGTTTGCCAGTTTCCATGGTGTAAATACTTCCAGGGTGACCTGTCGGTAAGGTCATTGATCACAGTCAGGACACCTGTGCACAGCTGGCCTCTCGAGCCAGCAGGGGGGACCTGCTCCAAGCTTGCTGCTGGCCTGCTCTTACTTCTGGTTAACACGTGGTGAACGGCGATCACGGTGTGCAGACTCGGGTGTGTGAGGACAGCCGCTTGTTTTTATTCTCTGAACTGACCTGACTTTCTGTTTGATGCCTTTACCCATTGTCGTCTTGTCATTTTTGATCCTCTGGCCCCTGCCCTGGGGTTGTCTAAGGTCTGGGGGGTTAGGTTGTGCTGGGACACTGTGGGGACGGGCACGTTAGACCCTGACGTTGTCATCCCCAGGCTTTTCCCGAGCTGTCCCTGTTCCTGTCCAGGCCTTGCTGGGTCCTCCCTCATTCCCGGTCACAACGTCCCTTCAGAGCCGCCAGCTCCCTGGGGCCGTGTTGGTGCCGTGGCCACGGGTGCAGGGGAGGCGTTTCGGTGCACCTGCCCTTCTTCGGGGAGAGCGCTCAGGACATGCGGGGAAGGGCTCTGGCTGCTGTGTCCACCCACAGGAAGGGCCGTGTCCGTGGCCCCTGTGCCAGGAGGGAACTCCACTCTCCCCACACGCCGGGCTTTCCTCTGTCCTGCGTCTCCAGAGCCGGCTGAGAACCCTCGCTCCAGCAGGGCCTCCGGACCCCCAGCCTCCCGGCTCTCTCCACTGGTCCTTATCTCTTGTCCCTCCTCCCTGAAATCCTCCTGGTCTCCAGAGCCGGGACGACCTCTCTGGCTCATCACACGGACTCCCACAATTCCTATATCATGAAGCCCAGAAGCGGTGCATTTGGCTCCTCTGTCCCCTGCACTCTGTGCTGTCCCTTAGAATAGCAGCATGCTCAGCCGTGGGGACTGGGGGCGAGGGTGCTGGGAGGGGAAGGAGGGGACAGAGGAAATTCTGGAGAAATTCTGGAGAAATTCTGGAGAAATATTGGTGAATATTTCCACATGGCGTCCTACCAAGTGCTGGTGAGGAAACAAGCGCAGAGAGGTCCAGGGACCTGCCTCAGGGGGCCCTGCAGGTCAGAGTCCCCACTGGCTGAACCCAAGTCTCTGACTCCCACAGAAAGCCGACAGTGAGAACGTCAGACAGACTGAGCTTGTCGTCCCCTTGGACCAGGTGGTGGACAGAGGTGTAGAGACGGGGAGAGATTTACCTAAGGCAGAGTGGGCACCAGAGCTCAGGGCTCCCGCCTCTGTGCTGGCCCCGGGGACCAGCTGCTGCCTGGAGTCCCCGAGAGGCCTGGGAAGGCCCAAGGGAGAGAGGAACACGAGAAGGGGCTGCCGGTGCCTGGCTGCCCCCTCACTGGTGGTCTCAGGCAGGGCTGTGCCCTCTCTGGACGTCCTTTTCTCATCTCCTTTGCTGGAGGTGCTTTGAAAGAAGAAGACGAGGAGGCAGGAGGAGCCCCTTCCAGGCAGCCTGCGTCTGCTCCTGGCCCCTTCTGGGCATTTTGGCTGGGAACTTAGGGAAAGCAGGACTCTGCTGTGGACACGACTCTATGACCTTCCTCAAGCTCCATCCACCGTCCTCCTGTTGCCTCAGGAATGTCCCTCCAGTCGTCTTCAGCCCAGAACAGTTACTTTCTCATGTCCTCGTCTCGTCTTAGCTTCCGCGGCTTTGACGCTGTTGAAGATGGCGGGCTGGCTGCGTGGGAGAGCGCTCCCCTCCCCATTGGGCATTTGTTCCCTCCGGGTAGTTCACATCGGGCGCCTCCGGCTGAGCTGTCACAGAAGTGATGCCGGGTTATGCCTGCATCCTACCCGCGGCCCTTGCTTTGATCTTGCTCCCTTTGCTGGTGAGGTTCACGTGGTCCCTTCCCTGGGGTCGGCCTTCAGGCTTCTCCACTGTCAAGGTAGTCTTCTCCCCTTGGTGATGACTCGGCACTTGGTGGGGAGGGGCTTCGAGATCACACCAACGGCCCGTTCCTCATCGGACTTTTGATCGTTTGCTCATTGACGCACGTCCGTATGGGCTTAGCGTTTTCCGTTTTTGCCCATGGAGGGTGGTGTGTCGTTATCACTTTTTATTCTGATGCTCAAAGGGGGCTGGAGGGAGCCCCTCCATGCTGGTGCTCATGTCCCCATTGTTCTCTGAGTACTTCCCTAATTTCTGGCACAAAAAGATGTTCTGGGCGTGTCTTGTTCTGCCCCCGGCCTGACCCTGGAACTGGCCATTTCTTAAAGAAAGGGTCTAATTTCAAGTTCCCCGTGTGGTTCCTGAATGAGGTAGGGCATACAGTTATTGTATTGTGCGTGTGTGTTATACGTGTGTTAAAAGAGTCTATTTATGAAATACATCATTAAAAAATACCCCAGACGTTTTATAACTGTGTTTGGGCTGTCCGTATTTTTGAACAACACACCAGAAGCGTTGAGAGCGGGGTGTGGGTGCCGCGGGACCGTGCCCTGGGCGGCCGCGGCGTGCGCCTCGCCCCCGTGCCCGCCTCCGGCTGCAGCCAGTGCAGCTGCCGCCAGAGCAAACACAGCCCCGCACGTGGCCAAGGGAAACAGCCCCGGGTCAATATTAGCTCGTGCGGAACAGGCCTGAGGAATGCACGGCGTGTCCCCTGCGGCCTCCGGAGCTCTCAGAGCCCCTCGTGTCCTCGGTCCAACCTCCCTCGGTGTGGATGGGGAAACCGAGGCCTGGGGGCGGCAGGGACTTGCTTTGGGTCACAGCGTGAGTGGCTGGGGCAGCCCTCATTTGTGTTTTCCCTTCTTTTCCTTTGCGTGTTTCTGCTTTTCCCCTCGTGGCTTCTGGGAGGCAGCAGAAGGCGGGCCAGCAAGCCCTGGACTGGGAGTCAGGACTCCGGGATTTCAGTTCTGGTTCTGCCCGGTTCTGCCGTGTGACTCTGGGGGCATTACCTCTTCCTTTATCTCAAAGGTCCCCACTCCCTGCAAACTGTAAGCCCTGATGTCTGGTGCATGTGCTGCACTAATTCAGGCCCTCAGACTCAAAAGTCGTCAGGGGCCAGGTAGAGACAGTGCATGTGCCACGTGGCCCGTGGCCCTCGTGAGATGGTAGGGAGAGGGGAGGGCGTGGGGAGCTGGGAAGTGCGCCCCACAGGAAGGCATTCGCGGTAAAACAGCAACGGGGCCGATGTGCCACGTGGCCACAGGAAGCACTGAGAGCTCGCAGGCCCTGCTGGCCCGAGACAGAAAGATGGGCCATTCACTCTTTCTGCTTGTCACACTGTCCCCCTGCGGAGAGGGGAGCCCGGCTGGGGCTGCGGTGTCCAGGCCCAGGGAAACACCCCAAGGTGCCGCCAGCCTTGGCTCTGAGATGTGGCCCCGAGAAGCCTTTGTGCTGATCTGGCGAGATTTCACCCCAATTCCAGCTGCCAGGATGTGCACATCGCCCGCCCACCTCCTGCCTTATCTGTGGCTGCTGGCTTCCTATCTCCCAACTCCAGTCACTTCCCCCACCCACCCTGTTAACATGAAGGAGAGTCACTGACCACCAACTGCTGCCCACACCCTGACACAGCCTCCCCAGCTCCCTTCAGCCATCACAGAAGCTGAGAGCCAGCTTCACTCACCCAGGTCAGCATTTGAGTCCCAGCTCTGTGGCTTACTGGCTGTCGGACCCTGGGCAAATCATTCAGCCTCTCAGAGCCTCAGCTACCTCACCTATGAAATGGGAGAGCGAGGTGATTCAGTCTTAGGGGGTCACTGGGTTGCCATGTAGGTAAGAGTGGGTGCTGTAAAGCAGGGGCTCAGCACACACCCCTCCTCTCATCCCCGGCTCCCAGCTCTTCCCAGCACGATGCCGGGCTTCCTGGATCTGCACCCTTTCCCTTTCCAGTAACCCAGATGGCCCGTGGACAAAGATCTATGGATTCCCGCTCTGCGTGTGCCCAGCCTCACTGCTGCCTGGGTGAGCCTCTGTCCCCCTCCTGGCACACAGACAGCATGAAGAGACGGCATAACCAGGGCACACAAGTTACTCAGAAGAGGGGACAGTCCAGAAACAACAGCATTAAAGTATGAGTAAAAAACATTGAGAAATATTTTTAAAAAGATTTTGTTTATTTATTTTCAGAGTGAGGGGAAGGGAGGGAGAAAGAGAGGGAGGAAGATCGATGTAAAAGAGAAACATTGATCAGTTGCCTGTCGTACACACTCTGACCAGGGACCGAACCTGCAAGCCAGGCCTGTGTCCTGACCGGGAATTGAAATGTTGACCTTTCACTTTGCAGGATGACGCCCAACTGAGCCACACAAGGCTGAGGAATATTTTTATAATTTGACATTTTAACAGATACTATAACTTAAGGTGTCAATAAAATCAAGTATCTGTTTTAAATGGCGAAAAACAAACCCAACAGCAAATCAAAAGATAAGCTGTGTAAGAATACTTACCACTTTTATTACTGACAACAGATCCACTTCCTTAATATGTAAAAAGCATCGTAAAATCAATATGAACGAGATCACCAACCAACAGAAAATTGAGTGAAGGATCTGACTGTTTATAAAAAAGGAAATACAAATGGCTTCTAAACACATGAAAACACTCTTAACGTTGGTGATAAAACAACTTGAACTGCAATGCAAGCCACTTTTCATGAATCACACTGTTAAAGATGAAAAAGTTTGATAACTCACTGTGTCAGTGAGGATGTGGGAAACAGGCACTGTTTACAGGGCTGGTGGGAGTATACATGGGTACAACCTCTGAAGAACGAGTTGTCAGTGCTGACTAAAATTGGCACAGTTACATTCTTTAACCTAGTAATCCTACTGCTTAGAAATTTAACTTACACAGGTGCTTAAACATGTGAAAATATGCATATACGATTGCATCAATCACTGTTATATTTGTGAATCGCAAAAAATTGCGGACAATCTAACATCCACGGGTTAAAGCTTAGTTAGTTAAGAGACAGCCACTCAAAGGAATATGATGCAGCCATAATAGTTGCGTAGTTAAATGGAACAAGATCCGAACACTGTTCAGCGAAGAGCACACGGTACAGAAGATGTATAAGGCGTGCTACCGTTTTTGGTAATGATATGTGCTTATTTGTGCATGGAAATCTCTGGAAGGAAATACCAGGAACCAGGTATTAGTGTTGCCCCAGGGGAGGGTGCTGGGGTAGCTGTAGGACAGGGGTGGAATGATACCAATTGTTTACTTTATACCCACATGCATTTATTATCTATTCAAAAATAATTGTGAACTCTTGCACGGCAAGGGCATTACTTTAGCCACACAGAGGAGGGCCAATGGGAGCATCCCAGGCATCGTGAGGGGATGGCGTGGAGAGGGCGGGGCAGGTCTGCACCCCGTACACCTCTCTGCGTTCCTGTGCGGTCCCGAGCAGCATCAGCGGGTCCTGTGGTGTGGTGGAAAGTATGAAGGTTTCAAGCCTGAACCCCAATTCTAAGTGTACTCGTGGCAAACCGATTTACCATGGGAACCCTCAGTTTCTTAGTCTGTAAAATGGGGACAAGCACAGCACCATCACCGAGTTAAACTGGGACAATGCACGTGCAAGGCCAACCCTGTGTAGGTGCTCTGCAACCCCCGAGCGGCTCCCCGGGGATGATGGAGGGCAGTGACGCTGCCGCTTCTGTTTCCCTGGACATCGCCACGCCCTTCGTTGTTCCTGGGGTCCCCCGGGGGTGGCAGGGCTCAGCCTCCCCTCCTTGAAGGAGCACAGGGCCTCGTTGCTTAATAGAGCTGCCGAGGGGCGGGATGGAAAATGTCAACATCAGATTAGCCTGATGGGAAATAGCACCCTTCTCCAACCACAAACACCCCCACGTTTCCCTCCAGCACAAGGGGGTTTTGGGGTAATGGGGTAGGGCTGAGGCTGGTGATACCAGTGCCAGCTTCGGGTCTGGCACCCCCAAGCCCTCTTGGCCAAGGTCTCCTTGGGGGGTGGAGACTGCCCCTGCAGAGCCCCGGGCCTCGTGGCTGCCCCACTCTGTGGGATCCGGAAGAGCTCTGCCTCCGAGAAGGTCTTGGCGTCCCCGGGCGGATGCAGACGGTGGCAGCCCCTGATCAGTGGTGCCGAGGCCTGGATCCTGCAGGCCCCAGGGGACTGCTGAAAGTTCTTGCGCCAGACAGGGCTTTCTCAGAAGCGGCCTTTCAGAGATATGGTTGGCAGGGGGAAAGGTGACGAGTAGGAGGGGAACAGGTGCCTCAGAGGCCACGTGTCCAGTGCAACATCCTCATTGTCTTCATCTTTACAGTATTTCTGCAAGAAAAGCTGACCTCTGACAGGCCCACTTCAGAGATGAGAAAACCGAGAGAGGCAGTCAGACTGGCCCTCAGTCACATAGCTTGCGGGGGGGGCAAAGGTGAGGTATGAACCCAGGTTTGTTCCCTGTCAGGGTCTATGGATTTCCCCTACACCTGATACCCCTCTTACGGAGGGACTGGCTATTTTTAGATCACCAGTTTCACATCTATTATTCCTTTTACTAAGAGGTGGTATTGTTACCCCGGTCCAGTGATGCTATTACTGGTGGTGTTTCTATTACTGGTGTCTGCCTTGCCCAGTCGGGTGTTGGAGGGTCACTGGCGCTGCCACCTGTGGACCCAGCCTTGCTCAGCCTCCAGGCCTCCCTGACTGGGCAGGAGACCTCCGCTCCAGCTTTTCTGAGTGGGGGCTGGGCTCTAGCAGGCACCCTGCTGGAATGGCAACCCTTCGCAGGCAGGGCCTCAGTCTTGTTCACGGCTCTAGCCCCAGTGCCTAGCCCAGGGCCTGACACATAGTCAGTGTACAACAGTACGTGTTAAATAAGTAAATAAATGCTGCAGCCACTTGTCAGGTGAGTGTGTGCACCCTCTGCTCCCTCATGAGGACCCTGGAAGAGACCCAGGTTCCTGTGAGCAGAAGGCCAGTGGCTGCCCTGGGCATGGGGTTAGTGGCAGCTGGGGTGTCCAGAGCAGGGATGGTGGCCCTGGAGCAGCAGCTGTGGTGGCTGCCGAGTACAGCCTGGCCTCGTGGCCCCGGGCTGTGTGCAGGGCTGGCAGGGAGGGGTCTTGGCCACAATTGGGCTTTCAGCCTGCAGCCGGCTGGGGACAGATCTTTCAGCAGTTGTTGAAGATTTATTGGCAGCCCTGAAAGGGTTGTAGTCAGGAGGCCCGGGCTGGCCGACGGAGCCTCCCTGCTGTTTACCCAGTGTGGAGGAATTTGAGGGCAGCAACATCCCAGGCAGGCTGGGGCTGGGCTGAGGGGGCCAGGGTTCAGAGAGTGTGGCCTTGGACCCCTCCCTGATGTTACAAACAGAGAGACAGAGCTCGAACTGGGGAAGAGAGTGTCCCCAGGTCCCACAGCAAGTCTGTTCTCCAGTGCAGCCCAGAAACCAGGCTGGCGGAGGCCTCGGATCACAGACACTGGCACTCCGCTTGCTGAAGTGCCCTTGTTTATGTGGGTCCGTGTTTACTCTCTCCCCCACCAGAGGGTTCACCTCGTGAGAACAGAGACTTGGTCTGTCTTGTCCACTGTTGTGTCCCAAGCGCCTGACACAAGCCTCTTGCTGAATGAATGGATGAAGTCAGAAGACCTCGGTTAGGTTTCTTTTTCTCACATTACATTATGTCCAGAGGAAAGGGGTTCAGAGGCTTCATGATGCCATCAACGCCCCCCACCCCGTGGGCTCTCTCTATGTCCCTGCTCCAGTATGCTTAGGCTGTGGCTTTTGTTCTCATGCCTCCTAAATGGCTGCTGCCGCTCCAGGCATTGTGCCTGCATTCCTGGCAGGAATAGGGAAGTTAGGACAAAGAGCAGAAGGCATGCCCTTATTGAGTCTGTCTGTTTTTAATCAGGGTAATCGTAGATTTCCTACAAGACCCTTAATAGGCCAAAATCATAAATATATAGTATCACTTTGCCCTTTTTTTTTTTTTAAACCTCTTCCAGGGATATGGCCCTTAGCAGGTCCTATCACTTTTGTTGTTTGCGGTTATTGTTGTTTTTATTTGATTAAGTAGAAATCCCCTCTCTGGGGGAAATGCCCTAATGAGGTCATTCTTACTATGGTGTTAATGGCAGGTGTGCTACTACAGCCACTGGCTTTTCGGGGACCTGGGTCTGTGAGGTTCTTTCCGAGGGTGGGGTTAACAGCGGGAAGACGGGAGGCTACACAGCAGGCCTGGACACAGTGTGACAGTTCCCGACCTGGAGCTTCAGAGCGAGGCAGAGGCTGCGCGGAGGCCGGGCCGGGAGGGGAGTGGGTTCCCAGCAATGGGGCCAGTGCTCGGTTCCCCACAGACAGGGTCCGTTCCCACCGTGGTGCCATCCCTCTGCCGCCTCCTGCCCGGGGGCCGCCTCCCTTCAGAACCACGGCAGCACCGACGGACCTGTATATGGCATGACTGTGGCCCTGGCCATGGCCTGGCGAGAGGCAGCCTCCCTGATGCTGTGCCGGACAGACAGCCCCGGAGTCCTCTGGTTGACCCTGGGACTGACTGCCAGGTCCCCTGGTTGACCCTGGGATTGCCTGCTGTCCCCAAGTCCAGGCCTGTGGGCTGTCCTTGCCAGGCTGGCCCTCTGAGGGACAGGGGAATAGGGGAGGGACCCGAGGTGGCATGCTCAGGTCCCAGCCCCTGGTGAGCTTGTGGGGTTGGGGGCAGGATAAAGGGAGGGAGTGCTGCGAGGTTGCTTACATTTTCCAGGCCACAGCTCCAAATGTCAAAGAAAGCGGGGAGGCGGTGAGGGCAGCTGGGAGAGAATTGCAGGCCAGCGGCCTGCCTGGAAGCCAGACCTTCAGCCTGGGCAAGGGACAGAGGGCACCTAGGAGCTCTCCGGGGGAAGAGAGCCCTGGAGCCACCCACGGGCCTGCCAGGCACAGACCAACACGTCTTTGCTGCCTTCCTGTCTGGGCCGGGCAGGGGAGGCCCAGGTGAGCTGCGAGCTGGGAAAGGGCTCGTCTAAGGGCAGAAATGATCACGGCAGTGATCGCAACCGGCATTGTTCCTGGCGTCCCGGCTCTGAGCCAGACCCTCTGCTCACTGGAAGGACACCAGCCTCTCCCACTCTTTGTTCAAACATGAACGACAGAGGCGTGGGTTTCATTTTTACCTTCAGACATGTGGGTGAGCAGGAAAGCTCTCACGATGTTCTTCTGGCTTAACAAAACAAAAAAAACCTCGTAAGTAACTTCCTCGGAGGAAACAGAGATGCCTGCTGACATATTAATATACTACGGCAGCAAAGTATTACACAGGACAGCCAGCCAGAGTCAGGGACTGCTTTGGGATTACAGATGACTTTCTGGGACGCACGAATCACCCCCGAAGTCAGCGTGTCCTAAAAGGCTCCTGTGGCAGCAGTGACATCGAGGAGGGCGGTTTCACAGGCGGTTTCGGCTCCGTCTGGCCGTGACTGCGGGAACGTGGAGCACCTCCTCCTCCTTGTCTGGAGGAGTTCCGAAGGGTTGGAGTTTTCAAGGGTCCACCAGTTAAGAAAGAGAGTTTAAAAAGGGGTCTGGAGGAGCACGAAACTTGTCACTTGTAATGGGAAAGGGCAGAGAGGAGTAAGGGGCTTATGCGGTGTTGCTGCCCACCATGGGCATTTCTTTCAACTGAATCCTCACAGACCAGGAGATGGTATCATTCCCACCCTGCACAGGTGGGAACGGAGGCTCAGAGAAGTCCCCAACATGCCCGGGGTCACACAGGAGGGGGTCAAGGGCTGTGCTTGTGAGGATGGGGGCTGTGGCTTCTGCTGGGTGTGTGTGGGCTCTGGTGTCAGAGAGACCCGGGTTCCACTGTGAGCGCCGCCGAGGAGATGGATGAGTTTACTGTTGCTGCTGTAACAAATGAGCCCCAGAGTCAGTGGCTGAAAACAACACACGCGTTACCTGAAGCTGTGCGGGTCAGAAGCCCAGAGGGGATTCACTGGGCTCGCATCGAGGTGTCCGCAGGGCTGCGAGGCTTTCGGTCGGGAAGATCTGTTCCCTCGCCTTTTCCCGCTTCTAGAGGCTGCCTCTTTTCCTCGGCTTTGGGGCCCTTTTCCACCTTTAGAGTTGGTAGGTTAGCCTCTTCTGACCTTTGACTCTGATATTCCCACCTCCCTCTCACACTTGTGGGGGCGCTCTGACTACGCCCGGCCCCCCTGGATAGTGCCAGATCTCCCATCTCAAGTCCCTTTAGGGACTCACACCTACAAAACCCCGGGCTAGGTAAGGCAGCGTACAGTCACAGGTTCCAGGGACTCGGATGTGGGTAACTTTCGGGGTTCTCTGTTCTGCCTACCACCTTCGGGATGACAGACTTCCCTTTCTCAGGAGCTTTGCAGGAGATGTAAATAGGAGGGTCGGGCTTCCACCCGCAGAAGGTGACTGAGGTTGCTGTCAAGAGACAAGCTGCTCTGGAGGCTGGTGACACAGCGAGGCACACGTGACCTATCAGAACTTGCGCCTTGGAGGCAGACAGTGCCTGGGAGATGCCACTTGCTCAGGAAGAGGCTGTCCCCATGGTCACTGGCCCTTCCTGGAGGCATGACCCAGGACTCAGCATCAGACAGATTGGGGTTTACATCCCAGCTCTGCCTCCTGCCAGCAGCTTGTGGGAGGTTGGGGGTGGGGGGGGTAGCGGGGAGGAGCGGTGCCAGAAAAGGAGGAAACTAACAAATTGAGTTCGCACGTGACCTCATTTCTTCTGCCTCTGTTCTGCAGAGGTGGAAACAACAGCTCAGAGAGATCAAGCGCCTTGTCTAAGATCACACAGCTACTGGGGGTCTTCTCACCCACCAGGGTTCCTAAGCCAGCGATGCCCATCGGTGGCTGTTTGCCACATCTGCCTGCCTCCCAGCCTGCAGCTGCCTCGATATGTTTCTTTAAATCAAAATATGCTTTTTCTTAACTTAAATGTATCTGTGTTAAAATGAGACCTTATATTACTCCCATAAATGGGAAATCACAGAATTTATGAGCTGGTTATGTGTATTTTTATAATGCCCATTAAAATGAATCTATCATCATAAAAATGAAGTGTCCGCCTGCGTACCACATAAAGTGGTTCTCGTATACCAGCAGTGGGCTTTGATCTTCTCTTTGGCAATCAGGTCCAAACCTGCTCCAGTTTCACCAAATCATTACATTATCAATGGCTATCATTTATTATGGTATTACATTTTCAAATGTCTCCCTACCACAATTAAATCCAGACTCCTCAGCATGGCCTCAGGGCCCTACTGGCCCCTCTTCCCTTATCTCCAGTCAATTTGGTCCTGGTGCTCTAGGGCAAAGTAGAAATTGTCTTGCTGCATTGGCTACCCAGTCAGAAGATGCCGGGATTTGAACCTAGGCTGTGAGCCTTGGAGGCCAAGTGCTTAACCATTGTGCTGTAGCACCTTTCTACAATGTTTGCTCTCAGCAACGCCTATGATGAAAAATAAGCAGGTTTGAAAATGAAGCAGGGAAGGGATTGGCAGGGTCACCCAGGAGCCCTATGCTGGCAGAGCCCTTGGTCTCACTGGCAAGCAGAAAAAGTTTTGATCAAGTCCCTCAGACAAGTTTTGTGGGTCCAACAGAGCAACTCCTGTCAAGGAGGAGGAGTTTAGAGACTTTTTATAACCTCTCTGGAGGCAGAAATAATGGGCGGCCACAGTGGCCAATCCCGACTCCATGATCTCTTATGTGGGCGGGATTTCACTGCAGTGTTCTCCACTAGAAGCTTTACTTTGCACGTGGACTCAACATCTGGATAGAGCAGACGTCCTATGGGAATTTTTCAAGGGCCTCATATTCCCTTCCCCTATTGCAATACGGATAATTTATCATCTGACAGGAAGTATAGATCCCAGTGTTGCTTTCCTAATAGCCATGGTTTATTAACTCCAATCTTTCCCAAGAGTGAGGTGAAAAAAACCCTCGATTGCATGCGAGCATTGGAGGACTTGAGGCCCACAAAGCGCAGTTTTGCTGAGGGTTCCCCAGACTGCTGTGCGGCATTAATGACCCAGCTGCAGGAAGAGCCTAGCTCAGGGCCTGACACACAGTTGATAGATTTGCTTAGTAATTAATTATTCTTCTGTCCTGGTTTGAGCAGTGCTCAGGTAGAACACGATTCTCTCGGAGGTTAGGGGGAGAGTGAAGGGAACATCAGCTCGGCAGGGCAGTCTCTAGTACCAGCCAGCCCTGGTCCAAATCTCCGTTCCCCACAGGCTAGCTCTGTGATTTTGGAAAAGTCACTCCCCATCTCGGTGCCCCAGGTTCTTTATTTGAAAAACAGGGATAATAATAGTACCTCCTTCAAAGGGTTGAGGGAAAGATTAAAGGGTTTCATCCAGGAGTGTGCTTAGAACACGTAGGAATTAGTAGATAGTAGTTATTTTTTTGCAGCCTGCCAGACCTGGGTTTGAATGCTGCCACCAGCACTAACTGCTGTGTGATTTTGGGTGAACACCTGGATCTTTCCGGGCCTCTGTTTCTCCATGTGGAAATGGTTTGGTAACAATCCCTGCTTCCAAGGGTGCTGGTGAGCACCCAGAAACTGCGTAACCGCCAGCCCTGGCACACGGGAGGCAGGCGAGGACGGTGCGGGGGTCTGCCCTCCCCGGGAAGCCCCTTCTGGCAGTGGCAGAGGTCCAGCTGTGGTGCTCCCAGGCAGGCGGTGGCCCATCCCAGCGGCCCCGCCCCACTTTGTGACAGCCTTGCCCCTGCCTGTGTGAGGGGCAGGAAGGAAGTGAGGAGGGCAGCTTCCCCTTTTCTGTCCTGCTCCAGGAGCTGGGCTTCTTCCCTCTCAGTGCCTCAGAGGAGGGGACAGCGGCACCATGGCCCCCAGCACGGTCCGCCAGACTTGCTGCTGCTTCAACGTACGCATCGCCACCACCGCCCTGGCTATCTACCATGTGGTGAGTGCAGGGCAGGCCCAGGGAGACTGTGTGTGCCTGTGTGTGCCTATGAGTGTGCGTGAGTGTGTTTGATCTACTGAGCCCCCTCCAACTAGATGCTCACCACCTTTCTGTGGGATCCTGCTTGTTGGGTCTCAGCCCCCTGCTCTGTTGACTGTGGGGAGGGGAGGCGGTAGCAGCCTCCATAGTGGAGCAGAGGTGGAAGTAGGGGTTCTGTTGCAAGAGAATGTAACTCACATTCTCTCGGAAGCTTAGTTTCTGTGTCTGAAAAGTGGGACAAAATAGCAGCTACAAGGTCAGCCAGTACAAACGGAACCCCAGGTGGGAAAGTGCTTTGGGAGCCAGGAATCTTGGGAGACACGGGGACAGGGACGCTGCCAGGACAGGGGCCAGGCCGCAGGCACAGCTCCAGCTCTTCCCCACCGTGGGGCCGGGCTCACAAGTGGGAATCTCCCTTCGTGCTTCCAATGGGAGG
>CM052542.1:17331359-17461876 GCA_028533065.1 Trachops cirrhosus | reverse complement strand
GGCCCCACCCCACAACTCCAAGCCATACCCAGCTCCCCCAGGCCCAGGCGCCTTCCTCCAGGGTGACTCATGGACTGTGGTTAACACTTCTCTCATGAGCCTGGAAGGGCTTCCTCAAAAAGAGCCTAAGTCCGCACGCCGTGCTGGGCTACTGTAAGTGCCTAGACCTGGCTGCACCTGCTTCCTGCCGCAGGCTGGGCAGGCGGGGCTGTGGCAAGAGCTCAGCCTTCAGAGGTGTTGCTATTCGGTGCACACAGCCTGGATCCAGACACCGTGTGCAAATCCTGGCCTCACCGTTACTAGCTCAGCAGCCTTGGGCTACTTGCTTAACCTCTTTGAACCTCAGTTTCCTCCTCTAATAAACAGGCACCACGGCCACCTCTGACAGGCTGGTCGAGAGGGTCAAGGGCGTTGATCTCTACAGACAGTGTCCCACGCACAGCTGAGGCCTTCTTATCAGCTGTGCATCAGACGTGGAGCTGCTGCCAGCGCAGGCGGAGTCCAGCTGTCAGACCCCAGCACGCCGGTTTTGGGAGGAGCTCAGAGGCTGCTCTGCTTAGCTTGTGCCAATGCAGGAGTGATTCTGAGAGAAGCAAATGGCACCTTGGCTGTCCCCACACCGCATCCTTAGGGCCCCTTCAAGCTCTGAGATTATGCAACATTCTTGGAAGGTCAGTGTGGCACGCAGAAGTGGCCCCGTGGGAAGCGGGCCCCTGGACCCTCATGCATGCGCTGCCACGAACTGGCTGTGTGACCTTGGACAAGCTTCTCTCTTGGGCCTCAGTTTCCCTTTAAAAACTGAAGGGTGTGTAGGAAGTGTGGACTGGCTTGGGCGTCTCAAACTCCAGGGCCTCCAGGAGCCAGACAGGTCCTGTGAATGCGGGTGGTGGGCAGCCGGACCGGCGGTGGCCTGGGGAGTCCGTGCCGGGTCCACTCTGGTGGCCGCTCTCTCTTTCCGCTGATTGTGGCCTTGAAGGAACGTGGGCTCTGGCAGCAGCTCTTCAGATGTTTAGAGAAGCAGGGGACATGGGCTTTGATGTTTCCATGTTGGTGACTGATTCAAGGTTAAAAAAATCCCTGTGCAGGCTGAGCTGAACCCACTTGCAGGCTGCCCGGGTCAGGAGGCTGCCCTGCAAACTTCAGACTCTGTGACTCTCAAGGTTTCCTCTCAATCACACCATCTGAGGTCCTCACCCGTATATGACATTAGTGACATGACATACATGACATCAAGTGACATCGGTGCCTGCCCACAGAGCTGGAGAATCTGTGGGCAAGTGATCAGGGAAGACTTCTGGGAGGTGGTGTCATTAGCAGAGGCATAGAGTTGGGTTGTGGGGAGTATGGATGGGGGCGGAATAGGTGTGCAGAGCTGTGGAGGCTGAAGGACAGTGGCTTGTGCAGGGGACACTACACAGACCAACCTGGAGGCTTCAGGCGGGGAGCAGGAGGTGGGAGGGGCTTGGAGTGACAAGTGAAAGAGCCTGGCTCTCCACCATGGATACTTCTTGGTTGTGGGGACCGAACTGTGCATTGTAAGATGTTTAGCAGCATCCGTGCCCACTCTCCACAAGATGTGGGTAGCTCCCTCCAGTTGTGATAACCGAGAATATTTCCAGATGTTGCCTGATGTCCCCTGGGGGCAAAATCGCTCTCAGCTGAGAGGCGCTCTCTAAGTGAGTGATGGGGAGCCGAGGGATGTCCTAGAGGAGAAGGCACGAGAGGAGGGGAGAGACCCGGAAGCTGTGCAGCTGGCTGAGGCAGCCCTGTCGGGGTCGGGCTCCTCAGTTGATTCCAGTGGGGGCCTGTCCCCCTGTCCCCTCTATGACAGGCCTCTGCTCCTTCCCAGAAAGGGCAGGGGCTGGGGGCTTTCCTGTGGCCCAGGAGTCGGGTGGCAGGTGGACTGTCAGGGCCCCGAACATCTGGATAGAAAAAGGGAAGCCACCCTCCAGATGTGCTGATCACCAGCTTTATCTGCAGCCCGTCAAGGGTGACAGTCCTGCACACTGAGAGCTATTTGTGGACTTGGTCTCTCTGGGGAGGGTTAAATCGGGCCCTTGCTGTCTCGGGACAGCTCAGACGTTACGGAGTTTTCAGGAGCATGATTGCTGGGGGACCTTCCAGTGCTGGTGGCTGGAGGGCCTTCCTCTGGATTTTTCTGGGTTTGGGTAGAGGACTCCCTGGGTCACAGATGGCTTCTGACCCAAACTTGCACAGGTAGGGGGGTCAGAAGATTTCCTTAAAGTGGCCACATTGGTCCTGGCTTGTCTGGCAACCCAAAGCATGTCCTTAAGTCGATGGCAGGATGTGGGGACCCCTGGAAGACCCCCTTGCCCAGAAATATCTGCCTCCCTGGCCTCTCTCCTCCGAGGCGCCTTGAATTCCATTAGAAGGGCATTGCCTGATGAAAAGCTTACACCTGCAGTGATTTTGACCTTGGAGCAGCAGGGTGGGGGTGAGGAGGGGAGGACGGGGCACCAGTCCTGGTTGTCTCTGGGTTATCGGGTTGTGAGCTCTACTTGTTTTCTCCTTTTCTCTGTTCTCCACATCTGGTACCACAACCACTACTACTTTTTAAAACAAACTTTTTTATTTTGGAATGGTTTCGAATTTACAGAACCGTGTTGCCCAGAGCGTGGAGTTCCGGCGTACCCCACATCAGGCTTCCCGTGTTGCTAACTACTCACACTGACACGGCACACCGGTCAGCTGCCGAGTGGGTGCCGCACGCTGTTATTCACAAAGCCCACACTTCGTCCAGTGCTCCTCCGCTCTCCCCCGCTGCCCTCGTTCTGTTTCAGAGCCCCATCCGGGCTCCCACGCTACCTTGAGCCCTTGGGTTCCTCTCGGCTGAGACGGTTTCTCAGATTTTCTTGCTTTTGGTGACCTTGGCGGTGTTGAGGGGCACAGGTGATGCATCTTGTCGAACATTCCTCAAAAGGGCTTTCTGATGGTTTTCGCATGGCTGGACTTGAGTCTAGTGTTTTGGGGGAGGAAGACTGCAGAGGTCAAGTGCCATGCTTAACGCGTGGTATCGCTGCTGATGCTGGCCTTGATCATCGGGCTTCTCCACCGTAAAGGTACTGCACCCCCGCCCCACCATTCGGTGCTCTGTGGGAGAGAGTCGCTGTGCACAGTTCCCACTTGAGGGATGGGGAGGCGCGCTTCCCCTCCTCGAGGGCGCGGTAGCTACACAAAGTATTTCACATTCTTCACAGGAGGCTCGTCTTTTCTCCTCATTCATTATAGAAATAAATGGCTGATTTATATTTTTATCAGCAGGGACTCATGGATATGTATTTTATACTTTGGGTTATAATCCAATGCTATTTTATTTATGTGGTTGATCAAGTTTGCTACTTTTTAAATTGAAAAAAAAAAAAGTAAAGCAGCCTCTTTATTTAAAGGAATCTCTAGTGAGTGCAGATACGTCCTCGAACATGCCTTCCTTTTCTGTGCTCAACCCCAGGCCGGGACCCAGGCCGGACTCACTCACGGCCATGCCTGCCAGGGTTCGAGTCGGTCCAGGGACAACTGCGATTATGGCTCTGATGGATGGCAGAGCTGCTGGTTATGGGGACACGGACGAGGGAGCTTAGCCTATCCCTTGGTGGAGGCTGGGGATCTAGGAAAGGCTTCTTGGAGGAGGCCTGAGTGCGAAAGATGAGCAGGATTCCGCCTGGTATGTTGGGGGAGAAAGGGCACCTGCCAGGCCTTGGAGGAGGGGAGCCCAGGTGGGGATTCGGAAGCCCTGAGCAGTTCGTAAAGCTGGGTTGGGGGAGGGCGGCTGTGAGGTATGGCAGGAGAGGCCGGGGTGGACAGTGGGGGTGGGACTGGACCAAGTCCCTCGCTTTTTCAGGCTTCATAGCTGAAATGAGGGACCTCTGCTTGGCCCGATTCCTGCGTTTTACAGATGCGAGAACAGTGGTCCAGGAGGGGCCCTGACTTGCTCCACGTTGCACAGGGGCGTTGAGCAGGGCGTTGCTCCAGGCCGCCCGTCCTGGGCACAGGTGTGTGGATCAGCTAGTGAATGAACAAATGAGTTCTTGCCTGGCCCACAGGCCAGGGCTGGCACCAGTATTTGGAGGCCCTTTGTTTCTTCTTTATGGTCCAGCTCACAGGAAGCTTCCTTCTCCAGGAAGCCCCCCTCCTGATTTGCCCTCCTTAGAATTCTGCTCTCTCTGCTCCACTCTGGGATGAGAAGATCACAGACTTTTCTCCAACACTTTTTTTAAGGATTTTATTTTATTTTATTTTACTTTATTTATTTTTAGACAGAGGTGAAGGGACAAAGAAAGAGAGGGAGAGAAACACTGATGTGTGGTTGCTTCTGGCACTCCCCCTGCTGGGGATCTGGCCCAGGCATGTGCCCTGACTGGGAATTGAACCAGTGACGCTTTGGTTTACAGGTTGGTGCTTTGTCCACTGAGCCACACAAGCCAGGGCCCATCACTTACTCTTGATGTGACCTTGAGAAGGCAGGCGCCTTTGTGGCCTGGGCCTCAGTTTCCTCATCCATGAAATGGGGCTAGTAGCTCCTGTCTCAAGGGTAACTGTTTCAGGGTATTCAGCTGATGTGACCCCACTGGAGGGGGGTTGCTGGGCAGCTGGCAGGCAAGTGCCCAGAGCAGGCCATGAGAGAAGACCATGGAGGCCGCTCTTCAGTTCAATTCTCAGCTGTTCGGGACCTTAAAATAGGCCCCAACTGTCAGATGGGAAAAGCCCCAGATGAGAATCTGTTAGATTCTTTGTCTTCATGCCCAATGCCCCCGTGTGGTATAGAGACGCCTTCACGCCTGGTGCCCCCGTGTGGGGCAGAGAGGCGTGGCTTTGTGCTGCTGCTGAGGGCCTGGGCCCTTCCTGGAGGGGTGGGGAGGCTGGTGGGGGCACAGTGGGCATCTGTGCCTCTCCGCAGCTCCATGACTGTGAGAACTGGGTTGTGCCCCTCATCTCTGGGGCGTGCATCCTGCCCTCTATCTTATAAAACACTGGAGGCCCGCTAGGTCAGGGGACCCACTAGGCTCATGGGGAAAGGCACGCAAGGCCTTCTGTGGACGCAGGTGGGCTCTGTGAGCAGCACCAGGTCTGGTGGGCTGGGCGGTGATGGTCAGTCACTCGTGGGAAGTGAGCCAGGATGGGCCAGACCCCAGGCTGGGCCTCATCCTCTCTCCCACTTCCTGGTTCTCAGGCCCAAAGCAAGGGAAGGAAGAGGCTTCTGGGAACGAGAGGCAGGTGGTGGTCCCAGTCACTGGGGGTCCCCTTGGTTGGAGGGAGTCACTGCTGTCAGTGGGCTATAGCGGGGGAGGCACCACCCTGGGACAGGGTGCTCCCTGGTGCCTGGGCTGGGGCCCCGGTCAGGCCAGCCCTGGGCTGGAGGGCAGGGCCTGGGTAGTCTGGAGTTTCTGTCACCACCCTGTCCCAGCTCCCAGGAAGTGAGGCTCTTATTTTCAGCCCAGAGCAGTGGTCTGGAACTAGAACTTTGCTCTGAGGTCACTATGAGGCCTGCGTTGGTCTCCCAGGGGACCCTACCATGTCAGGGGAAGGAGGAGGGCACAGAGCGCCTAATGAGGCGTGAAGCTGGCCCAGGAGACGTGCAGAGCAAGGCTGCCGGCCTCCCACCCCTCCAGCCCTCGGCCCTGCCTCCCTTCCAGCCTCAGTTTCCTCCCCTGTCAAATGGGGCAATGACCACGGCCTGCAGGGTCATTCGGAGACTCCAAAGAAACCGGGTGGGAGATACGCCTGGCACCTTGTGAGTGCCCCACAAATGGCAGCTGCCACCAGAGCCCCCACTTGACGGAAGAGGAAACTGAGGCTCAGAGAGGCCAGGCTCTTCTGCTGCTCCAGACTGTGGTCAGGGAGGTGGCGGTGGCGGGGGCGGGGGGAGGGTGTCAGCTGGAATGTCCAGGAGCCTTGTCCTACTCCTTTTTTCTTTAGACATTTTTATTCAAGTGTAGTTGACATGCATATTACATTGGCTTCAGGCGTCCCACACAGCGATGCTGCATTTATATACCTTATGTGATCACTGGTCTAGGAACCGTCTGCCCGTGCACACCACCACCATGTCACTGAATATGTCCCCCGTGGCCTGCACGGCATCCCCGTGCTGACTCACTTTATCACTGGAAGTTGCCACCTCTTCCTCAGGGAGCCTTGTTCCTGTTAACACAGACCTCCCACGGAAAGACGCAGTCTCGATTTCGTCTGCAGAATGGGGAAAAATGGGGAAAAAACAGCGCCCACCTCACAAGGCTGAGGTGAGGGTGCAATGACCCGTGTGTATCAGCGTTCAGAGGAGGACCTGGCCTCTCCCGAGTGCTGGTAGTAATCGCAAAACTATCAAGGTGGAGGGGGGCGTGTTTGCTCTGAGCGTGAACAGGGAAGTAATGGCGTTTGGGGATAGTTTTCAGGGTGCTTGCCAAGCACTCGGGAAGTGGAGGAGGACAGGGCTTAGGCAAGCCTGAAGGCTGAATCTGAATCTGCATCCCCAAATGGCTGCCTGGCTCTTTATCCCCAAGAGTGGCAGAGGCCCCTGGAATTGATTGGGTAGGAACTTGACCCTCAGCACCCCTTCCTTGCTATCCTGTCTTCTTTTATAGGGCGAGGTCTGGAAGGTCAGAGGGCAAAGGACATGCCTTGCTGGCTGCCTCAGGCTGAGCCAGGCAGGGGCGGGGGCTCTGAGGATGGCCCTGGGCCGGAGCCAGCTGCCCTCTGTCCAGGGCTCCTGTCCCGGCGGTGTCTGCGCCGCAGGGTGAGCGTCACCTGAACTGCGTTCTCTGTGGTCTCCTGGCCTTCGCACGAGCTGCCCTTCGGCTGGCAGCGCTCTTCTCCTGTCCTTCCAGCCCCAGAGTCACCCCCTGGGTAAAGCCACGTGCCCCCCAGCGTCTCCCGCACCCTTCCACCAGCCCAGCTGCGTGGCACCTACCACCCCCTGGGGGCCCATTGTGTGCCTGGCACCTGGGTCACTTCCTTAAGAGAAACTTCTTGCAGTGTCCTGAATGCACCTCATCCGCCTTTGCTCTTGCTCCTGCCATTCCCTCTGCCCGGACACCCTTCCTCCCACTGGCCTTTGGGAGAAATCTTTAACCACCCTTTGGAAGCTGAAGCCTGCACTCCTGGACCTGAGCTCCTGGCACCTACCCCCGCCCCAGGGCAGCTCCCCACCACCCCCCGCCCCCGCGCCCACCGGCCCTCCCCAGCCCCAGCAGCAGAGGAGTGCTCATGGTCTGGAGGTTCCTCCGGGGTGTGGAGGGCCTGCTCCATTCTGTGACCCCCAGGGCCTGACACAGAGTAGGGACCAGCCAGTCTCTATTCCATTTTACTTTCATTGGTGTGTAATTGACCTCTTGTAAGTACACATCTGGATGAACTCCGACAGAGTGAACATACCAGTGCAAGCTGCATCCTGAATAAGAAACAGGACAGGACCAGCACCTGGAGGCCCCCAGTGCCCCGCCCCATCACTACCCTGCCCCCTGACTTCTCCTGTCCGTGGCCCTAGCGCTGCAGAGGGCTGAGACCACACAGCACGTGTGCTCTCGTGCGGCCCCTTTCTCCCAACACCGTGTCTGTGAGCATCCCCTGCTGCTGCGTGCAGCCTGCTCCTCCCCCCGGCCCCCACCCGTACTTGTTTCATGAATATATAACAATGTATTTGCCTGTTCTACTGGGGAGGGAATGTTGGGCTGTTGGCAGCTCGGGGCAGTAATGCACGCAGCATCCACCGCCTCCGGGACCTGCAGTTTGGTTTCCACGCACAAGCGCTTGTGCTGCTCAGTTCAGCTTTCTGAGTCTTCATTTTTGGGAGCAGAGATATGTTGCCTCACTTACTCTTCACAGCGGTCCTACTAGTGGGTGGGTCCTGCTCTCTGTTTTACAGATGAGGCAGCTGAGGCACAGAGAAGTGCAGTGGCCAGGAAGAGGGGACAGGGATGGGAGGACAGCAGAGCAGCAGCCTCGGGAGAGAAGCGGGGCTCTGGGGCAGGTGCGGGCACCTGGCTGGGGTTGCAGCTGAGCCCAGGCTCTGGGGGGAGGGGCATTGTGATGCAATCTGAGCTGCTGGGGATGTGACTGCAGAGATAGTGCTGCTGGGGAATGGCCCCCACGCGGTTGCCCCCTGATAAGCTGCAACAGGAAGTATGGGGTGGGGGTGGGGGAGGGGAGCTTCCTCTTGCCAGTGATGCATCTGGTTCTCTTCTCCTTCCAGAGAACTTGGGGGAGGGGTGGAGGGGGGTGCGTCGCTTGGGCAGGGAAAACAAAGTAAGCCTGGGAGGTTGAGCTTCAGGATGAGGTTGTTAACAGTAACGATGATGGCCTAAGTGTGCGGGCGCCCTTCAGCCCCTAGGCCCTCTGAGCGGGAGGCCAGGGTGAAAAGGCGGAGAGGACGGGAAAGGGTGTGTACTTGGGACCCATTCTGCAACTTGCATTATCTGTAGCAGAAGGGCCGAGGACAAGCCCAGGCCTGATTCCTCATGCAAACTCTGTGAAGTCACACACAGTCCCCCACTCTCCTCGTAGGCAATGATTTCACAGACTTGTTAGGAGGAGGCCATGAAGTTCACGGATAGGAATGTGCTCTGGCACCAGCTGGCACATAGTAGGTGCTCACTGAGGGTTGTGTTCTCTGTAATCTCAGAGGGTGGGTCTCTGTCTACTTCTGAAAGGCTGGGTCCTGAGCCCCCAGGAGGGACCTGGTATTTGCACCCCGGAGCCTAGAGGTCCAGTGTCACACTGGTCTTCGTCACTACCATCCCATCCCGGAGTCCCCACCAGCTTCAGCAGCAGCTGCAGCTTCAAGGCCGTGTGACCTCTGCAGTTACTTGCCACTTCCCAGCACACGCACCAAGGTTACCACCAGTGCGGCCACATCCACTGGCACCTCTGTGATCACCACGCACATGATCGTGACTGTCACCACCACACCAAACCCAGTGACACACAAGCCGGTGCCCACCTCCCGGCACGGTCGCCGCTGTCAGCCTCACCTGACCCAAACTCTCCCCCCACATTCAGCCGAGTTCAGTAGTGTCCTGTTCCCCCACCCACCCCGATTTTCCTCCCCTCCTACAACCCTGCCCCCTTCGTTTCAGCTCGAGCTGTTGGGGGCTCCTCAGAGCCACCAGGAACACAAAGAGCGAGTCCCCTGGTGTCCCACCCCGCCCCAATGTTCAGTTTAGGGAAGTTGGCCCTGTTATTGAGAAAGAAGGAACGGGGGTGGGGTGGGGTGGGAGTGGGAAGAGAAACCAGGGAGAAGCAGAAAAACGAGGTAAAAAGGGGAATGGAGAGTGGGGCTGGTGGGGAGGGCGGCTGGCCGTGGCCGGCGCTGGCACAGTCACGCAGCCTGAGCCCTGCCTTGGCCTCGCGGGGAGTGAGGCCGGTCTGGCTCTGCAGCAGCCTCGCGGTGTGACCTCGGCTGCTTGCTGCCTCTGTCCGAGCCTCGTTTCCTCACTGCGAACATCCCCTGTCGGCTGCATCAGCACCCCGGCCCCAGGGTCTGCACAGCCAGGCCGCAGGCCTTCGTACATGATGTCCCTTCTTCCTGCAATGCTTCTCTCTCGTCTTGGTTGGCAAACTTCTCTCTGTCTGTCAAAGCGGTGGGTGCTCCAGCTGCTCCCGTTTTTCAAAGCCTCCCTGAGTCTTCCAGACAGCAGCGATTGCTCCTTCATCAGGGACTCTGAGCCCCCTGAGTGTCCCCTGTCATGGCTCTGAGCACACTGGTCACCCATCAGGTGCCCCCTGCCTTGGGGACTTCGACACCTGCAGGCCAGGGTGAGTGCCTACCCAGCCAGGGCCTGGCGGCAGTGTGGGCTCAGAGAGAATTTACTGGACACACGAGGGAAGGAATGAATATCTGTGATTACCGGACACTGCCCGGCAATGCCAGTTTACGGAGCGCCTGCTGTGTGCCTGGCTCTGTGCCGGCTGCCATTTGACCTGATAACAACCTTATGAGGCAGGTCGGGTTATTCCCCCATCTCCCAGATGGGCAGATTGAGGCTCAGAGAAGTTAGGGGCTCGCTCAAGGGCATAGAACTTGGCTTAGGCCCAGGACCATCTGACTCCAGCACCCCAGCTCTTACCCACGTGATGTCACCATGTAGGATCGAGGAACAGTGAGTGGGAGGACATTATACGGGAGGAACAGGTGGGCAAGGGGTTGCCGTCTGCCTGGGCTTGGCAGGAGGGGAGGAGCCCTGTTCCCGGAGGGTGTGGGCCACGGCCCAGCCAGGACCTCTGAGCTCAGGGTGAGGGCAGAGCTGCGTCCAGGTGGAAACTGAGTCGGGGGTGGGATGGAGGCAGATGAGGGGAAAATGAGGGCCTGGGAAATCTGGACTCCTGGGGACTCCAGGCTCCTCCCAGCATGCGCTGCAGGTAAGCAGGACACTTTTCCAGAACTGCAGAGGACTGCTGGTTCCGGACCAGGGGCAGCGGCGAGGGCTGTCTGAGGGGCAGGAGGCGGCTCCGGGCTGGGAGCCCGGGAGGGTCGTGCCGCCGTTTGTGACAGTTCCACTCCCCTGACTCTCCTGTGTTCAGTCATCCCAGTGGCCCTGGGTGCCAGTGGGGTGACTCTGCTCATTGACTGGAGGGGGAGACTGAGGCCAGGGAGGAGCCAGGACCTGGCTGTGGTAGGACAGCAGTGAGGCCGTGGGGAGGCCTGCCATCACACTGCAGCTGCTGCGTCCTGAGCTCTGAGAGTCTGGGGCTGGGGAGGGTGGGCTGATGGCTGGTGGGACCAGTTGCTGGGCCCCGGAGCAGCCACTTGGCCCTGAGTGGAGCCCTGGACCCTGGGAGCACAGGTACCAGGGTCAAGTGCCAGCTGGGCCACATGACACAGACAAAGGCATGTGAGCCTTCCTCTCTGAGCCTCCACGTCCTCCTCTGTAACACTGGGAAAACGGTGCCTTTCTTGCAGGGCTTGTGAATTTGTGAGGCAAACCTGTGAGTACAGATCTGAGCATACAGTAGGTACTCAATAAATGTCAGTTTCTCTCCCATCCATCTCCTAGGGACCTGAGTCGCCTACCTTCCTCCTGGACTGGGGACTGGTGTCTTTGCTGAAGGTTAGGGGCCCCGGGAGGGTGTGAGTCTGGCTGTGTGACCTTGGGGCTGGTTTCTACGGTCCTTGAGCCTCAGGGTTTTCGTCTGGTGCAGGGGGCGGAATCAGCTCCCTCCCCCTGCAGGACTGTGGAGAAGGTGAAGCGGGGGCTAAGGGGGAGCCTGTTTTTAAACACAGATGGTTTTCACAGAAGTAGAAATACCAGTGCTTGCTGCTGCTTCTTCTACCAGCTGCAGGAGGGAGAGGAGGCTTCAGAGGGAAGAGGAGGTGGGCGTCCGTCTCTGACTGCACTGAGGCGCTGGCATGGGAGTGGGGCAGGGCGCAGGCCTCAGGCAGAGCCAGGGTTCTGGGAGATTCTGGGAGGACAGGGGATGGGGGTGAGAGTCAGATCCAGGGCCCTTCGGCCTGGGTTTGAATCCTGGCCCTACAGATCGCAAGCTGGGAAGCTTTGGACCTCTCTGAGCCTCGCCTTCCTCATCTTTGAAATGGGGGTGGGGGAATTAAGAGTAGTCCCTTCACTGGGCTGTGGGAGCACCACGGGGTGGTGAGGGCGGTGCCCTGGCCCATGTGGGTCTGTCTGTACAAGTGTCCCTCCCCTTGCTGGGGTCACAGGGCATTCAGGAGGGGTGGTGGGAGGCTAACGCAGATTGCAGGCATGGTGGCAGGGGCCCGAGAGACATTTAGGGTCAGAATTGAGAAACTGGGGGAGGCAGGGAGGTTTGGGAGTTAGCAGTGTTCTCCAAAGTGGGGTGGTGCTCCAGGTGACCACTGGGGTCTCAGGATGACCATATTAGAATTTATAAATGTTTCAATTACATTCTTTATTACTTCCTGAAGTGTTTGTGTGTATGTTTTATGATGTTTGTGATAAACCAGGATAGTGGCGCATGCATGTAATTTAGAAATAAAGAAATAAAGAACAGTATGTTCAGAAGGTTCGCTGACAGAGGTGTGTGATCAGAATATCCGAGCTTTCTGGGGTCAGGGCTGCAGGGGCCTTGCTGTGTCTGTGGGGGCAGGGTGTATGGGGAGGCACCAGGACAGCGCTGGGAGACTTGGACTTCAGTTCCACTCTGCCTCAGTTTGCTCTGTGTCCTTGGGCAAGCCACCCCACCCCTCTCAGTTTGTAAAACAAGCAGAGGAGCTTATAAAATAATGGACAAAGGCCCTTTACAGCAACTGGAGTTTGGGATTGTCCGATTCCGAGCTTCATTCCAGATCTCAAATAATCCCGGATTCTTGGCACTTCAAAAGTCTTTTTGTGCCACACCTGGACTGGGGACCGGTGTCTTCCACGGAGAGTTAGGGGCCTTTCTAAGCCCAGCTGTGACTCATCCGTGCGCTGCCTGCACAACTCCCACAGAAGGGGAGCTCACTGTCTCTCAGGGTCCCCTGTTCTGTCCTGGACTGAGCTGTCGTCTGCCTCTCTCTCTCTCTCTCTCTGTCCCTCCTTAAAGGGGAAGCTGGGAGGAGAGGGGCTGAGGAAGCAGCTTTTGTGTCTCAGGGCTATTTCTTGCGGGTGCCAGCCACAGGCCTCACACCGCATCTGCCTTTCTGCTCTGGGCTGCTCTCAACCTTCCTGGGGAAACAAAGCCTGTTTGGTCACCCAGGTGGAGGGGGCAGCGAGAGCAGGCTCACTGTCAGCCCCTGGGCACCGTGCTCCCGGTGCTGCCTGACCACCCCTTGTAAACTCGCACCGGCCAAAAGCAGATTATGTTAGCTGAGCGCCTATCACCTGGGCCCAAGCTCAGTGCTTGCAATTCATCCCTTACTAAATCCAGTGATGGCCGTTTTCCAGACTGGAACACTGAGAGGAGAAGTGACTTTGCCCAAGGTCACCCGGTGACCTGCATTCAAGCCCATCTCTGACTGTGGCACCCAGCTCTTCATCACTCTTCCGTGTGGTCCCTTTCCGCCCCACTGAACAGGATATAGCCCTGGCAGGAAGACCGACTCAGACCTGCATCTGAGCTAAAAAAACTCACACAGTCAGCAAGGGGGAAACAGATGGTGGGTGTCGGGTTGCTTCTCCGCTGTGCATGAGTTACCAGGGCAGGGCTTCCTAGAAGCCAATGTAAATGCAGGCTGTATTAATAGAGGTCGGGCACCTACCAGCGGGGAGCAGATCGTCTTATTCTCAGTGTCGATGGATGGTGCCCAGAGAATTGTGTGTGTGTTGGGGGAGCAGCAGAAGGCCAGCTGCAAAGACGCGAACACACAGGAGATGATGAGTTCCCCGTGCCTGGAAGCATTTAAATAGAGGCCGCATGGCCCAGATTCCTGCAGTGGAAAGTGGAGGGCCTGGGCAAGGTGACCTCCAAGGTCCTTTTAAACTGTAGTTTTGTGGCAGTTGTGGGGCCACCCCAACACTCACGCCCATTGGGGTCACCCCTTCTCCATTATTCTCAGCAGGGGTCCCCTGAGGGGATGGGGTTCATGTGTCCGTATGTCCACTTACTCATCAAATAAAACAGCAAGAGCAGCGACCAGGAGAGACGCAGGAAGTACAGTCCGGAGGGGATAATCGTAGTAATAATAGAAAGCACGGACTAAGTGCTCACAACCTGCCAGGCACTGCAGGTGATTTATAGCGCATCTGATCCCACTCTGGCGCTCGGAGGCGGCTATGATTCTTACCCTCATTTTGCAGACGGGGGAAAACGAGGGGCCACGAGAGGTGGGTTTCAGAGGGCACCCTGGGGCATGCTCGGGCCGGGCGCTCCCAGGCCTGCATTGATGACTCCATGAGCCTGAAGCTGGCTGATGCTCAGATGCTGTGACTGAGACCCCATGACACCCCCACCTCCTCTTAAGGCTGACCTTCAGTAGTCCCCGTTATTCCTGAATGAGAGCATGGTTCCAAGGGCTTGACTGGGATGTTCGCATTTACTTGCAATAACCTCCTAGGGTAACTTGTCCTCATTTTACAGAGGGCAAGCTGAGGCACAGAGAGGTCAGGTAACTTGCCCAAAGCCACACAGCTGGGGAGAGAAAGAACCACGGTCATGAGCTTGTACAGGCCACACTTTCACCCAGGATGCCCGACTGACCTGCCTTTCCATCTCGTCCAGGACGCCCCTCCCAGGCTCCTGACCATACGCCCTTGAGGAGGGGGCGCTGGTGGGGAGCAGCACGGACCCTGGCTCACTGACGCTCTGTTTTGCCCCCAGATCATGAGTGTCTTGCTGTTCATCGAGCACTCCGTGGAGGTGGCCCACGGCAAAGCCTCTTGCAGATTCTCTCAGGCAGGCTACCTCAGGATCGGTAGGTCCAAGGGACAGGAAGGGGAGGGGGAGAGGGGAAGGGTGTCCTGGCTGGGCGTAGACTAGCTGGGGTTTGAGGCCCTCCCATTGCCTCTCTTTGAGCCTCAGATCTTATATCTGCAAATGGGGCTATTCTGCCTGTCCTGCCCCGGGTCCGAGGTTGGGAGCAGAGAGGATGGTGCTTGGAAAGATGACTGCGGCAGGACTCTCCTGCTCATACCCGTCAACAGCTGCCCATCACCCTAGAAGAAAATCATGAAACCCAGCCCCTGCTGACCTGCCTGGCCACAGTGGTCACTTGAGTGTCCCTCCAGCCTCCCCCTGATTACCTGCACTCCGGCTGCACTGACCCACCTCGTTGCAGGCTCCTGCCTGACCGCCTTGCCCCCAGCTCCCAGGCTACCTCCCCAGAGCCCTTCCCAGACTCACCCTGGTTAAAGCAGACCCCCAGCCTGCCCCTCCCCCCACCCCAGCCAGGACCCTTTGTTACACCCTCTTGTTCACCCAGAATGTTCTGTTTGCATCTTTGTAGCTTCTATCTCAACAAAAGGACAGGGCCTGGGCTTTCTTGTTCCCTGGCACAGCCCCCACACCAGTGGTTCCCAAAGTGCGGTCCTTGGAGCCTAGCGGGGTTCCCTGGGGTACCTCTGGTCCTCATGACCTTCCCTTGCCTTTCAGCTGACCTGGTCTCCAGCTTCCTGCTCATCGCCATGCTCTTCGTCATCAGTGTGAGCCTGCTGATGGGTGTGGTCAAGGTGAGGGCCCTGATGGGGGAGTGGGAGGGGGGCCAGGACTTGGGGGGCCCCAGCTGCCCTCCTGCCCCCTTCCTAGTCATACCTACTGGATGGGGAGAATTGGCTGCTGAGAAGGTAGTAGGTGGGTGTTTTGCGAGACCCATCCTGTACCCTGGACATCATCACTGTGACCCACATCCTTTTATACTACAAACGGAGGCAGGGGGTTTTGATAGAGAAAAGAGGAAGCATTCTGAGGAGTGAGGAAAGGGAGGATGCAGTGGGGTTTGTAATCCGGGAGAGGAGCCAAAGCACGGGGAGAGCGTGGACGCCTGCGGGCGGCTCTATCCACTGAGCGTACAAGAGAGACGGGCTGTGGCTCAGCCTTCTGCAAAGGGGAACCATCTGTCCCTCGGCCCCAGGGGGGCAGGAAGCCAGGGCCCAAGCAGGGCCCTTCCCCGGCAGACAGTGACCTGGTGGCCTCAGGGCCAGGAGACGGAGTGAACGATTCGGTGCTTGTTTGGAACGTTTCCACTTCGCATGAAATGTCACCATCATCCCTGGCTAATGCCATTCTCCCGGCTCTGTGCCCCAGAGGTGGATTCCACCTTGTCCAGGGCGGTTCCCAGGTGCTCGCACAGAAATGCAAACGGCCCAGCTAGAAAGGTGGGTCAGGCCATCCCTGGAGGCTCCGAGGCTCGGTCGGGGTTGTTTTGGCCACCTCCTGAGTGATTTTAGATGACCACGTGAGAAACCACGAAACCACCCTTTCTGCGATCTTATCTCCAGCTGGGTTCCCATGCAGTCACACTGGCCACTTGCTTTCAGTTGTAGGAGAGGGACTCCAGCCTCAGCCTTTCAGGTCCCCGGCCATGACCGGTTATGGCATGGAGGAGCGTCTGACTGTTTCAGACCTGCAGGCTTTTCCCACCTCAGGGTCTGTGTTCATGCTGTCTCTCTGCCTCCAGGACCCTCCTGCGTTTCCTCCTGCTTCTTTCTAGATCCACCCTGTGTCCCCACCTCCAGGAAGTCCTCTCTGATCCCTTCTCATCTGCAAAGTGGCCCCTCCTGGTTGAGTTCTTCAAAGGGAACTGAGTCAAGCCTGTTCCTAGAGCCGCTGGAGCAGTTGCCCTGTAGATGGGAACTGTTCTTGTGTCTCCCGGTTCACCGAGGCTCCTTGCACTCAGGGCTGGGCCTTGCCTTCCCTCGTCCCCAGAGCCTCACTCAGAGGAAGGCATGTGGATCCGTGTGGGTTAGGAGAACTTGGGAGGGAAGGGAGCTGCCCGTGGGTGGGCGCGTGGGATCAGGCTGCATCGGGGAGTGTGCACGGGACACCCTGACGGTGCTGGGCCTGCCTTTCAGAACCGGGAGAAGTACCTGCTGCCCTTCATGTCCCTGCAAATCATGGACTACCTGCTGTGCCTGTTCACCCTGCTGGGCTCCTACGTGGAGCTGCCGGCCTACCTCAAGTTTGCCTCCAGGAGTCGGGCTGTGAGTACCCAGCCCCGCTCTCCACCCAGCCAGCCTGGGAGGTGGGGGGCGGAGCTCAGGCGGTGACGGGAGGCTCTCCACGGGCCCTTCCTAGTTGGTGACCTTCAGCAAGTCTCTGAGTCCCTCCAAAACACCCCTGAGTTCTTTCCTCTGTCAAATGGGTCTGTGATCCCATCGGCTCCATATGCCCTGGTGGCACTGACTGAGGAAATTGTGTAGGGCACTCACACCCGGTAAGCACTTGACAACCCCCATGTGCCTGCCGCACAGTGCCAGGGCCTCTGCCTGGGGCTTAATTGCTTGTCTGTCTTCCTCTTTGTTTGTCCTCCTAAGCACCCCTCCAAGGTCCCGCTGATGACCCTGCAGCTGCTGGACTTCTGCCTGAGCATCCTGACCCTCTGCAGCTCCTACATGGAAGTGCCAGCTTATCTCAACTTCAAGTCCATGAACCACATGGTGAGTCTGGGCCAGGGGTCCACGCCCATCACTGGCTGTGTGGCCTTGAGTAAGTTGCTACCCCTCTCTGTGCTTCAGTACTTACACTGGGCTGGGCTCCTTAGAAGTGGAGCTTGGGAGGAGGATGTTTGTATAAATGATTTATTGAGGGAGAATGCTTAGGGAAACCTTGAAAAAAGTGAGGGAGACAGGTCAGACGTGGGGGAGAAGGTGAGCAGACACGTGGCTTTAAGGGTAGCCCTGCCCGATCCCACAGGGAGCCCTGGAGTATGAATTGCCCCACAGAAATAATACTAATTTTTTTATTATTGTCCAGCCAATTCTCCCCAAACGTAGTAACTTAAAACAATAAACAATTGTTATGTCACACAGCTTTTTGGGGGTCAGGGATTTGGGAGTGGCTTTGCTGGGCTGTTCAGACTCAGGGTCTCTCATGGGGTCACCTGTGATGGGGGTGGGGCTGCCAACAACCAGGGCAGGGCCGGGTCTGGAGGACCCACCCCCCGACGGCTCACTCCCACGGCTGTCGGCTCGCTGCCTCAGTTCTGCTCCCTGTGCACCTGCAATAAGGCTGCCCTGGTGTCCTCATGTCATGGCAGCCGGCTCCTCTGAGTGCGCGTCTGAGAGACCGAGCCAGGAGAAAATGGCCGTGTCTCAGAGGTCACACTCACCTTTGCCACCTTCTATTTGTGAGAAGTGAGTCTCTAGGTCCCGCTCACATTCTAGGGAGGGGAGTGAGCTCTATGTTGCAGGGAAGAGTGTAGAAGTCTGTGTGCACACAGTTGCAAATGCTGTAGAGGCCATCCCACTGTGAGCAGCGACCAGCATCACTGAGTCGCTGCTTGGGAGCTGCATCTTGGGGAGAGGGTGACTTCCCAGGTACTTCCGGATTGGGTGGTTCAATCAGCCAAGACTGTGCTCTAGGGAAGGGCCTGCCCACCGCCAGCTGGGGGTGGGGGCACAGCCTGGTAAGGGCCATCTGGGCGGCCCGCAGCTGCATCTGCTTCCCTTGGTCTCCTCCCCTGTTGTGTGGGGCTGGTGGTAAGTAGCACCTGCCTCCCAGGGCCCCTGCAGGATCAGCCAAGATGATAGCTAGGCTGCAGCAGGCTCCTGCTAGGTGTGTGTAGTAGAGCAGGCTCGTCATTCCCCCGCCTCGGCCGAAGGATCTGACGTGGCCCCCGAATCTGTTGCAGAATTACCTCCCCAGCCAGGAGGGAATGGCTTATAACCAGTTCATCAAGATGATGATCATCTTCTCCATTGCCTTTATCACTGTCCTCATCCTGAAGGTGAGTGGCCCCGCTCCGTGGCTCTGGGAGGGGCGGTGGGGCTGTGTGGCCCCAGGGCCTCCCTGCTGGACATTTTGGAGGCAGGGAGGCGGGTGTCCCGCTGCCACCCTCCCTGCTCTCGGCCCCTTACTCCAGCCCTCCCCACACCAGCTCCTCCCAGCTGGGACCCTCAGGGAACCCCATTCAGAGGAAGTGGGTCTGCAAAGACCACTTGCGTTCAGGTGTCAGGGACTTAACGTGAAACCCAGAGAGGCCCTGATCGAGGGAAGGAGGGGCTGTTTTGTCTGGGGTTAGACTCAGAAGGGCCTGGGCTTGAATCCCAGCTCTCCCCTCACGAGCTGTGTGATTACTTTTCAAGTCACTTCTTGCCTGGCCTCAGGTTTCCTTTGTGAAAGGGACCTAACGTCTTGCTTTGCCCGTGTCACAGTTTTATGTGAGTCAGGCACCAAAATGTATGGGTCCTGAGGCCATGGTACTAGAGGTTTGGTGATGAGGAGGGAGGGAAATGGCTTTATTCTTCTCTGGGGTAGTCAGACCCAGAAGGTAGAGTCCAGCTTTAGGCCCCAGTTCATAGGGAGATGGTGAGGGACTGGGGTGCGTTAAGAGCAACACAAACAGGAGGATGAAGAGGCAAGAAAATTCGGCCATCTGAGAGGGTCAAGGAAACCAGGGCAGTTCCGCTTGGGAAAGAGGTGACCCAAGGGGGATATGATCACTGTCTCCAAATGCTCAAAGGACAGTCACGGGGATTCTAGAGGCCACAGTGATTCTAGAGGCCACAGCTGCGACCTGTGGCCTGAAGCCACAGGGAGGCTGATGTTGACTCAACAGAAGAAAGGGCTTCTAAAACATGTTCTGTGAAAGTAACATTGGCTCATGGTAGAAATTTAGAAACTACAGATGAGCAGAAAGAAGACAATCAGAGCCCCCATCCACCACCACTCAGAGACCAGCACTCCGGGGTACCTGGTGCATTTCCTCCCAGTCTTTTTTCTTCAATTTTGTTTATTGGTTTTAGAGAGAGAGGAAAAAGGAGAGAGACATCAGTTTGTTCCATGTAGTTATGCATTCATTGGTTGACTCTTGCGTGTGCCCTGACCAGGAATCAAGCCCACAGCCTTGGCACATTGGGACGATGCTGTAACCAATGGAGCGTCCCGGCCAGGGCCTCCTCCCCGTCTCCTATGTGGGTGGCTGTAAGCAGGTGTCACTGCCCCCCTTCATTGGAGGCCCCGATCAGTCTCTGGCCTCACCTAGTGCCAACTTGGAAGCAGAACTTCACTCCTCTTCAGCTTTCCTTGAAGTCCAAGTGCATTAGTGATGTGCAAGGAGAACTTTTCTGAAGTGCTCAGCACCTGCCTCAGGTCTGCTGGGACAGTGAGCAGCAGGGTCAGCAACGCACAGCCTGACCTGGGTCTTTTCCAGGTCTACATGTTCAAGTGCGTGTGGAGATGCTACAGACTCATCAAGCACATGAACACAGCCGAGGAGAAGAGCAGCTCCAAGATTCTGGAGAAGGTTAGCCTGGTGGCGGGGGGGAGGGGAGCCAGTGTTAGCTCCGCCACTCACTCTGTTGTTTGGGGGAGGTCTCTCTCCCTTGCTGTGCCTCAGTGTCTCCACTTGTAAGATGAGGTTTGGACCAGAAGAAATGTGAAGATCTCTTTCAGCACTTATAGTCTAAGGTTCTTTCATTTATGCATGCATTCAACATTTTCAGCCTCTTATAAGGGTTGGCCTTATATCCAACCCTGGAGATACAAAGAAAACTAAGATGCCACCCTGTTCTGGAGGAGTGGATTGTCCAGAGTGAATCTAGACACAGAAATTCAATTATAACTCAGTGTAACACACAGGGGCAGTGGGAGCACAGAGGAGGCAGCTGGTTTCATCTGGGTTGTCAGGGAAGCCTTCCTGGAGGAGGTGACATTTGACCAAGTCTTAGATTGTCAATTAATACAAATTAGCTGGGCAAGGGGCAGGGGCCTTCCTGGTATTGGGGTGCGGTGCACTTAGAAACAGCTTATTGGAGAAGTGATGGGAAAAGGGCAGCTGGTTTCAATTACTTGTGGCTCACTTTTCTCATCTGTGAAATGGGGATTGTATTAGTCAAGATGTTTTTGGTTGCAAGGGGCAGAAACCCAACTCAATCTGACTTAAGTTAAAAAGGAGACTTTATTAGTTCACAGAACCTGGAAGTCCAATATATGTGTGGGCACCCTGGTGCGATGTCATCCTCTCCAACCCTTTACCCTACTTCCCTCAGCGCTGGCTCCATTTTCAGGCAGCCCTTTCCTCGTGATGGCAAAAATCACGCTGCCAAAATCCCTAGCTGACTTCCCATTCTCTCAGCAACCCCAGCAGAAAGGAAGTCCCAGGAGCATGTCTGATTGGACCAAGTTGAGTCACAAGCCTATCCCTGAACCAATGACCATAGATAGCTAGGGGGATGAAATTCTCCTTGGAGTGGCCCCGCCCAGGTCACATGTCCACCCTCTGGCTCTGAAGGATGGGGCCCATTCCTCCAAAAGCATGTGGATGGGGGATGTTTTCCCAGGGAAAACGATGTGTTGTTATCAAACAAGGGGGCTTGACGCCGAACGGGCGGAGGCAAGTGTGTTCCCTTCGGGAACAGAAGCTGCGCCTGTCTGGTGTACGCAATGCCCAGCACATATTAAGTACCCAAGGTGTGCTGGCCACCGCCATCCTTTTGTCAGAGGTGTGGCTCCTTCTGGCCAGTCCTGAACTCTCATCCCTGTCCCTCCCAGGTGGTCCTGCCGTCCTATGAGGAAGCCGTGTCTCTGCCACCCAAGACTCCGGAGGGGGGCTCAGAGCCTCCCCCATACTCCGAGGTGTGACAGCACCAGGCCCCAGCCCTGGTGCCAGGAGAGGCGGAGCTGCCTCGAGATCCGCTTCTTCGCTTCGGTGGCCCCTGTGGCCTGGGTCAACCACCCGCTGACTACGGGACAATCTGCTTGTGTACCCCTCGCTGGCCTGCTTTTCCCGTGGGGCCTAGGAGATGCTCACAATCGGGTCCACGCTTTAGGCTGAATGACTCGTAAGGATTCAGTCCAACAACACTTGGCTTATGTGATCATCTCTGGCATTTGTTTCAACAATTGGTCATTCTAAATTCACTGTGTTTGGTTAAATAATTTTCAGCGTGACCAGTTTAACCAAGTGGCTGACACACTTAAGAAAATCACACTTGTCAGCTGAGTAAAATAATTCGGTCGGACTGCAGCAGTGCATTGCACTGGTTTGTAAATAGTTGTCTGTTCGCACTGCACTTTAGCAAAGGGATCATCAGTTGGTCCTCCCCACCAGATCCACGTGCTCAAGTTCTGCCAATAGTGTGCTTAGACAATGACCGAGATGGCTAACCCAGTCAACGTAGAATAGGGCTCAAATTCGATAATGAAAATCAGATTACCCCCACACCATATGGTTCAGCCCAACACAGTAACTGGCTGCCCACTCTGATCCATTCGGTAGTGTCAAGTGGCTGAATAATTGTTAATTCAAATGAAAACTCAGTCAGACAGTTGCCAAACCATTGTTCAACAGCTAGTTCCAGGAAATGACAGTAGTTTAAACCATCAAACAGTCCCTGCGAACACGCATTGTTTTGCGTAAGAGTTGTCACCGTCAGCACGTGGTCAGAGCAGTCACGTAGCAGTGGACGGCGTGAAATGGGCCGCCTCAACCACGGTCATTCATCTCCAGTAACGCACCGTCAGTCCATCCCACAGCCCAGTCTGTCCATCGCCAATTTGGTTGTCAGTGACCCGGTTCTGCCTGAAGCTTGTGGTCAAGCAGAAATTCAGCCCTGAAATCAGGCGAATCCATTTGTTGGACTAAATCCACATATTAGTTCAGTCAAAACAGGGAAACCCTTTGTGGGTGCAGACCTTGCCACTTGGGCTGGTGTTGGAGCTGCCGGGAAAGGTGTGGCCCCAACACCCCCTCTTTTGCTTGCTTCCCGGAGGGCTGGGGTTCCTGAGGGAGCTGACCCAAAGGTGGAGATAGGGCCCCAGAAGAGGGCTCTCTGGGATCTTTAGTGGGGTACAGAGGGGGAGGTCTGTGCAAGAGGCTCCTTGCCCATACTCGCTCACAAAGTTGCTTTGTGCGTGACGGGGAAGAAGTTTTAATAAAGCAGCGACATGCTTCTCTTGGGCTGGTGTGGTCCCTCAAATATGGAGTAGGCGGGGCCCTGTTACCCCCAACACACATGCATGAACACACACACACGCACACACCTGTTTGTTCAGTCCTGAGACTCACAGGGGCTCACGTCCAGCTGGGGAGGGTCGGGGAGGGTCGTGACCTGACACTGTTTCTGATGCAAGTCCTAGATCATGTAAGTACCATGATGTCTCCCACAGAAGGTGTGAACACTCCCCTGGGGGGGACCCACCTGGACGCTGGCACTGCGCTGGGCACTAGGGCTGACTGTGATGGGTCAGACTTGCCTCCAGTGACCCACATGCTGGGGTCAGCCAGGGCAGATCTGTAACTAAGTAGAACAGTTCAAGAAACAGGGCAAGTCTGAGGGACCTCAGACAGCCTGAGAAGGCTTCTCGGAGGAAGTTTCACCAAGCTGAGTCTGAGGGACCAGTGGGCAGCAGGAAGCAAAATGGGGAAGGATTTCTTGGCAAAAGCCGCAGGCTATGGGAGGCCTTTGTGGGTGTGAGGGAGGGGGGCTGGGGCAGCTCAGTTTTGCCGCAAGTGGGGAGGGGTGGGCCCTGGACCGGGAAGGGCCTTTGCTCACCTTAGGGTTCTTTGGCTGCAAGCCCATCTTGGCTAACTTTGGCCAAGGGACATCTACAGGAAGGAGATGGTTGCAAGTGAACCTTAGTGAACCAAGTTTATTTAAAAAACAAAAAAGGGGGTCACGGTGCTTCTTGGTTTACATGGATGAAGAGTCTGGGACTTCTGGCCTTAAGTGTGGTTGGACCTAGGAACCAAATTCTCCAGTAATCGTTTCCTTTCTTGCCTTTTTCCTCCCTGGCTGAGCGGCTGCGGGCCTGCCTGAGAGTGAAGTCAGCAGACAACCTGAGGCAGCTTGAGCTGGGCTCTGTCACTGAGCCCAAGGAGAGACCGAAGAGACCCAAAGGGACCTCACTGAGCCTTGCATGTCACGCCCAGGAGTGTGGCTTATCCTGGGACAGGGGGATCCTTTGAAGGGTTTTGGGCAGGGGAGTTACAGGGTCAGGTTTCAGGTTGAGTTTTAGGAAGGAAGAGACCAGGCGCAGGGGCAAAGTCGGTCTGTGGGAAGGGGGTGGATCTGAGAGGTGTTGTCAGTCTTCTTGGGGACAACAGGTTTCTTCGTGGATTTCATCTGCTCTTCATCAGATCCCCAAGCAACTGATAAATCGAGGCTATGACAGAGATAAATAGCAAGCTCCCCTCCACACTGAGATCCAGAGACATCAGGTGACTTTCCTGAGGCCACACAGCATCAGGGATGCAATAAATGACTTTGTTTTTCCTACTGCAAGTGGAGGCTGTTAGGAGGGGCTGGGTACCAGCCTGTGTGAGCTCTTGTCTCATGTGCATATGAAGAGGGCCCCCTTCCAAAATCCCCATCAAATGGGGACTAAGGACACAGGTTACCAGAGAGGGGGATTGGCCTTGTCTCTAGCCTCTTTTCCTTATCAGGACGACACTGAGGGGCCATGGCTGAGTGACCCGAGGAACAGCTGAGGCGATGCCCCACCCCCACCCCTGGCCTGGAGCCAAGAAACAGGCTGAGCTGTATAGTGGGATTGTGCCCTGTGGCCAGGCAGCTGGGAGGGGCCGGCCCAAGGAGCAGGAAATAGCTGGGTTTGGGGAAGTCGCGTGGAGCGGCCAAGCCAAGCCAGCTCGCGATCCGCTGGGCAGCTCTCACCACGGCCCCATCAATGCCCTGTTTGAGGCGCACACAGGGGTCCTTTGACAAGGCCAGGCTGGGACCCACTGAGAGGGCCTGTTGGAGCTAGAGGCCCTGAAAGGAGCTGGCCCCAGGACAGAGGGGACTGCACAGGATGGGCAGGTGAGGGCCACCCCAATGGGCTGTTCCCTGGGGAGAAGGGGAGCCTGCACAAGCTAACCCAGGTTGCCAAGCAGAAGCACCTCAGTTGTCAGGGCCGTGATGGTAGCAGGGATGGGCCCCCACAACTGAGCGGGCTCTTCAGCGTGTCATCTCCATGACTGTCCCCCTGGCCCCACACAGCAGGTGCCGCGTGACGACTATTCCTTACCCTGATTCCTCCCAGGCTCAGAGTGCACAAGCCACTTGTCCAGAGTCATAATTGGTTGAAGGGCAGAGCTGGGGTTTGACTCCAGCTGGCCTGACTGGAACCTGCGCTTGTCCCTCTGGTCCTTCCCGCCCCATGCCACCCGCAAAGATGAGCAGGGTGACAGCCTGATTTTAGAACCTTGACACGCCCCTCGAAGGCAGGGCTGAGGCAGTCATCATTGTGTACCTGGCACTGAGGACAGGGGTCTGTTGTGGGTACAGGGCCCAGATAGAAGAATGACAGGGAGGTGGCCCAGGGGACAAATGGGGGGACATGAACCAACCAGTGCCCATGGGGCTGGGTGGATGCAAGAGGCATTTGGGAAGCCAGACCTGCAGGGCCTGGGCATCGAAGTGAGGAAGAGGGAGGTCAGGCTGGTGCCCAGGTTTGGAGAGCTCTTGGGACTGGGGTGTGTAGCTCTGAGCTAGGGACACGGGACAGGGAACGAAAGAAGATGAGCTGAGCTTTGTTTATATCTGAGCCACCTCGGGGGACACATGACAGGCTGTGTCTGTAGTCTGGAGTTCAGGGGACTGAGGGAGGAGGCGGGGATATGAGTGCCATTTGCGGACACATGAATGTGATGTCACCAAGGTGCTCGGAGGTGTTATGCATCAGCCGGACACGGTGTTGGCGTGCCCTCGGATGAAAGCACGTGCCTCCTCGTCCTGTCCAGCCTCTGGCTTCCAGCCTGCCTGGCCACTTGTAGACCAAGACAGCACATGTGAGGTGTGACGAACCACATAAGGGACCTCATACACAGGGACTGTGGCCCGAAGGAGCCCTGTACGGGGTGGGCAGCCCAGGGACCCAGCAACGGCCTGGGCGGCGGGGTGCGCACCTGCTTCGCAGATGAGGAAACCTTGCCCTGTGCTTATGAGCAAGTCCTCTGCTGACTGTTGGGGAGACTGAGATTTATATCCAGTCAGGCATCCTGGGCACGTCTTCAGTTTGCGACGGAATAATTTTAAGTGTCAAGAAAAGCACTTCCCAGGTTAAAGGAAGTTGGGGAGGACCCACCCTTGGGCCCACCCGGGGTTTCTGGGTGGCATCTAAGAAGCAGCTGCTGCAGGTCTCTGCGGGCACAGGCCCCCGCCGCTACCTGCCCAGATGGGCCCTCTGGCAGGCAGGGCTCGCTCTCCGCCTCTCTCCTGGGACTCCAGAAGGAAGCCCGTCTAATTAGCCACCAAGAGTGTCGGACAGGCAGTGGGCTTGGCAGAGAGCGGCCGGCACAAGGGAGCCACAGCCCTAAATAAACAGAGTCCGTCTGGTGAACAGTTTTGCTGCCACCTCAGGGGCCCAGGTGGTCAAGCAGGACACTGGCCGTGTAGCTTCCTCTGCTCCACCTGCTGGGGGCGCCATCCGGGCAGGAAGACAGCCTGGGCCAAGGCCTGGAGACATGACCACATGTCAGAGGGTGATTGTAGTCTGAGAACGTCGCTTCTGATAAGTCACAACTTACCACACCACAGAAATGTTCAGCCTTGACCTTGACAGGCCCAGGCTGCTGAAAGTTTGTATGTTCATGGAGCTTTGGGAGCGATGAAGGTGCTTATACTAAAGTCCTTCTGGTGCGACAACGGAAGGAAGAAGGAACATGCCTGGAGTGGGGGAAGGAAAGATTCAAGTGTTTCTGGGGTTGGACACCCTCATAAAGGCTGCAGATGAAGCGACCTCAGTACTAACATTCCTTGGTTGCCCGTAGTCACTCCACAAACCAGCAGGGCCAGGCCTTGCTCCCAGGTCACCAAACTCCACAGGGAGCCTTCCCGCCCCTCATTGCTGAAGTCACCCCAGAGGGAGGGGCCTGGAGACTGAACCAGGAGAGTAACCCGCAGGCTGTAGTTTGGGTATGTGAGTTAGCGTCCAGTGCTTTCCATACTGACTTTGAGCCACCTTCCCCCAAACTGAAAAATGCTGTATTTCCTTGTCCATCCTCTGCCCTCCGTCCTCCCTCCCTCCCTCCCTCCCTCCCTCCCTCCCTCCCTCCCTCCCTCCGTTGTTCTAGGCCCATCTATACCACTCGAGGAAGGCCGAAATCTAAGATGCCCTCCAATGACCTAGGACCTTCTAGAGTTCTCCCTTCTTGCGTGTGGGTGGAGCCTGTGCATCTGACAGCATAGTCACTCTTGGGATTAGGTTGCGTTACCTGGCACTGTTAACTTTAAGAGAGGGAGCTCGCCAGGGTGAGCCTGACCTAATCAGATGATCCCTTAAAAGGGACTGGGCTCTTTCTGAAGAGGGGGACTCAGCATAGGAGAGAACTGAAGCATGAGGAGGCTTGGGAGGAGACCCCATGGTGAGGAACTATGGGTGGCCCCTAGGAACCAAGAGCCGCCCAGGCCCCGGGTTAAAAGCCAGCAGGAGGGTTGGGGGCGGGATTTAGTCTGACACCTGCAAGGTGCAGCTGAATTCTGCCAACCACTGTGTGAGCTTGCAAGAGGATCCTGAGCTCCAGAAAGCAATGCAGCCCAGCCCACACGTGGATTTCAGCCTGTGGGGTGAAATCCCCGAGCAGAGAGCTCGGTTTGGCTGTGCCCAGGCTTCTGACCTACAGAAGCTGTCAGGTAACACGCTTTTGCTGTTGTATGCTGCTAAGTTTGCAGTCATTTGTTACATAGCAATAGCAAATGAAAGTATCACCTCTTCCCAGTTTGGAGGAAGTTTTATTTTTTTCCTCCTTACACACGTAAGTGACAGCAGCAGCAATAGTCCCGAACGTCCGAAATCTTGTCAGGGTAGGTCCAGGGCTCTGAAGTTCAAGGGTGAAAACAGCAAGCTGAGCACTGTTCAGCATCTTCGTGTGCTCCTCCCAGGTCTCCGAGGCTGTGTTTGGAGGCTGAGGGGAGAGCAGCAGTGATTTCAGGCTGCACGAACACCGCTGGAAAATGGGGAGAAAAATGTATTCTGTTCTGCTGGTTGGAGGATTACATTAAACTCAGAGCCCAAATCTTTAGGGAGGGAAAGAGACAAATTGAACTGCTGCCGGGAGCTGGCACCAGGCTGCTAGGGGCTGAAGTCTACGTGTTAAAAAGGATGTTTGCAAGAAAGAATGTTTTCTCTAGGGAAGGATGGCTCGGGGTGGGGGGCGAGACCTCGGTCTTCGGGTCACTGAACGTGGTGCACCAGCGGGTGCTCATCTAGGAGCGGATGGAGTGCTTTGGGGGAGAGAGAGCAAGCTCCCTATCCCAGAGGTGTTCCAGAGACAGAGAATTTAAGCTTCACATGGGAGGCTGGGTGACAGGGGCGGTTTAGTCATACCAGAACCACCCAGGGAGCTTAGAAATGCGGCTTTGCTGGGTCTGGGGTGGAGCCTGACAATCTGCATTTTTCTTTTTGAAAACCTTAACGAAACTGCCGGTTTGGGGGTAACTGAAGGAAATATAAAATGGAGAGTAAATTGCAAGTGCATCTAGAGGAGGATGTGTCTTCTGCCCAGAGCCCCACAGATCGATCCCAGGGGGCCCCGGGGCCCCGTACAGGCTCCCCACTTCCTCGCCCTCACCTGCCCCACCTGTCAGAGCTGTTCTCCCCTAGGAGGACCCCCAAAACAGCTCATTTTGGACCCCCACCCTTGAGAAAGCTTTGCCTCAGCTTTGTTTAAATTCCTCCAAAGCAGATCCTGAGACAAAGACTTGGGGCTGGTGGTTTATTTGGGAGGTGGTCCCGGGAAGTACATGAGAGGGGAAGTGAGGCAGGGAAGGGGTAAAAGCTGATAAAAAGTACTTTAGCAAACAGTTCACTTCTGTGGGCAACTGGGGCTCACTGCCGTTGGGGACCCTCTGAGGGACGGTGAGGAGCACATCTCAGGACAGCCCAGCAAGGAGCAGGGGGAAGCTGGGGGACTTCCCACGGCGCCCACCCCCCCTGGATGAGGCTGCCTTGCCCACTGTCCCTGTGACGGGAAACCGCCTGCTGACTAAGAAACGGTGAGAACAACACCGAGCCTGCGTTCGATACGTTTCCTCCTCAACCCCCACCCCACTGCCACTGATGGCCCAACTCACAGACAGGAAACTCGACGGCAGAAACGCGAGGAGGGTCACCCGAGGTCAGCGCAGCTGGTGGACGGCAGACTCCCACCCAGCGCTGTCGGGTCCCAGAGTCGTTTCGCGTCACAGGACTCCCCAGAGTCGGGTGGCAGAGCACAAGATCGTTTCCGGTGCTAAGTGGATGAAAAAGTGAAATGTAATTTGTTTCAGATTTATTCAAAGGCATAGTGGAGTAGATATATAAACTATATCGAACCAGTGATTTCATGGCTGTTCTTTCTTAGGAGGAGGAGACTTTTTTTTTCCCCAACAAGTAAGTGGACTGAGAGTTAAAGAGAAAGATGAGATAAACAATGGGAAAGGTATGTGTGGACCCAGCCGAACTGTGCGGACGGAGAGTGAAGGACGAAGGGGACGTGCCTGCCGCCCTGGACCAGCCGGGCTGCATCCCTCGTCGGGAGCTGGAGGGAACCAGGCTTGCTCTTTGGGGGAGCCCCGCGCCCCTTCCACGGAGCTGCACTCCGCTCAGGGGCCTCTCACTCCATCACAAACACACTCTCTCTCCCATAAAACACTAAAGGCTTTAAGTTTCTGGAAACCTGAGGTGTGTGAAAACAAGGAGAGGGAACAGCGGGAGCCCTTCTGACTGGGGAGCAGCCTCGAGGAAGGCCCCTCGGTGCATTTTTTTCTCTGGCCAATACCGGACCCACTGTTCCCGATTTTGAGTCCTGGGGAAAAATGTTTCACATTTTAAAAACACAAATATTTATTTTCTTTTCTCAATGTATATGCTGAACTTCCAGGTCTCCTTCCCCGCAAGCCCTTGCTCTCACTGTGGAATGTTAAAGCTGCCCCCTTTTTTGAGGGGGCGGGGATCCGTCTCTGTTCCTGAAAACTTACCTGTAGCATATTTCTGTGGCTCTGCTAATGAGCAGAGAAGTGACCCAGAAAAGGCGCCTGTGTTCCTCTGAGGAGTCCATAGGACTGCCATTCAGAGCCGGAGCTGAAAGAGCCGTTTCATGGGCCCAGCTGCCGCCCCGGCCAAGGGAGCGCTGTGCCCTCAGCTCCGGACACAGCCCTGTCCACCGGGCAGCGGGGGCGGTTGGCGAGGGGACTGGAGCTCACGTTCTCCTCGTCCGCCTTCAGCAGGGCCCCGGCCGGGCAGAGCGCTCTGCCTCTGTCACTGTCGGTCGCCACGGCGGACTCCGGGCTGACCCATCTTCACTAGTTCTTCCTTGTAGTTCATTTCTTCATTCGCACACCACTCGCCCTGTTCCAGGCAGCGTGCTGCATCCTGGAGATTCAGTGGTGACCGAGGCAGGCGAGACCCCTGCTCGGAGGGAGCTGACCTGCTTGGGGGGAGGCAGGTGCTGCACTCATCACACAGTTTGGGGAAGTCTTAAGGACCACAGTCATCGTGTCTGCAGTTGTCTCTGGGGAAGAGAGTTAGACTTTAGATGTGCAGAGAGAAAGAAACCCAGCAACCTCCTGGTTTGGGGAGTTGGGAAGGGCTGTGAGCTATCTGAACAAATGAAACATAAATGGGGAAGTTGGAGGGAAATGCTTTCAATTTCCTTGCTCTCTAAAACTGGGGCAAAGGGGACTGAGACCTGAGTTCCAGGCTTGGCGTAGCCTCGAAACAGGCTGGGTGGCTTCAGACAAGTCACGAACTTCTTTGGGCCTCAGTTTCCTCATCTGACAAATGGACTAATAGACTCAGATCTGCTGGCACCACTCAGGTTTGTCAGGAGAACAGAGGAATATGATGATAGAGTGAGTGACTGCCACTATTGATGAAGGCCGTGAGAGAGTTGGCTGGGTCAGCTGTGCCCAGCAATCATTTTACAGAAAATGTCTGTACATTTCCTTTTATTACGGCACAATTTACATAGAGTGAAGTGCGCAGGTCTTAAGTGGTAACGATGCTACCCCCTGGGGAAAGGGTAGTTCGTTGGCCCCCATCTCTGCTTCTGTCCTGTCACTGCCTCCTTTCCTGGTCCCAGTGAGGCGGGCAGGCCAGGTACTGCCACTCCCATTGCATGATAACAAGTCAAGGCTCAGAGAGGTTAAGTCACCAGCTCCAGGGCACACAGCTGGTCAACAGCAGAAGTGGATTTGATTCTGGGTCACTCAGGTGGGCAAGCCCACGCTCCTTTCACTTTATCCCATTGACTACTGGACCTCGATGCAGCTCCAGGGACCATTCCGGGTTATGTTCCTTTATTGACAAGCCTTTATTTTTGTCTCCTCTGTGCAAGACTCTGGGCTGGGCCTGTGTGCAGAGATGAATCAACCAGACTCTTACCCACTCATGGATGAGACAGACAATACACGGAAGTGCAGAGACGGGGCATAACCGAGGGTAGTGGGGAAGAGGTGGGCATGGAGAAGGCACCGACCCAGGGCCCTATCCTGGCAATGCCACTTCTTAGCTGTGTGACTTCAGACAAGTTACTTCACCTCTCTGTTTTTCAGTTCATCATCTGGGAAATGAGGGCGATAATACTAGCTGCCTCACAGAGTTGTAAAGGGAATTAAATGAGATAGTTCGTATAATTCCGTTCCTCTAATCAACCCTAGGAGGTAGGTGCTGTTAGCATCTCGTTTTCAGATGAGGAATTGGAGGTGAGTGATTTGCCTGTGGTTACACAGGTGGTATGTAGCAAATCCAGCTAACCTGGTCCAAGTCTGTGCTCTTAGCTGCCTTCTCTACTGCCGGGCATGTGCCAAGTGCTAATGTACACGCTACTCCAATTATGATCTTGAAAGATTCGGTTTGGCAGAGTGAGTGCCATGAAAAGCATTCTGGGCAGGTTGCCCTGTATGTGCGAAGACTTGGAAGAGAACTCCGAGAGTCCAGGTGTAGCTGGAGAGCAGGGCTTGCATGGAGGGGCAGGGGACAGTTGAGCTGGAAAAGGGGAAGTGTGTGCAATGAGAAGCTGGGGTGGAAATTGCAGGTAAGAGAAGAATCTGGGTGTGGGATGAGGGTGCAGGGCAGGGCTGGGGCACGAGGCCGTGGAGCTCAGTTGCCCTGGTCCTAGCGTCGCAGCTTCAGGGCAGCGTAGGTTCTGGCCACGGGGGAGACGCCCTCCATCCTGCAGCTGCAAGCTCTGGTTGCTTCTGGAGGCAAAGGAGCCCTTGTGGTCGGAGGGGCCTCTCCAGCCCAGGCCAGGCAGCTTACTCCCTTTCCCGGCTTCCTCCCTTCCCTCTCTGGAGGGAGGAACACACATACACACACATACACACAAACACACCTCCATTTAGCTGGGCCCCACCCCCCACTCAAGGAGGCAAGGGGCAGGGCAGGGCCTCCTGGCTGGGAGGCTGGGCAGCAAGGTTGATAAGACCAGGAGCCTACTGCCCTCCACAACGGTGCCGGCTGCTGCCCGTGCTGCTAGGACCATGAGGGTCATCTCTGGTGCCAGCCTCGTGCTCTGCGGTCTGCTGCTGCTGCTCCTGGTCCCACGCACACTTGGCTTCACCCCCCAGCCCAGAGGTGAGGGGGCCTATGTGAGGTGGGGAATGATGGAGGAGCAGCCCCTGGCCAACAGCCTGGAGGACTGGGCACTGAGACGGGCAGAGATTAAATGGGATCCGAGATGAGGAGAGGGGCAGGGAGGCGGGGTGGCCAGCAGGCTAGCACAGGAGCAGACAGAGATGGTGACACTCCTAAGAGCCAGGGCTGGGGTGGCCCTCAGTCTGTTCTGTCAGGGGACATGAGCGAGCTGCTCTCTGGAGCCCTGGCGTCTTTCCTGGGGTTTCTCAGCCCCGGGCTGCCCTCAGGGACCGTGCATGCTGCAGGGACTGCTGTCTCTTGGGTCGCTGAGGGCAGGAGCTCCACAGAGAGCAGCTGAGGTCTGGAGCTGCACCAAGCCCAGTGCTGAGCTCATGGTTCTGTGATGCGCCTACCACGGGGATGGGAGGTGGGGGCGGGGGAGACTCCATTTCTGCTCACCAGCCCTTGGGCTCCCTGCATGCTGTGCCACTCCCAATTTTAGCCTTGGGTACTGAATTCTCAAATGCCCAGCTCTTCCTGTACAGATGGGGAAACTGAGGCTGGAGAGGGGAGGACCTAAGACCACACAGTGAGAAAGCCCCAGAGCCTCCTGGCTCTTGATTCACTGCTCTACATGGTGGCCATTTCCCTCTCCCTCTCTGGGCCTCAGTTTACCCATTTTTTGTACCCTTAGCTAGTGGGGACCGAGGAGTGGCTGCAAGGTCATTTCTAAGGTCCCTTGAGTCACTCTGGTGCGTGGGTTTAGGGCATGGTGTCTGGTGGCTGGGCGAGCTGAGCAGATGTGCAGGTTCCTGTGTCTTCCTGCACCTTTCTTGGGGAGAGGGAAGCTCAGTTCAGACTCAGTTCCCTTTGGACTGAGCCCTGTTGGCCGCGGGCCCAGGCCCGTGACTTCATCAAGCAGTAGCCTTCCTCCCCGCTGAGCAGGTGAAACGGAAGCTCCTAAAGGTACAGGGACCTGCTCAGGGCCACCGGGTGCCTGAGCCACGATTTGAAGCCCCCTCTACCTCACTCCGGTTCCAAGCACTTCCCAGCACATGGTGTTGCCTCCCAGGGTGTCTGGAAAGACATCTTTCATTGGGGCTGTGTCTCGGGGGCCTACCTGGACAGCCTGCCAAGGCAGCTGCTAGAAATTTCTGCCCCTTCCCCCTGCCCTTGAACACCAGCCAGCGGGCCGTGCCGGCCTCGGGGGACTGCGTCCACTTTGCTGATGTTTTGATGTCCAGATGAAAGAGGCCGTGTTGACGGGCACTGTGTTGGGCCTCAGGTGGGTCCACCCTGGTGGGCCCACCCTCAGGACCCGGCTTCCCAGCCTGGAGAAACAGCCGACCCTTGTTTACGGAGGGGCTCTGGGCTCAGACCTGAGAAGTGGGTTGGACAGGCCACCCTCACCTCGCCGCTCCCTGAACACTCACTGCATGACCCGCCCCGTGTGGGCACCCTGCGTGTCCGTTTTCTCATCCTCAGAGGATCCTGTGAGGACGAGGTAATCAGCTCATTGTGCAGATGAGAAAACTGAGGCTCAGAGAGGTGAGGTGAGTTACCCCAGGCCAGAATTTGAGCCTCTCCTTCCCAGGCGCTGAGCTGTGGGGTCTTTAGCAAGTTGCCTGGCTGAGTGCCCAGGTGCTAGCAAAGGCTCCAGTCCAGTCTGCTCTGCCTGAGGCCTCAACTCTGGACCTAATTAGCCCGGATGCTCCGCTCCTTTGTCTGAATGCTTTGGCCCGGCCTCCCGACCTCTGCCCCCTGCTCTTTGTCATCTCCCTCCTTCCCCTCCCAGGGCACCTCTGCCGAACCCGGCCCACGGACCTGGTGTTCGTCGTGGATAGCTCGCGCAGTGTGCGGCCCGTGGAGTTTGAGAAGGTGAAGGTGTTCCTGTCGCAGGTCATCGAGTCGCTGAACGTGGGGCCCAACGCCACCCGGGTGGGCGTGGTCAACTACGCCAGCTCCGTGAAGCAGGAGTTCCCCCTGCGGGCCCACCTCTCCAAGGCCGCGCTGCTTCAGGCCGTGCGCCGCATCCGGCCGCTGTCCACGGGCACCATGACTGGTCTGGCCATCCAGTTCGCCATCACCAAGGCCTTGAGCGATGCCGAGGGTGGCCGCGCCAACTCCCCCGACATCAGCAAGGTACGTGCTCCCTCCCCCCTGCTGGGGTCCGGCTGTTTGCAGGCTCCCACTGGGTGCTGACAGCTTTGCTGGCATACACTGGAGTTCTCCCCACACCCTTACCAGGCGACCATTTACAGATGGGGAGCAGACCCAACCAAGAGAGGTGGCGGAGCTGAGCTCCTCTTTCCCCATCCTCCTGACCCCTGGTGAGCACAGGATTATTTCAGTTTAGTTGACCTTGGCTTCCCAGCCAGTCCATCTCCTCGAAGGCAGAGTGAGAGAGTTCCGATGTTTACAGGACGAGTAAGGGCGTGGACACTGCCACCAGCCTGTACAGGTTCAAGTCCCTGCTCCACTGCACTAGCCTCTGAGTGAGTTACTTCATCTCACGTGCCTTAGTTTCCTCACCTGTAAAACGGGAGTAACATAACACCTTCTCAAGGGGCTCTCAGGAGGGCTAAGTGAATTCATAAGCACAAAGTTCTCAGAAGCCCCATATAAATATTAGCTATTAAAAAAATATAGCCTTAGAGCAGGGGTCCCTAACCCCTGGGCTATGGACTGGTCCATGGCCTGTTAGGAACTGGGATGCAGAGCAGGAGGTGAGTAGTGGGCTGGCGAGAGAGGGAAGCTTCTTCTGTATTTACAGCCGTCCCCCATCACTCACACCACTGCCTGAGCTGTGCCTCCTGTCGGATCAGCGGCATTAGATTCTCATAGGAGCGTGAACCCTACTGTGAACTGAGCCTGTGAGGGATCTAGGATGCATGCTCCTCATGAGAATCTAATGCCTGGTGGTGTGAGGGGGAGCTGAGGCTGTGATGCTAGTGCTGGGGAGCAGCTGCAAATACAGATTATCAGAGAGGTTTGACTGCAGCAAGAACACCCTGAAACCATCCCCCCTGAGTCCCCCAGTCCATGGAAAAGTTGTCTTCCACGAAACCAGTCCCTGGTGCCAAAAGAGTCAGGACCGCTGTCTTAGAGGGGAGGGGCTCAGGCAAATGAGGCGATGTTCCCCAGACGCACAGTCAACGAGGGCTCCAAGCAGAGTGCTGAGCGTTTCCACAGACCCGTACCCACGTGACATTTTCGGGACTCGGCCCAGGGCCTGGGAGTCCAGCCAGGTGCCCTCTCCCCCGCTGCATGGGCTCCGGCACCTTCCCATCACTGACTGCCCTGATTGGACTGAGGACTCGCCGTCTGCCAGCCCGGGGCCCAGCCCCGAGAAGCACTCTTTCTCAGCCCCTTGTGCACCCCCCTCCGGCATGCAGTACATGACTGAGACATGAGTGTCGAATGAACACAGTGCTGATCGGAGGTGGTGTCTCCACTTCACAGAGGAGGAAACTGAAGCCCAGGGAGCTTAAGCTTGGTGCCCAGCAAATAAGTGGTAGAAGAGCTTCCAGACAGCAGCATATAACCCCAGTCATTACGGCCCTCAAAGAAATGACACATCGAACAGCCTGTTGGTCTTATTGTGTGGGGGTCAGTTACAGGTTTTGACATGAAGTTGACGGTCATGGTGACTGGGAGGATGTGGTGGCCCTGGGTGACCCTAATGGAGGGAGGTGGAGGGGATGGTGGAGACATTTGTAGTTGCCACATCTGCAGAGTTATCCGTTTCGCCCCAGCTTGGGCCAGTGGCCTGGGGTGGGCAACTAAGGAGAGTTCCTCCACTAGCTGGAACAGAGACAGAGGTCTGGGGGAGCTGGCACCAGACATTAGCGGTTCAGCCTAGAATTTACCTGTGGAGAGTCCTTCAAGGTGGATCGAAAGTCCCGGACTGGGTTGCAGGGGGACTCAAGGAGACTGGGCCTCAGAGGAAGGCATGTGGCAGTGAGTCGTCTCAACTGGGTTGTCAGTGCAGGAGCCCTGGCCTCTAGAGGGGAAGAGATTGTGCAAGCTCACTCCCCAGGGGGCCAGGGCAATGACACCACAAATAACAGTTCCCCTTCCTGGCTTCTTACTCTGAATCATCTCATTTGAACCTCACCATAACCCCCTTTCCTAGACGAAGAAATGGAGGGTCAGAGGTGACCTGTAACTTGTGGGGTTGCATTTCTAACCTGGGCCTTTCTAAACCACCCGGGCCAGGCGTGGGGACCCAGGAATCAGAAGCAGATCCAGGTCAGAAATGGAGAAGCAGACCAGGGGGCTGGATGCCAAGTTCTAGACTCTGGTAGAGGACCCAGCTTCAGGGCAGGCTCAGGCACGGGGTGATGAGGGCCAGGCTCAGCGTCAGCGTCCCCTCCTGTCTCCTGTTTCTAGGGTGCAGAACAGGGGAGCCTTATGGGAGGACAGCAGACAGTCATTTCCTCGGTGGAAAGGACAAATAGCATCTGGGAATGGAGAGAGAAAAGGTGGCATCTATGGGGGACTGGCTCCCTTTCTCTGCCGCCCTCTGGTGGCCAAAGTGCAGAACTGCACGGTGTTGGGCACATTTGCTTGGCCACTGATTAGAGGCCCCCCGTCTGGTCGGGGGGCGGGGGGGGGGGAAGGCATGGCGCTGACCTCTGTCTGCTTGAAGCAGGAGACGTCCAGAAGCCCGTCAGATGGGAGAACACCTCAGCCTTGTCTCTTTCAGCCAGAGGAAACCTGTCTTCTCCTCCTCTAGCCTTTTTCTCTTCCCTGGGGTGGAACCCTGGCGGGGAGTTAGATTCACCTGCAACCAACTAGCCTCAGTCACCTCTTCTGCTAGAGGTCCCGCGGCTTACTGGAGGGCAAAGAGCTGCGAGGGGGGCCCGTTCCTCACACGTTTCCCCGTGTGTGGCAGGTGGTTATCGTGGTGACGGACGGGAGGCCCCAGGACAGCGTGCAGGATGTGTCTGCACGGGCCCGGGCCAGCGGCATCGAGCTTTTCGCCATTGGCGTGGGCCGCGTGGACAAGGCCACGTTGCGCCAGATCGCCAGCGAGCCGCAGGAGGAGCACGTGGACTATGTGGAGAGCTACAGTGTCATCGAGAAACTGTCCAAGAAGTTCCAGGAGGCCTTCTGCCGTGCGCGGGGCGGGGCCAGGATGGGGGCAGGGATGAGGGCGTGGCCTGGCGGGTGGTGGCCTATAAGGGCAGGGACTGAGATAGAGCTAGGATCTGGGGCGGGGCCAGGGCTGGCAGGGTAATGGAGGCTGATCAGGGAGCGGATCCCCAGCTCGGGCTGAAGGGAGTTGGGGAGAGGCGATGCCAAGACCCCTTTTATGTGGCAGGGTCCTGATAGGGACCTAGGAGAGTCGGGAATCCAGTAAAGAGAGGGCCTGGAAAAAAAACCTGTGTGTTTGGATGTCGGTGGGAGGGGTTAGGTGCTAAAGTGTTCTCTTGATGATGCAGGAGGGTCTGAGGGGCTTGGGCACTGGGCAGGAGAAGGTTTGGAGTCCTTTGAAGAGGGGAGGTGGGCTTGTGGGCAGTTTTTGGGACGTGACCAATCAAAAGGGGTGGGGTCTCGAGTATGATGGGGCGGGGTCAGGGCTAGGACTTTTCCCCCATTTGTAAAATGGGTCTAAGAAGACCATGCATGTTATTGTGAGAATTCACTGAAATAACGCATGGCATAGCGCTCTATAGGAGATATTTAACAAATACTTGTCGAAAGTCTTGTGCATGCTGTGCTCTTCGCTGCATGTGCTGTAGACGCTTGGAATACAGCAGCGAACAGAGGGGAACACAAATGCTCCGGCCCCTGTGGCCTTTACCTTTTTAGCAGGAAGTTTTAGCTTTATCATCAGCATTATTACCTTCTTCAGGGATGTCAGTCCTGATGCAGTGATTCCAGCATTGGGATGAGGCTCTGGGGCTTGGGCCTCACGTAGGTGAGAGCCGCGGTTTCCCTGAGTGGGGGCCCATCCTGGCTGAGATATTCGAGGCCCTCTCGCTGTGAGATTCCGACTCTCCTCTTGTCCCCACAGTGGTGTCAGACCTGTGTGCCACAGGAGACCATGACTGTGAGCAGGTGTGCATCAGCTCCCCGGGCTCCTACGCCTGCGCCTGCCGTGAGGGCTTCACCTTGAACAGTGATGGCAAGACCTGCAATGGTCAGTGGGGCTGGACACAGACAGCCATAGGGAGGGTGGGTCAGGGAGGGGATGGGGCCTCGGCTACTCCCCAGCCCCTCTGAGCCTTCCCACACGTTGCCTCTGGACCGATCTGCAAAGGTGATAGATTCCTTCTAGAGTTTGATGTCGGCCGAGAATTCTCTTCTGATTTCCCCTTTTTGACACAGTGGTGGTGGGTTTAGTGTGGTGGAAGGAGTCACATAGTCTTGAGTTCAAATCTTGGTGTCACTACATCTGAGCCTTGTGACCTTTCAGTTTTAAATGCTGCAAAACAGGAACTTTGGCTTTATGGAGAGAGCTTTGAGGACAAGCTGGGGCGAGGACAGAGTGAGGTGTGTGGGAGGTGCCCAGCCAGTGGTCAGAGGGACGACTGCCTTTCGGCTTCATCTCCTTGCCTTCTCACACTCCCCAGTCTGCAGCGGTGGCGGGGGCAGTTCAGCCACTGACCTGGTCTTCCTCATCGATGGATCCAAGAGTGTGCGGCCGGAGAATTTTGAGCTGGTGAAGAAGTTCATCAACCAGATCGTGGACACGCTGGACGTGTCAGACAAGCTGGCGCAGGTGGGGCTGGTGCAGTACTCGAGCTCTGTGCGCCAGGAGTTCCCGCTGGGCCGCTTCCACACCAAGAAGGACATCAAGGCGGCCGTGCGGAACATGTCCTACATGGAGAAGGGCACCATGACCGGGGCTGCCCTCAAGTACCTCATCGACAACTCCTTCACTGTGTCCAGTGGGGCTCGGCCTGGCGCGCAGAAGGTGGGCATCGTTTTCACTGATGGCCGGAGCCAGGACTACATCAATGATGCTGCCAAGAAGGCCAAGGACCTTGGTAGGTGCTCCCTCCTGGACCCTGAGCAGCAGTGATGACCAGGGGTACATGGCAAACCCCAACTGTAATTTATCTTAGTGTCTATTCTGATCAGTGCCCTCAACCTAGCTTCAAGTCTGAATGAGAAAGGATTGGTTCATCTATGTCTGTCTTATGCAGGTGACAAAACTGAGGCCCCAGAAAAGTATGTGGCTCATTTTGATGGTCTTTTAGTAAGAGGAACTTTTCCAGTTGACTGTTCCCAAGGACATACCAACTGTTGGAAGGCAACCGTTACCCACTTTGGGATAAACCTGAGCCTTAGTTTAAGTACCGATTAAGTGAGGATAATAATAACCACTGGATGACGGTTGTAAGAGTTAAATGAGATCACAAAGCTCCCAGTGTAAAGAGTTAGTGCATGTCTGACACAGAGCAGAATCTCAATAAATGTTGATTTCCTTAACATCTTTGTCCCAGGCATTGTGCCTGCAATTCCAGCAGCTGCCACCAGGAGGTATCTGGGGTTGATTTCCTGGGCATCCTGCAAGGGGCTGAGCCATTGCTGCTTGTCCCCATCACCATCCTTCCTTGTCTTGGCTCTCTTGGCAGGCTTTAAGATGTTTGCAGTGGGTGTGGGCAATGCCGTGGAGGACGAGCTGAGGGAGATCGCCTCCGAGCCCGTGGCAGAGCACTACTTCTACACGGCTGACTTCAAGACCATCAACCAGATTGGCATGAAGTTGCAGAGGAAGATCTGCGTGGGTGAGTGAGGCCAGGGCTGGCCTGGGTGGGAGGGGCCGGTGGGGCCCTGGGGGCGGGGCATGGAGCCATCCTGGAACTGGACCTGGGTGGGGAGAAGCAGGAGCTGGGGTGGTACCATGAGTTGGCAGAACCAGGAGGGGGGCTGGCCAGCCTAACTCTTACTACCAGCACACGTATATTTTCTGAATGCTCATTACATGAATGACACTGTCCTCAGTGCTCTCCAAGGATTAAATTATTCAATTCTATTTGGTAGGAACATTTTTATCCCCACTTCACAGACAGGAACACCAAGGCCTGAGGGGTAGAACAAATGTTAATAACCGGAGAAGCTGGGATTTGAATCCTTGTTACTGGAGTCCTTTATCAGGGCTCTGGGCGATCAGGAAGACATTCAGGGGTCACCCTCCATCACTCCCAGGAGCTCTGTCTCAAGAATTCTACATATCTCTGCCCCCTCAGCTGTTCTAGGCCACACACTCCCCTAGACTCCCTAATCCTGGCTCTGGGCAGTGACTACTCTGTCTCCCTGCCTGGCGACCACTTACCGTGACCTTGTCTTTCTCTACTTCCCGTCCACTCCAGAGGAAGATCCGTGTGACTGTGAGTCCATTGTGAAATTCCAGGCCAAAGTGGAGGGGCTGCTGCAGGCCTTGACCAAGAAACATATCCTTTTCAGAGGCTGACACGGGGAAGGGGAGGGGTCAGGGGCTGGGGCCAGGGGCCAGGGCACTGTGGGGGAAGGAGAGGGGGCCATGCCGCTCTGTGTGGTGGGGCTGGGCAGGCTCCTCTTTCCCTGCTTCCTGCTGAAGACAGGCTGGGTTCTGGCCAGAGAGGCTGACACCAGCTTTGAGACCAGCCCTGTCAAAAGTAGTGGCTTCTAGAGGGTAAATGGAGGAACTGAGGCAGAGTTCAAGATCTAGAGACGATACAGAGTCCTGGACACGTTTAGGAAAACATGGTGCCTGTGGACAGACACCCTTCTTCTCAGGCTCTTGGTGATGTGACCAACACCGGCCCCCGCTCAGATGGGCCTGGTCAGGACTAGGTGGGGGACCCAGCAGGCCGAACCCGCACCTGGGCGGGCCCGGGCGTTCGGGGCCATCGTACTGGCTGTGCCTTGGAGAGCACCATCCTGAGGGCGGTGGACGGGGAAGGCTGGACATCGGGGAAATCGCATGCTGTGGGGGGGGCCGTGGTGGTGAGAGAAAGCCCTGAGAGGGGCACTCGGCAGGAAACAGGAAGCGGGGCCCTGGGTGCGGGTGCCACTCCCTCACTCCCTTCTCTGTCAGCCTGCGCCTGTCCTTAACTCTGGGCCCACTGGAGGCTGTGAGTAAGCGGCTGGCTGTCATGGAGAACAGGATTGTCTGAGGCCGCTGGTCCCTGCTGTGGCGTCCCCCGCTCCCGGCCCCAAGCACAGCTCACAGAGTCCTGCGTGTGTCCCCTAGAGCCCTGAGTGTAGTCTAGCTTTGTCCTTTAGTGAGGGGTGTGGGGGAGGGCCAGGCCCCTGGGGTGGCACCAGGCCTCTCCTTCTCCCACCCTTGAGCCCTGCTCAGGGGAGTGTGTGTTGAGTGCGTCCTGCTGGGAGGGCGTGGCGTCCACGAGCACGTGTGTGAGTGTGTGTGCATGTGTGTACCTGGGGCCAGGGCGTGTCTGGGAGCCGTGCAAGAGCAAGCACACAAGTGTGAGTGTAACTGGGCCTGCGTTTGCATTTTTTAACCAAAAGCTTAATATATTCCTATTTTTAGTTTCCCTTCACGACTGTGAGTGCTGTGAATCTTTTCTGAGTTCTCTCTCTTCCTTTCTGAAAAACAATTAAAATGTGATTTAACTGAAGCACTGAATGGGCCGGAGGCAGTGTGGTTATTTGGGGGGCAGGGGAAAGGACGGATGAGGGGGATAGCTGGGTGGTGGCACTGGTGGGAACAGCGATGGCAGTGACGGTTCCAAAGCCCCAAGCCCACTGACGTTTGTCCTGCTTTGCAGTGACACGTTCATTTCCGTGGTCTCATCTCACGCTCTCAGCAGCGTTGCCCGGAGCAGACCCGAGTCCTCCCCGTTCCACAGACGGGAAAGCTGAGCGTCCCAGGGATGAAGTGGCTGGCCCAGTGCTGGGCCAGCTGCAGCGACAGGGCTTGTATCCAGGACTCCAGGGCCTCGAAAGAAAAGGCACAGGGAAGAGGCGCTGTGGCTCCTGATCAAACTTCATTCATTGATTCATTCATTGATTCATTCATTGATTCACTCATTCACGCAGACAAAACGCAGAGCATGTACCGCATGTCAGACAGTGTGGGGGGAGCCACCTCTGAAATAGACTCAGTCCCCGTTCTTAAGGGACTTAGAGTTGAGGGTGGCAGGGCCATGTAGCTGGAGGAAAGGACAGTGTGGTAGGTTGTACACGAGGAGTGCGTGTGCGAGAGAGAGGGGGCGGGAAGGGTCCCAGCCCAGGTGCCCGCGTTGGAGTCCTCTCTGTTGGTTCCTTGTGTTTCAGAGGCTTCACCCCACTCCCAACACAGACAGCTACAGCCCCCCACCCCAGGGACAGCACAAGGGAAAGACTGCTGACCCCCGGTCCCCCCAACCCCACCGGGGTCTGCCAGCTTCTCCGGGGCTCCTGGATCAGCCCCCCTCTGGACTGTCAATCCCTCACCTCCCAGCGGGGGAGCTTAGGTGATTCTCTGAACTCATCCTTGTTCAATGGAGCATTTTTAGTGTTACTACTAGATTCTCACTTGAGAGCAGGTAAAAAGCTTTTACAAGAAGCTCAGAGCATCCTGGAAGATCTTCCTTAGAGGCAGTTCAAGGAGGCAGAGCGACACTACCAGCAGCGCTCGGGGCCACAGTGCACAGCAGACAAGCTCACAAGAGCAACGTGGCGTCACATAACCACCCCGGGACAGGGGCCCGGCCACCGTCACCTGCGCTAGGGGGTTTCCTGCTGTCTGAGGAGACCCCTTGCCACACACCCCTGTGGCGATTGCTCTGCCCACCCTTCCCTTCTTCTGAGACTGCCCCCCACCCCCACAGGGCTGGGCTCTGGGGCTCAGCTGATTGCTTGGGTCAGTGGGTAGACAGGCTGGGCAACTGGTGTCTGACTCCTGGGAATTTGGACACAAGGACCTTAGCTACCTGGCCGCTGGTCCTGGAGCTGGGAGGTCTGTGTTTTCTTCCGGGTGCACTAAAAGGGGGAGATCGGAGGCCCCCGACCTTAGGAGAGAAAAGAGCACCGTGTGCTGGGCTGCTGATGGCTTTCCAGTTGCCTGTTGCTGTGTGACAAACCGCTGCTAAACGGACTGGCTCAAAACAAGCCTCATAGTTGCCGCGATTCCGTGGGCGGCCTGGGCTCGGTGCCCACACACGATTTGCGATCGTTTGGGTCTCAGCCAGGCTGGGACATCCAGCACGACCCACTCACGTGACTGCGGCCTTTGTAGGGACGGCTGAGAGGCGGGCCCCCCCCCCCCCTCTCTCTCTCTCTCTATGTAGTCTCAGGGCCTTACCTCCTCCGTGAGGTCCCTCCAGCAGGGGACCTGGACTCCTCACAGGGCAACTCAGGGTTCCCAAAAGCTTTCCAGGTCTGAGGTGCACCCCCGCCCCAGCTGGCACTGAATTACTTTCATTGCATTTTATTGGTCAAAGAAGCTACAGGCCAGTCCACATTCTAGGAATGGGGAGATCAACTCCTCTTCTCCATGGGGGACAGTAACAAGGACTTTGTGGCCACTCTTCACCCACCACATGGGGTCATTGCCCGGTTCCCCTCATGGGCCCACTCAGTCAGACACCCAGGAAACCTCAGCGAAGCTCAGCACAGTGGAGTCGGCTTCCGTTTCGTGCCCCGCGACAACCCCGACCTGGCTGTCCACTCGCCTCCACTTCCTTCCACCTGTGTTGGTGGCCTTGGTGCCCTCGTTCTTGTCCTTCAATTCTGGGACGTGGCTGACCAGTCCTGGGTTCCAGAAGCGCTCCTCAGCGACCGGGTGACGTGGCAAAGCCTTCCACCTCCGTGGGAAAGAAATCCTGGTGCCGCCCCGTGGGGGCTGCTGGGCGCAAACGAGAGGACACGTGGGGGACGGCAGCACGTTGCCACCCACACGGCATCCAGGGTGCAGTTGGTGTCACTGCTGCCATCTGGACGGTGGTTTCTGGGCCTCGGGGACACGCCCACACCTATCAGCTTCTTAACACCTCCCGTGCGCCCATCTGGCACTGGTGTTCCTTGAGGTGCTATGGCCGCCTGGCCTCCAGAGGCTGTGCCACCTGGAGCCCCTGTTGCCTGCTGGGAGACCGCCCTGAGTGTGCGCCGAGGCCTCTGCAGGTCTTCTGCTCCTCAGCAGGGGCCTCGGCCCACAGGCATCCTGCTAATGGTGCCAACCCCGGTCCCCCGGGAGCAGCGCCAGCCGGAGGGTGCTGGGCAGGGCCTCGATCTGGAAGGTGGTGTGAAACCACTGAAGAGGTTTAAGTAGGAAGTGTGTGACCAGAGTTTCTAATTATAACTGGGACTCATGTTCTTCCCACAAACACTCGGTGGGGTGTGAGGCAGGCTGTGCAGAGGCCTCAGCTGGGATGGGCGGGGCCAAGCATCCTCATGTCTCACGGAGGGAGGTGCGGTGCCTCTGAGGCCGGCCTGCTAGGTCCCGGGCAGGGTGACCGGCCAACTGTTGCAGTGAGGTTGAGAGTCCTTGCGCTGGGTGCAACTCCTCCCTTCAGGGTCCTGATGAATCTTTCCAGTGACTTTATGAGTTAGCAATGGTGCCACCGTTTTACAAGTGATGGGGCTTGTCTGAGTGAGTGGAGAAGCTGGATTCTGAGGTTTATCCAAAGCTAAGGCCTTTCTTAACAGCAGCATGACCCTAGCTTTGCTGCCTGTGATTGTGAATGACAAGCCCCGGGCACACAGTAGGTGCTCAGCTGATCCCAACGGCCTCTCACTTCCCCCATCATCCTCCCAGGCAGACAGCAAGCTGACAGGTCAGGGGAGGGTGGGCCTGGTCCTGTAGGAGCCTGGCGCCAGGCCCAGGTGCCCGAGAGCAGAGGGGGCAGGCTGGGCTTCCAAAGGAGGGGCAGGTGGTGGCCAGGCAGGGAGTGCAGGCCTCACCAAGCAAGCTGGAGGGTGGAGAAGGTGTTGGACAGAGAGACCAATCAGAGGCCAGGGCCAGGGAGGGGACCGCAGCCCAGAGGCTGAGAACTGGTGGAGTCGAGGCTGCGGTTGTGTCCTCTGACCGCCAGGCGCAGCGCGGTCCCCCGTCCAGGCTGAGCCGACCCGGGTTGGGATCGGGGGCTCTGGGGCTGAGCTTCCGGCTTTTCCATGAAAGCAACAAATGGAGGGAGCCTGTGCCTAGGACCCAGCCAATTGGGGGGGGTTCCGATATTCCTGCTGCAGGACTGAGGAGTTCTGTGGCAGGAGGGAGAGGGCAAGGTGCAGCTGGTGGGAGAAGCAGTGAGAGCAGCCATCTGGAGGCTGACCACAGGCGGAGGGGCCAGCACCAGGTGAGTTAGGGCACGTCTGGTTAAAGTGACAGGAAGTTCACAACAACCAGCTTAAGTACGTGGAGGGAGTTGACGGGTCCCCCACTGAAGGTGCTGGGGCAGGCGGTGGCTCAGCAGTGTCCTCAGGCCTCCGTCTCCCTGTACTCCTGATGCTGGTCTTCACCTCGATGACCTCACACCCAGGCAGGCCCTAACTCATCACGATTCTCCCCACGGCGAACCCCCACCCCCGCCCCACGCACCTTCTCCATGTCGCTCCCTCACCCCCCTCTGCTCTCGGTTTGATTCACAGAAGCTTAGAAGCAAATCCCAGAAAGAAGGAAAGCCAGCATTTCCCCAGGGCAGCCAGTTTATTGACAGAACGCACATTACTTTGTAACCGATTTTTTTTAAATATAGATAAACAGTACTAAACTAATTAGGATTTTTTTCTTTCCTTCCTCAGGTCTTGGATGACAATGGGAGTCTCTTGGCCCCCAGTGAATTGGTTACCGGGTTTCAATAAGGGGCTTGTATTTGCGATTACAGTTCATTAATGGATTTACAAGGGAGGGAAGATGGCAAAGTCCGCTAAGGGGATTGTTCCGCATTTCTCCTCTTTTAATTACACGATTTTCTCCTGGACCAATGCGCTGTGAAAAATGGGTGGAGGGGGAGTCCCAGCATGCCATCTGTTCCAGATGCAAATGCAATTAATGCGGGAGGAGGCAGGAGCTGCTCAGAGGCTCCCTGCGACCCTGGGGTGGGCCTGCCTCCTCTATGAGCTGCTGCAGGGTGGGTGGTGAGCCCCCCAGGGCTCAGCTGACATCAGGGCATGTGGATGTGGGGACAGAACAGGTCTGCTCCTGGGGACACGGCAACCTTTGAGCATCTGGGTCAGAATCAGATTTTAGGTCACCCATTTTGGGTGGTCCCATTTTTTGGTCATCCTTTAGGAGCTAGATGACAGACCTATGCCATTTCTACTTCAGACTTCTCAGGGAGTCATTTAATGTTTGTTTCACAAAAGGGGAAACCAAGGCTGCCAATTGTGGAGCATCACACAGCCAGTATGTGGCAGGGCTGGGATTCGAACCCTGAAATCCCGACTCTAAGGTCAGGGCTCTTTCCAGGAACTGCCTCTCTGAGGTTCAGGTTCATTGTGTTGAAAGGGAGTTCTCGTTCTTTCTCCACAGGTTGGGACCATAAAATGTTAACCAGCCTCCCTGCCTTGTTCTTAGTCCGTTATGTACATTGGTGGCAGAGTGATGGTCTTACAGTGAACCTCTGAGGAGGCCACACCCCTGCTCAAGAGCCTTCTCCAGCTCCCTATTGTCTCCAAGATGAAATTAGTTGGACACCCTAGGTCCTGTACGGTCTGGCTGTTGCCCAGGCCTGCTGGCCTCCAATTTTCGACTCTTCTTGTTCACCCTTTGCTGCTCCCTGGGTGGCCCAGTGTCCCTACCTGTGAAATGAGCCCCTGATGCTGGAGAAGATGATCTCAAGGACTTCTTGGACCCTGGAGGCAAAGTTGATCTCAGTGGGGCTGGAATGGCCAGCCTGGGTTGCTATGGAGGAATCCAGCCACAAGATGGCACCATTGGCCCAGGAATGGGCTGGCGGGGCCCAGCTGGGGGATGGGGTTCAGCTGTTTTCACTGAGCTGGGCTAGTTTCTGTCAGTTGTAGCAGCTACTCTAATCCCTTTAAATTGTCCCTTCCCTCCCACACACCCAGATTCCCAAGGAGGGCAGCGACCTCCCTGCAGGGGCAGCCGGTGGGTGCGGGTCTCCGCCCGGACGGTTGTTTCCTCCCCACCCCGGCTGGATGCTCTCCTGTCCCTCATCCCAGGAGCCCTGCGGGGGCCTGGGCTGGACGCGTCTCTGGTCTCTCAGCGCCTGTCCAGAGGCTGTGCTGGACCAGGGGGTGGCAGCTCAGACCTGAATGTTGGGGAGGGGGTGGCAGGAGTGCCCCAAGGAAGTGTCTTACTGTCTCCTACCTCTCGGCAAACGGCTGAGTCCTTTGTCTCCAAATTAGGATGTAATTGTTTGAGTCAAGATGAATGCAGCCTGGTGAGGGAGAGGAGATACTGGAGACATAGGGGTGATGTGGGGGCCCCAGGAAGGCCCCTCAGGCACCCGGAGAGAACACAGAGTCCACAGTCTGAGGAGCTGGGGCGTGACTGGGCCCGTGGTTGCCCCTCGGGCCTCAGTTTGCTCACCTAGGCAATGGGGAGAACAGTTCCCTCCACAGGGGTGTGAAGGCCGTCAGAGCTCGATCGGGAAGAGCTTCTTCGCCAGGGTTCGGGCTCTTCCCTGGGGTGGCCCAGCTGCCACCTCAGTCACAGGTCCTCAAGGCAGAGGGAGCAGCTCCTCCAGGTCAAGGACTGTCTTTTCCTCCCTCACGAAAACCTCTGAACGGGTCAGAACCTGTCCTTTTCCGTCGTCACCTTAGGTCCACAGAGTTTGACGTGGTTCCTTAAAAAGTGCAAGTGGCAGCCTGCTCGGTGCCCATGAGGGGAGTGTGGGGTCTGCAGGGCGCAGTGCCAGACACTCAGGCCCTCCGGGTAAGTTCTTACCCCTCTGAGCCTTGTTGCATTGACAGGGCCTTGAGTCATGCCAGGCACGCAGTCTGCACTTCATCCGCGTGCACTGGACTTGAACTTCCAGCACTGTAACAGCCACGGCAACACCTTCCTGTCCTTTCCAAGGCAGCCACTCGGAGACGGTGTGACTGTGCCCCAGGGTCTCGATAAACCCAGGGTGGGCCAATATAGTTGTTCACGTGGAAAATGAAACAATACTTAATAAATAATAATAAAAGAATAAATTCTGTGTTTTGTCTACTTACAACTGTAAACCTCCTTTTGCCACACCCTGTATGTGGAGTGAATAAATGCGTGAAAAATGAAAACCATTTAGGTCACAGAAAACATATGTACTCTCCCTGTGTCCCACAGGCTTTCAGTGGAAATAATGATAGATAACTCATAAACAGTGATTTATAGTATATACAGTACACATAATACATTATATACACCTATTAATACATATAATACTTATTTAAGTATCATGATAAATAAGTATACATATAAGTATACATAATACATATATAATAAGTAAGTATACTTATTTCAGTATACTTATTTCAGTAACAATATACATAAAATATAATATAATCATATACATAATAAATATAATTATAAAATAGAAACATATTGCTACATAATAATATATTGATAGTATATTATAAGCTGTAAGAGTTATTTATCAATACAAACCTATGAATAGCTAACATATATCAGCACTTACTATGAGTATAACATTGTCCTGATAGTGCTAACCTCATTCATTCTACACACCAAACTGGGGAGAAGACTCCCCATTTTAAAGGTCGGGTAGAGTGAGGCTCAGCAGAAGGGCCTTGAAGAGGCAAGTCGAGGCTCTGGGGCTTGCACCCAGGCCTGCCCGCCCCCATTGGCCCTGAGCTTTCCCTCCTCTCGGGAGAAACCCCTTGTCGCCCTGCTGCTCTTTGGCGTTCGTAAGTCAGGGTCCTGGCTCTGCCTCTAGACCCCTCCCCCGGCCACATCCCTCTATGTCCCCTTGCGGGGCCCCTGCAGCCTCCACTGCCATCTGGAGGCCTCGCTGCCTGCCTCCCCGCATGGCTGGCATGGCTGCTGCTTGGGCACGCGGCCACCGCCGAGGAAATTATTCCCTCTTCCTGGTATCAGAGTTTCCCTTGCACTTTCCTGCTCTCACTCCTGGCAGGAGCGCTTGGCCCGGGCACAGTGAGCGCCTCCCAGACTCTCTGCTGCGGGTGGTGCAGAGCCGGCAATGTGTCCTAAGCCGGGGGCTGCTTCCAGGACAGGACTGGTGGGGAGAGCATGCGGGGGGCCTCCCGACCTGCAGCCCACGCTCAGGGGCCATCGGGGCCATCACAGCCTTCGATCCCTTCCCCACGGGCTTTCCCTCACAAGGCCTGTAGCACTGTGTTTCCTTTGCTGAGGCCCAGCCTGGGGGCAGCCGGTGAGGGTGGGGCCTCCCCAGGACAGAGAGAAAACCCCGCTGTCCTGGACCAGGCCATGTGTCACCCAGATGCCACCTCCTCCCCTCCTCCCGGCCTCCCCGGCAGCAGGCCCGAGCCTCTCAGTGGACTGGGACGCGCTCGCTGGGGGTCTGAGAGGTGAGTGTGGGCGATGTGGGAACAGACTCTAATGTTCACTGTTTCACCGGTCGGGCCTGTGTTTTAATGGTGTCAGAAAACCCCGCAGTGGGTAGAGCGTTGCAGCCTTGACTTGGTGGGTGTCCTCGCCCAGGGCCAGGCCGGCTGGAAAAGGGAGCCCAGTTTGAGTTGTTCCGAAGGGAGGGGCTGAGTCTTCATCGTGTGGGTGGGGGGTGGCGACGGCGAGAAGTGCGCGAGGACCCGAGGAAGGGCCAGAGTGGGGGACGCCGACGGGGCCCGTGAACCCCAGGGGAGGTCCCCGGGGGCCAGCCTGGCTCTGCCTGCGGCTGAGGCACCTGGGCAGGTCACTGCACCTCTGTGAGCCTTTGCTTCCTCCGCCGACGAGGAGACTGAGTGTGGGAGGGGCCCAAGGTCACACACTGGACGGGTGAGAGGGCCACGATGTGAGCCTCAGCTTCCTGTTCTCGTCCAGGGTCCTCCCGGACGTCGGCCTATGGCCCTGGGCCCTGGGCCCCGGGCTCGGTGCCTGACGGAGCCTGTGACTGTGCTGCCCTGGGCACGAGGACAGTCACGTTCTCTGGGCGCGAGTCCTGACCACTACCGAATGGGCGACTCGGCACACGCATCACCCGGACACTCAGTTTTCTCATCTAAAAGTGGAGACATTGACAGAGGCTCACGGGACTGCGGTGAGGGTCACAGACACTACAAGTGTGAAGCACCTCCAGGGCCTGCTGAGGACGGGGCTCCCTGCACCACCCCCTGCCCCGCTCCTCTCCCAGGCCAGCTCCCCTCCCCTGGTCCAGTCCTGGCACTGCCCCGGAACCTCACCTGTCTGTGCGGTCACCTTAGCAGCCACCTCAGCTCCTGGGCACCAAGTGGAAGTCGGGCCAGAGGGGTAAGGAGGCCGCAGAGCTCTGCTCTGGCCCCGACGGCTCTGGCTTCACAGGGCGTCTCCCCTCTCAGAGGCAGCCGGCCGCTGTCCGGTTCTTGAGCCAAAGGTCTGGGCCCAGGCTGGGTGTGGGCTCCCCTCTGTTCACATGCAGCCCGGGGGTCCTGGGAAGCAGCTGCAGAGATGGTCCAGCTGCTGGGTCTGAGGCCACAGGGAGCAGATTGCTGAGTGACCTTGGCCGTCCGGCCCTGAGTGACTCCCCCCACCCCCCAACGTGCAGGCCTCTGCTCCAGGCTGTCCAGGACTGACCCCCCATCTCCCCTGTTCCTCTCTCCCACAGCCAAGTCGGCCAGGCTCTGGGCGCTGGTTCGCCTCTCTGCTGCTGGTGCGCTGGGGACCCCGGCCTTCCTGCCGAGGTCGGGGCAGGTGGGGAGGGGCCGCTCTGGGACGTCCTGGAGGGCCCACTGGAGGTCTCCGGCCTCCTCCAGAATTCCAGCCCCTCCCTGGCCTGCTCTGCCTGGTCTCCATGTCTCCCCTCCCCGGGACCCAACTCCTTTCCAGAGAAACCAGACTGAACCCGAAGGAAGCCATTGCTCCGAGCCGGCCGAGAGCCTCCGATTAAACACGGACTGAGGGAGGAGACCACCGGGATGAGCAGGGCGAGTGGGTCAGGAAAACCAAACGGGACTGGAATGAACGTGGGCCCCAGGTTCCTACTCCTGCTGCTTATACTGAGGGGAGACGCACCAGGAATTTCCACTACTATTCCATAGTACTGTCATAATTAATGCTAAAGGAAAAAGTCCCTCAAGTGTCCCGCTGGGACCACATCTCCTCAGGGCTTTTTCTAATAGTTTGTGTTACCCGGGGCTTCAAGACCCATTCAAGACCCTGGTGCCTCTCAAGACACCACCCTCACCGAGAAGGCCCCAATGTGAAGGCGGGCAGGGGTGCAGCCTGCACTCCCCCACCCCGGGGCTGGGGGTGCAGGAGGAGAGCAGGGGCGGTGGGGGGACCGGACGTTAGTGTGAGGTGGGGGATGGGGTAGGTGGTGCTGGTGTCTCCGCTCTGTTTCTCCAGGCTGGGGGATGGTCCCCAGGGGAAGTATGTTTGGGAGATTCCCAAAAGAAAGCAGATTGTAGACTATTTCAAGGACAAGGGGAGAGTCCATCTCTGCCGGCAGATTAGCCAGGTTCGAGTGGAGGTGGAAGGTGATGGTGGAAACCTCTGGAATGTTCGGATCAACCCTCCTGACTCTGGATTCTTGAAGGGAGAGACTGGGGTGAGCCAGGTAAGGATGAGAGAGAAGGGAGAATGGGATGGGAACTCCCTGGAGGTCCACTTTTTAATGCTGAGAGGTCCCTCGAGATAAAAGGCTGAATAACCTCTTTCTAAAGATACCGAAAGGTAAGAAGCCCAGGGTCTGCCAACCCTCGCTTCCATCCGTCACACAGCTGGGGCATTTTTGAATACGCCAGCACCACTCATAGCATCTGAGATGCGCAGAGTCTTGGAATTAGAACGTCTTTTACAGACTCAAAGAGTGTTGTATAGAATCTTTGAATTTCAGAGTCTGAGCATCTTGCCTTCAAACAGAATCCCAGAATTGTGGGATCGCAGGTGCATTCACGAGCTCACAGGCCCACAGAATCTTAGGATTTAGGAATCTCTACAGAAGAGTTGAAACAACAAACTCATTCAGAGAAACGAGGTAAAAGAAAAATCTTGGAATCTGGACATGAGCACAAGAAATGACCGGAGTCCAACTTCTTCCTATCATACAGGAAGCCCTCTCTGTGCCGACCTGTAATAGTTGAACACTTCTAGGGACAGTGAGCTCATCACCTGACAGAGCAACGTGTCTCACTGTTGAGCAGATTTGGCTGCTGATGCTGAGCCTAAAACTGTCCCCATGTGCCCCACCCACCCCTCTCTTCCTGGTCCCACTCCCTGTCTTCCCCATCTGCTTTGAAGAGCTGAGTGGATAGAAAAAGTAACTTAGAGACCAAGACAGAAACTAAACTGTCTCCTGGCTAAAAACAGTGACTTTTCAGGGCAATGGGGCTGCAGAAGGCGTAGGCCATGACAGCTGCTGGCAGCGACACTGGCCCTTGCTTCGGTGCCCTGCCCGAGGCAGAGCCAGCCATCAGCAGCCTGCCCAGCCCTCGGCTGCCTCTCCAGCCCTGCAGAGGCGGAGAGCTGGGTAACCACTGGAAACAATCACAGAAAAGGCAAGCCCTGCTTCCAGCCAGATTGCAGCCCACAGCAAGAATGATTTGATGGTGAAACCAAGCACCCTTCTGACTGCGGGGCCTGGATTTCATTAAGTTGTTTTCAATGTCCGTAGAAGTGGGGTGGGATGTGATGGGAAGGCCCAGTTCTTCCAATGAGCCGCGGCCACAGTACTAGCCCAAGGCAGAGCTGGAAGCGGAGGCCCTGAGGCTGGACTCTGTAGTCCGAGTCCCAGTTCTGCCTCTTGCTAGCTGTGTGACCTTAGGCAAGTTGCTAAACTCTCTGTGCTTTAGTTTTCTCTTCTGTGATGAAAGGCTAATGGGAATACACTAAGTATGATCTCTGCCCTTGATCTCTTAGGCAGGCTTGCTTCCTCCCCTCCAGTAATTCATACCGTCATTTGCTCAGTGCATTCATTCATTGTTGCTCTCACCCATTCTCCCCGTTCATTCATTCATTTAGGTACCCGTTCACTTGTTCCTCCACTATTCGATACCTCAGTTCATTCATGCATCCTGGGGTTCTCAACCTTGTGGCTGGCCAGCCTTTCTCCAGCTGGTGGGCAGACTACCTGGGCCCCAGCAGCGACACAGGTCGTGGGGCTGGTAGAAAACCAGTGGTCACTCCCAGGTAACTTAAAGTTGTTGGGAATTGTAAGGATTAGGGTGTGACTTCATTTGGGTCTGGTGACCTCAGGAGCTCCAGGTCTTCCCTTAAGCCCTGCTCAGTCGGGAGCCGCCCACTAGTGGGCAGACCCTGGAGGATGGGCTGCAGCAGCCTGGCTGGAGGGGAGGCTGTTTCCTTTCCGTGGACCCGGGCCAGGCCGCTTGTCCTCCCCTGTCCCAGGCAGCCCTTTCGCCCCTGGGCAGGGCGTCCGAGCACCCCTGAGCTCTGGGCTGGGAGAAAGTTCCGCCTATAGTGTGTCTGCAGGGGACAGAGGCTGTGCTCCCTCCTGATACTCACAGCCCTGGCTGAACTGAGGTGCATTATGGTGTAAGAGCATAAAATAGCAGACTCCTTATTCCAGAAAATTAAACAGACTTTTTTGTTTGAGTGTCTCACGTTTGACCAGAAGGGGCCATTGTGGGGGACTGGCCTGCGTCAGGGTGGGCTCTGCTGACTCAGGAGGCAGTGATGAGATGGAGCCCATCCAAAATCAATTCTGTGGGTTGCAGTGGTCTACGGGTATCTGGCAGCTAAAGGCCTACTGGTTGGTTGCACTAATTAATTGATTTTATTGCCCATAGTTGAGGTCTCTGGGGCTATGGTATGCAAATATATGCAAATGACCAGAGGAATGGGTTGAACCCAAAGCCTGGTGAGCATCCACCTGGACTGTGCTGATTTCTCTGCTTATCTTTCCTGTTGAAATCTCATGTTCCCAGGGAGCAGGAGAGTGGGGGCAAGGAGCAGGGGCCTAGGCACCAGCCAGACCTGTGTTCAAATCCCAGCCACACCTCTTACTGCTGTGTGTGACCTTAGGGAGTCCCTTCACCTCTCAGTGCTGCGTGTCCCTGTCCTGCAGCAGGGATGATAACACTGTGGACTGGGCAGGAGTTGGGGGACCTGAGGAAGTAGGTGCTCCACCAACAGAGCTCACAGCATTGCTGGAAGGCAGGGGTCCCGCTAACCGGCCCGTGGCCTGTTTGGAACAGGGCTGCACAGCTGGAGGTGAGCGGCAGGTGAGTGAGCAAACTGGTCCCTGGTGCCAAAAAGTTTGGGGACCACTGCTATAAGGAGAGGTCCCTCTGGAAGCACCTAAAATAAATCTCGCGTCTCTGAGTCAGTGGGGAGGGGAGTGCGTCGCTCCGGGCTCTGCAGCCCCAGCAGAGGGCAGAGCGTGCGCTCCTTGACAGGGGAGCTGCGATGTCCCCTAATCAATGGCAGCTGCTCTGTACTCGAGTCCCTGCCTCCTCTTCCTGTCTGATACGGGGTGTTTTATGTGCGACCTTTGCTGAACGCAGCCATTCCTCCGAGGAGGATGGGGAAATTACAAAAAAGATCGGAATTTAAACATCCTGGAAGATTTATCGTATGTAACAAATCCCACAAAACCACTCACGTTACATCAGGAGGAGTGGGGCTGAGGTGGGCTCGAGGCCGGGCTGGGGGTTTGGAGGCTGCCGGACAAAGGATTCATTCAACGCATCTTGGAGTCTCAGCTCTGAGTTGGATGCAGTGTGCAGAGTGCGCCTGCCTTTGCAGGGGCGGGGCTGGCACTTACTGAGCACCTACTGTGTGCAGGGCCGAGTTCGTGCTGAACCCCGTGACCCCACATCCTACCCCCAGGTGGACACTGCTGCTCCCACTTTCTGGAGGGGAGACTGGGGCTCTGAGGGATACACTGACTTGTCCCAGGTCACTCAGCTTGTCCGTGGCAGGAGGGGAGGGGAGCCCGGGCCTGGTGGACCCCGGGTCCCTGCTCTGTCCCTGGGTCTGTGCAGGAGGCCACGGGGATTGATTCGCACACCAGAGGAGCTCGGACTCCAGACATCGGCTCAGCTGACGAGGAGCATTTTCCTGTGAAGCACAGGCTGGCATTTGGAGGAGGGTCCGAGGGAGGCAGGTCCTGGACCTCTGGGAACACATACCCCATTGGGGGCCAGATTCCAAACCGGCAGCCGGGGAAAGAGGCAGCAGGCACTCTGGGGAAGCCCAGGGCCTCCCTGAGGAGACGGGCCGTGGAGGGGACTCAGAGGACCAAGCCAGGTGGCAAACTAGGAAGGGCGTCCAGGCTGCGGTAATGGTGGGGCAAAGTCTGGGGTGGAACCGATAGGGAGATGCCAATAGAACCCCTTCACCCCCCTCCCCCCGTGGCACCACCAGGCTCTGTTCTTAGGTTCTGGGGGTGCAGGGAAGACTCGGGAGTGGTTCCTGCCTGGGCTGGTCACCTTCGAGCTGGGAGACAACCTGGGACACAGGTGACGGGGCTCCGTGGCCTTTGAACTGCTTGTCCTCCACCTGGACATGTTCTTCCTCCCCTTCCTCCTTGTTGCCCTCTTCCTCCCCTTCCTCCTTGGGGAGCCCCCCTGCACCCCAGACAGGTTAGGGTCCCCCTCTGGCTCCCACATGGCCTGTGTTTCTCTGTCAGATCCCCCTGCATCATCGTCATCTGCCTTCCACACGACCGGGGGCCTCAGGGCAGTGACAGCATCTCCGTCCTCGTGGCTGGCACAGGGCCAGCCTCCGTCAGCGCCTGTGGAGAGACGGCTCTGTGCCCGCTCTGCCCTCACTTGGACAAGTTGCCTGACCACTCAGAGCTTCAGTGTCCTCATCGGTGAAAGGGGATGACAGCTCCTCTCCCAGGACAGCTGGCGTGTGAAGTGAGACGTGTGCGGACAGCCCTGGGCACAAGGACAGACACAGTGATCGGCACAGGGACAGGCATGGGGACGGGCACAGGGACAGGACCACACATCAGTGCACACTCCTCAGACCCCAGACTGGCCCCTCCCTCCTGCCTCACTGCTCTCCATTCTCACCTCCGCCTCTGAGGGTGCCCTGGGCCCCCGCTCTCCTGCAGCACTCCCCACCACCCGCCTCCTCCCTGCATTCAGAGGACAGGTAATTAAAAACTTCCTTCCGGACTTGCATCTCCTAAAGTTTCATTGTTAATGAATGGGTGCTGTTCACCAAGCAGGGAGGAACGGTATTTCTAGCCCTGGCGGAATGTGAGGTGCTGTGACGCCCGGCGGCTCCCTGACAAGGGGGAGGTACTCCTTCCTCCTTCCCTCCGGGCTGTCCCCTCCCTGGCCCCAGCCGTGGTACTGCGTTTTATATTTGGAACTCAGGGAGCCAATGACTCTGCCTCATCGCGTCACAGTCACAGACGAGGGAAGTGAGGCAGGCCCCTAGCGGGGGGTCGCAGCGCTCGTAACTGTCAGAGCCAAAATGCAAGCCCATTAATTAACTAACTCCTGTAACAAACATTTATCAAAGTCCAACTACGTGCCACAGTTGGGAAGCCTGCAAACTTAGTACGATCCAGCCTTAGCTGGGGGCTCTGAGCGAGTCGGCTGGGCCCCTGCGTGAGAAGCATCACCTGGCTGGGGCCGCTGGGGCCGCTGCTGCGTGCAGCCTGCCTGCGTCTCCCACCAGGGTCCTTACAACAGGAAGGAACAAAGAAGAAAAGAACAACCTAAACAACTCAACAGAGTGTTTGGTTAACTAAACTGTGAACCATCTGGAATATTCCACAGGCTATAGAAACATTGTTTACACTCACACTGTGTGGGAAATGCTTAATTATATAATATTAAGTTAAAAAAAACCCTGGGATGTGAAATTATACACACAGATCAATAACAGCTGTGCCTGCAAAACTGATTAAAAAGTACTGAAAAGCATGCCCGCAAATGTTAAAAATACACCTTCGGGTATTGAGGATGCATATTAACAGGAAAAATCAAAACATTATTTTTGTATTACCAGTGTTCACTGATTTAATTTAAAAATGAATATTGTTATTGTTGTTTTTTTTCTGACTAGTTAATAAAAGCCTTCAGATGTTTCCTCCTGCGCGTTCTAGAAAAAGCCCTCACCTCTCACCTCCTCCCTCTTGTTTAAGAGTCGGCAGTTCCCGGTTTCTGACCTCTGGAGTTCTTTCAGAGGGTCAGTCGTGACAACACTTTACACAATGTTTCTCCTCTTGCTTTTGCCCCTTCTAATTTGTCTTGGAAATGTCTCCCTGACAGCATTATAGATTTACTTCATTAAAAAAAAAACTATTTCATTCTGTCGTGTAGACGACTCACGATTTATTAGCGTCCCTGTGATGGACATCTAGGGGTTGCCATTTGCTCCTTGCACAAACAGGGCTTCTAAGAACACCCCTGCGTGTGCATTTCCTGGTATTTTTCTGTCTGTTTCTGTAGGATAAATTCCTGGATGTGGGCCCGGGGGTCAAAGGGCAGAAGCATTTCCATCTTGATCAGCATTGCCCAACTGCCTTCTCAACTGCCGGCTCCATTTATACTCCCACCAGCTCTGCGTGAGGGGGCTAGGGTGGTGTTTCTATAATGGAGACCAGAACAATCAAATAAACTTTGATACGATTTTAACATTTTAAAGGATTGCCCCTTGGCCCCCTCATGCCCACTCTCTCGAGGCCTGCACCCTTCGCTGCAGGGGCACCCGGGCCGGAGGGTCTCAGGGTGCTGAGCAGTAAGTACACCGGGCAATTGACCTTAAGACACCGACTTAGAAAGACGCCTGACTTTCAGGGAGATGATGCACAGTTTAGTGCCTATTTCTAACATGGGCCAAAATAACGGACTTGATTCTTTTCTTTGTGGTTATCTTGTGCACATGTAGTCCGATTTCCTAGCTCTCATCCGGCCAGCTCTTCAACTGAGCAGTGCAGCCCCGTGGCCTCCTCTCGCCCTGCAGAGGGGAGGGGACTGTGAAGGTGGCTGGGCGGCAGCTTTGAGAAGTCCCGGCACGTCCGCTGTTCATGTCTAATTACTCTGGTAACTGTTTACTGCCTCTTTAATTCCCTCGGCTAACATCCCCATTACTGGGAGTAATTTGCCGGCACCGGCTTGGGCTGTGAGGCATAGGCTGTTGGGGACGCCCCACCTCAGCTCCACGCCCTGGGCATGCTCACCCGGCTGGGACTCTGGGAGGAGCCGAGAGAGCCAAGGACGGAGTGTCTGCCTTCCCGGCTGTCTTGGGAGCGGGAGCTCCCATGCTTGGCTCTGCCTGTCTGTAGCTCCCTCTGACCTCTGGGGGGGTTGGACTGCCCAACGGGCTGTGCTCCCTAGCGACCAGAGCACGGACTCTGAAACCCAGTGTGCCTGGGCTCAGGCAGAGCGTGGCCTCAGGCTAGTCCCTTCTGCTCTGGAAGCCTCAGTTTCCTCATCTGTAAAATGGGGAGTGCTGTCTGCCCAGTTGCCCTCCTCTTCCTGGCCTCTGCCCCCATCTTTTTCTATAGGAGAGTACTGGGAGTTCCTATAGTCTTACTCGATCCTGTCACCATCCCTGGCCACGACTCACTGGGTGACAAGGGAGGCACCTGACTGGAGCCAATCCGGGCCCCACACCCTGGCTGCAGTGATGGACAACTGACCCATCACTGAGGGTCAGTGAGAAAGTCGATCCCTCCATGGTGGCTGAAGGTGTGACTTCCAATTACTGTTGGGCCTCGAGTTTTCAGCCCGTGGAAGGAGCCAAGGCAGAGGTGGGAGGCGGAGCTCGGGGGCCCCTGAGCCCCCCTCTGCTGAATCTCACTGTCCCCATCTCCCCATGAGGGTCTCCTTTGGTCTCAGCCAGGGCAAGCTGGACTTCTGTCACTCCAGCCAAACCAATCCTGAAAATCCAGGACAGACAGCAGTTGCTTTTCCACAGGGTGTGTGAGGAGATGAGGTGACACTTGGGGTGACAGGACCCTACTCTGGCCATGGGGCAGGTGGGGTGAGTACGGGGGCGGTTGATGCTACCCAGCCATCTGGTCCCTGGCGCACGGTCCTGTTAGCCTGGGTCCCTCTGAAGCCCAGAGCAGACAGCATCCTCCGTCAGGACCTTCGCTCCCTTAAATCTGGACCTTAAATCCTGATGAATAGAGCCCAGCCGAAAGCAGGGCTCGGAGGAATGGCCTCAGCTTTCAGGGAGTGGGAGTGCTAACTCCAAGGCCTTGACACAGTAATACCCCCTGGCCCGGGGGCCTGGCGGGCAGGAGCCAAGGAAAGGGCGAGGGCTTGGGTGAGCAGATATGGGCCCGATCTTTTTTCCTGATTGATTCTAGAGAGAGGAGTGGGAGAAAGAGAAGGAGAGAATCATCAATGTGAGAGAGAAACATTGGTCAGCTGCCTCTTGCTCATGCCCCGACCGGGAACAGAACCCGGGGCGTGGGTTTCCGACTGGGAAAGGAACCCGTGCCTTTTAGGTGTGCGGGATGATGCCCAGCCCACTGAGCCACACGAGCCAGGGCTGGGTTCCATCTTGGCTTGCCTTATTTACTCAGTCTTTCTTGGCCTGTGTATTCCCATCGTCCAAATGGGGACGATAGCAGCCCCCACCTCCCCGTGTTGTGCAGGTGAAGTGAGGGAACGAGGGGAAATTGCCGTAACTGTGGTTTGAGCGCATGTGAGGGCTGTTGCTGGCATTATGAGGACAGTGGGTGGGGGTGGGGGCCACGTTTCTTCACAGGAAGTGCCATGGGACAGATGACCTCTGCGCTGAATGAATGACCACTCCATCGCTCCTTCATTCATTTATGGGTGCTGGGCATTGGCCAGGCAGTTGTGGCGCCGGCTGGGGCAAACCTGGTCACAGGTTCCTGCTCCCCTGGAGCTGAGAGGTGGGCGGGGAAGGGATTCCCGCAGAGGAACAGCCTGCAGCCTGTTGAGGTTGGAGTGGACGGTGCTGGGAGCGTCTGTCCGAGGATGGGGCTGGAACTGGGGAGAAATGGGGAATCAGGGTGGGTGAGCAGGAGGATCAGGAGAGAATTCCGCCGTTTTTCTAGAGGCCCTAGATGATGGGCAGGGGTGCGTGTGCCCTGTGCACAGAGAGCTCCTAACCTTCAGCACCCACTGCCCGCACCATGCAGCTCTCCGGATGCCAGAGGAAGGGGAGCTGGAAACGAGCTCCACTCCCCCCACCCTCACCACCTAGAGGGGGCGGAGCCTTAAGCCATATGGCTTTGCAAAGCAATGGGACTTTGAGGCAAAGCCCTGGTCAACCTTGGAACCGGGGTGCTCTCTGGAGCTGGTGCTGGACAGGTGCTGCCCGAGGGTGAAGCTCTGGGGCCAGGGCGGCTTCTCTCCCTGGAGGATCACCTGGAATTGTCCTCGGCAGGCTGGTCACCAGGGTGGGGGTTTGCCCACTGCTGTAGCTCTCTGGGCCTGTCCCCTCTGGGTCCTGCCGCTGTCCGGACCCTGCATAGAAACCAGGTCTGGGGAGACGGAGCATCGTCCAGCCCAGCACGAGTCCCGAAGAGGCCTTTGATTCATGAACCGCTGGATTTAGGTGGATTTAACAACTGGGTTTCCATTGATTTCCAGGGGGAGGAGGATGGAGCCATCAGCTCCTAAAGCAGCTTGCAGCCTCTCTGTACCAGGCAGTGGGCAGAAAGTTATTGGCTCGACCTGGGACCCTGAGAGGGAAAGATAACGAGGTTAAGAAAAATCCATCCCTGTGGGGTTTGTCCTGGGCCCTTGAAGTTGTAGCTTCTTCTGACGCACATGCGCAGCTCTGCAGATGCCTCAGGGAGGGCATGGAGGGGAGAGGGTGGAGAGAGAGTGGGCTCCTCCTCCCCTTTGGGCCCTGGGCCCTCTGAGGAGGCTCTGGCTTTGCAAAGGATTGAAGTCTGCAAAGTTCCTGGCAGACAAAGTTCAGAACTTTGATGATCTCCGGAGCCCTGGGGGCTGGCTGTCCTGGCTGCCCTCCCTACAGGCTCCAGCTGCCTTCTGTCCCTGCAGCCCCCTCCTCTCACTGGTGGCCCAGCTGTCAGTCATCCTGCAGGCTCAGAACAAGGAAGGGAGGAGAAAACCCCCTTCTCTGTGGGTTTGGGAACAAATGTTCCCAAAGGGTGTGAATTCTGTGGGATTCTCCCACTTGCTGGTCCCGGGAGTCGTTAGTGACAACTGTCATGGCCTCAGGAGGCCCAGGTGGGCGGCATCTTTTTTTTTAAAAAATTAAGATTTTATTTACTTATTTTTGGAGAGAGAGGAAGGGAGAGAAACATCAATGTGTGGTTGACTCTCTCATGCCCCTCACTGGGGACCTGGTCCACAACCCAGGCATGAGCCCTGACTGGGAATCGAACCGGTGACCCTTTGGTTCGAAGGCCAGCAGGCAAGTGGTATCCTGACTGCTGGAGGGTCTGGCTGTGGAGGGCCGGTGGGGGTTGATTCTCTCTGACTTAACAGTGATAATGAGAATAGTGATGGTAAACTACTTAACATCACTAAGCTTCAGTTTCCCCCTCTCTAAAATGGGATGTAACACCCACCTCCAATATGGGGCACGCAAAATGCGTAGCACGGCACCTGGCCCACGGCGAGTGCTCCATACATGTTAGCTGCTGGCTGCCGTTTGTGGAGGGCTGTAAATATAAGCTCCACGTGAGAGGTTCATGTTTTACTCATTGTTGTCTCACGTGCCAAGGGCAGACCCTGGCACGTAGTAGATGCTCAGTAAATATTTTCTGAATGAATACATGAATGGATGTCACTGTGTTTGTTTACTTAAGGCCTGACATGGCCAGGCTGCCGGACCTTCTGGCCCAGGGCTGTGTTTGGTTCAGGACGGTGCCTCCAGAGCTGCTGGGGGCCCCACTCCTGTTCCAGGCAGCTGAGGAAGCTTCACCGCTTCTCCCAGGGGTTGAAGAGTGTGTCCGAGCTGCCTCCCATGTGTGCTGTTACTGAGGACTGGTGTCCCTCCCCCCACCCTCCCCACCCCCACCCCGCCACATGCACACACAGAGTGATGGGTGCCTCTCTAGCTTCTCTGCCTGGTGCACCTTCTCGTGATTTTCCGACTTCTAGGGTCAGTGGAATCAGTGGCCAGGAACCTGGAAGCTCCCAAAGGCCCTTCCCTCTAAGATCTTCTCTCTCTGAAAATGGGGGATGCTGCCCTGGGGGATGCTGCCCTGGGGGACCAGGCCCCCGTCCCTTCCCCTCCTCAGCCAGTCATGCTGCTGCAGTGAAAGGGGCGTCTAGAATCTCCTCCGACAGGGGTCTGATGTGCGAGGGGCAGAGAGCTCGGGGCTGGGTTCCCAGGGCACAGGGAAGGTGATAGAACAGGGAGGGGGGTGCTAACACCAACCCATGCCCACCCGTCGCTGCCCTCTGGCCCAGATTCACCCACGGGCCCTGCAAGGAGCCACAATCCTCCCAGAGAGCATCTCTGGGGTCTCTGACGGCGGGCTGGGGTCCGCTGTGACCCGCTCCTGCTCTGCCCTCTCCCGTATGAGCACAGATGGCATACAGTTCAGGCTTCTCCACCAGGGTGACATTGCTCCCCTGGGGACATTTGGCAAAGTCTGGAGACACTTTTAATTGTCACAACTGGAAGGCTGATGTTGGGTGCCCATCTAGTGGGCAGAGGCCAGGGATGTTGCTGAGCACCTTACAACGCCCAGGACAGTCCCCAGAGCAGAGAAGTACCCAGCCCCAAGTGCCAATAGTGCTGCTGTGGAGAAACCCCACAGGCTCCAGGTGTGAGGTGACAGGCCTGGGCACCCTCTGGGTGACTGACACCACAGAACATGCAGGTGTCTCGGGGGGAAGGGGCTGTTCAAGGGCATAATCTTAGCTGAGTGTGTAGGGGGGCGGGGCATTAAAATTGACCTTGGTACAGCTCATACAAACCTATGTGCCAGCCCATAAATCACCCATTTTGTAGACCTGCAGACACTGGGGTGGGGAGGCTGGGGCGGGGCTCAGGTCCGGCCTGGCACCGCCTGAGGCTGGGGTGGGTGATGCTGAAGCATTATGTACCGGAGAAGGGGAGGGGACTGACCGGGGACAGCCAGGATTGGGGGAGTGGTGAGAGGTCACTGTCCAGCTCCTGCTCGGGATCAGCTACTGTAGGGTCTGCCAGCCCCAACTAGAAAAGAAAAGAAAGGCCTGGGCCAGGCGGGACGCCTGGGCCAGGCATGTGGGGGAACACGTGCACTTTTGGAGTCAGTCAGACTGCGCTTGCGGTGACCTGGGTCTGACCCTTTATAGCTCTGTGACTTTCACATGACTCACTGGGCCTCAGTGTCCTCATCTGTAAAACGGGCCCAATAGCAGAGCCTATAGCAGACCAGTAGGACAAATGAGGGCGTGGATATGGAGAGCTTAGCACAGGGCCTGTAGGAGGGGGGACTCGGGAGGGCTGGTTGCTGTTGCTATAGCAACTGCTGGGCTGGAATCAGGGCAGGTGGGCTGGGCTGGGGGTGGAAAGGGAATGAGGAGGGGACTGGAAGGGGACTGGCGTTTTCAGGGCACGGCTCACAGCTCGGCCCGGGCTCCGCGGCACGGGCTCTCATTCACTTCTCTCCACAGCTCTGAGGGAGATGCTGCTGCCGGCCTGTTTTCTAGACGAGGCAGCAGGCGCAGCAGCTGAAAAGCCCAAAGACACAGCTAGCAACTGGCTGCAACCAGGACAGGGACTCAGGTTTGCCAGACCCCCAAGTCCCCGTCCTGTGGGTGGGCCGCCCGGACTACCCAGGTGGCCCAGGGAAAGGGCTGCGTCTGCCTGGGCCACCCTGAGAGCGCTGATCCAGCTACATCACACCCAGCGTGACAGGTTCTTCAACAACTAATTACTGCTAATAAGGACGGTAATTGATCAGGGGCAGACTTTGTCACTGAGCTCCACTTTCCTCCTCTTGGCTTTTCCCTGGGACCCCACAGTGCCTGGAGGAGGGGACCAGGGACTCTCAGCTCATTAGTGGCCACTCTGGTGACCAGAAAATGTGACCCCCTCCCCACGCTCCTGTCCCTGGTGCCATCCCCAAAGCCTGTTCTGTCCCTAGCTCTGCTCCTGTTGAGTCTCCTGGCCCTCAGGCTCAAGGACCACTCACCACTCTCTACCTCCCCGGCCGCTCCCACCTTCTCTTGTTTGCTCCTGGTCAGTCCCCGCTGCCACCCAGCAGCCCCCTGGGGACTGCCTGCCTTCAGACTCACCCCTGGCCATCCCCTCCCCTCACATGGTCATCTTGGGGCCTGGCGGGCAGAGGTCCAGTGCCTCTCCTGGCCTCGCCTCTCAACAGCATGTGCAGGTAAGAAGGAAGGAAAGAGGCCAAACACTCACCTGACTGCACGAAACACACCTGTGTCAAATGCTAACAGCTCTCCTGGTGGGATGTGTTTTGTTTAATGCCTTGATCTCGTGTCTGCTGGAAAAATGAATTCTGCCAAATCTCTTGAAACCAACGGTCAAAGTAAGTCATTTTGGGGGAGACAGATCTCTTACTCTGATGGCAAAATTCATTTGAAATGATCCTTTAATCCAGTCTTCCTGTAAAACCTGGAGCTGAAGTTTTAAAGCCTGTTCCCCCTGAATGGTTTCTTCCCACTCCTCCTGCAGCCTCCTTTCCTGGTGCCCAGTTCTCTGTTCAGAACATGCAGCAAAGAGTCGCAGCTGACGAAATGATAACCGTTTGGTTTCTCACATCAGTTTTTAGGGCATGAATGGCAGAGCACAAAGCCTGTTGCTCGGGTCTGTTGGGGGAGGGGGAGAGGTGCTGGCCTTCAAGGCCCCAGCAGCCCAGGGGAACGACAGCCCAGGGGGTGGGCGGGATCGAGCCACCTGCTGTCTGTGCCGCAGGATGGAGAGGCAGGGGGCTCAGGGAGCATGGCGGTTCTCACTCCCAGGAGCAAGGGGCTGCCGCTTTTCTCTCTCCCTGCACACTTTTCCACCCCATCTGCGCCTGTCCCAGAACCCAACCCTGCGTTGGAGCTCAGCACCTTTCAGTTTACAAAGTGCTTCATTTACTCATTCCTTCCTCCATCCATCCACGTTATTCCCACCGTGGTAACTGGGGCTCACTCAGGGTCATAGTCCATATGAATCTCTGGAGGCCTACAGGACATGACCTCCGCCGGGATTTGACAGGGCGTGGTCAGATGGCCACGATTCGTGGGAGAGGTGAGCGCCTGGCACATAGCAGGTGCTCCCGCCAGTCACCTGCGTGGGGTGGCACGTCCCAGAAAACCCGGCAGCAATGGCTCAAGCCATCAGGACATGAGGTGCATGATCAGACGTTTGGAGCAGGGGTTGTGAGTGGAGCAGGCCGTCGCCTGTGGCCAGTTTGACCTACCGTGTCTTCGCACGATCCAGGAGCTAAGGGTGGTTTTTACAGATGAACATTTGTAATCAATTTGATGATGGAGAAACCTAACTTTGAATCCCAAGTAAGTACAATGTTATCCCCCCACCCCCATGAAAAGAATGCCTTTATTCTCACTACTAGATTTGTGTTATGAAGCTTGCATTAGATTATTCTATTTAGAATTTTATCAATTGAAGATGTGTGGAAATTTATTTTCTATTTTGTTCAATAAATAGTTGCAATATCTTTAATTTTGCCTCATGGCTCACAAAGCCTAAAATATTTATCATCTTTCTATCTACACAAAGTGTTTGCTGAATCCTGTTCTTAGGGAGGTGGTCCCACCTTGGTCAGATGCTGAGGGATGTCAAGAAGGACCTTCTTCCTTTTTATCATCCTTGGCTGTGTTGGTTTTTTGTCCTTAGCTTTTTGCTTCATGGTTACAAGATGGCTGCCACAGCTCCGAACATCACTTGCTGTCATGACAGCCTTCAGTTCAGGGAGAAGGGGAGTAAAGCGGAGTCAGGGACTACTTCTCAGTAACACTTCTTTCCTATGGGAAAATTTTCCCTCACACCTCAATGACCAGATTTGGTCACATGCCTACTCCTAAAATAATCTCTGGAGGAGGAGGATGGAGTGCCAGGCTCGGCTTTACCCAGGGGCAGGTGTAAGCCTGTTGCTGCAGAGCAAACCCAGTTTTTGCAAGTGAAGGGAGGAGGGGCTGGCTGCTGGGTGTCTACCACCTTCTCATCAGTGCTTGTGACTCATTGTCCCGGGCAGTGTGGGGTCTGTGGTGGTGGCCAAGCCAGGGCCCTGGGAGCAGAAAGCCCTGCTGTGATCCTCTGCCCCCCGCAGGCTGTGTGACCTGGAAGTACCTGGCCTGCTCACAGCACAGCCCCCTCCCCGTGGAGTGGGGACCACAGCAGTACCTGCCGTGTGGGTGGTTGTGAGGGTGACATGGGGTCACTCGAGCGGGCACCGTGTGGGTGTGGGGGGGTGTTAACAGCCGTGAGCTGTTGCAGCGATGACCCACCTGACAAACGGGCCCGTGGGGCCTCCTCTGTAACAGTCCTGGGCGACAGCAGCAGAGCGTCCGTCCACACGTGTGAGCACGTCCTGCGTGCACTGGTCGCCCTTCCCTGGCACGCACTCTCTTCATCCTCACACCCTCCTGGAGGAGGGGGCTGTTCTCGTCCCCACTCTGCAGCTGAGGACACTGAAGCTCAGGGAGGTGACCCAGGTCGAGGGAGGGCAGACGGGGCTCCAGGGTCCTCGGATTCTGGCTGTCCTGCTCCGACCCACTGCAGGGCGCGGGTGGAGCCGCACAGGCAGGTGCTCAGGTAGCCCCTCCCTGCCCTGCTGACCACCACCGGGTCCAGGAGGCAGCTGGGGCCGACCTTTCTCCTGAGCCTGCTCTCTGCCCCTCCTGGAGCTCCAGGGACCCAGAACCTGCCCGAGGCTTGGGAGATTTGCCCATTGACCCAGCTGCCCCCCTCCCCAGAATGATGTATGGACATCTTCTACGTCTTCGGTGAGGGACACACACCAGGCTGGTGTCACTGTGTGTTGGTGGTGAATTGGCAACTTGCATTCTTGGGGAAACAATATATACTTATGTAGAACATAAGCATATGCTAGTGATGGATAATTACACCCCATATTTATAGATTTCTCAAACATGCAGACCTGTCCCTGGCAATTAGGCACCTACAGATGTATCACAGTTTAATAACTGTGCACAACGCCCCTGGCCAGCCCTGTGATGTGAGCTCGAGCACCGAGTATGAAGTGGAACATGCAGTTCAGCCCTGCGGGGGCCTGACTGTTATTGCTGCATCCCCCCCGCCCCCACAACCTGTTCTCATCCCTGCCCATCCCAGCCTTCCTGGTCCTCCCCGATTCCCAGAGAGATGACCTAGTCCGTGGGCACAGGGAACTGCACCTGTGGGGTCCTGCGGCTGGAGGGGCTCAGTGACAGAGGACCTGAGACAAACCCATGGGAGGGGCAGTGTGGGGGCCTTGGGGAGAGAGGCTTGGAGAGGCCTGGGCGGGTGGGAAGGGAGCATGTGGACAGGGGCAGGATGGAGGAGGGGAGAGATCAGCTGCACTGGGGGCAGTGAGGAGCAGCTGCTCTTGGTTCCTGCTTCCCCTCTGCGCCCCAGCTCCCAGGTTCTGGGCAGAGGCTGAGAGCTGGGTGCTGGGACAAAGAGGAGGGGAGCAAGAATAGGGTGGGGGTGTCATAGGCTAGGGGTCTTGGGGGTTTCTGTCACTAGACAGGGACCCCTCAATTTCTGGGGCCCAGGTACTTCTGCCTCCCTCAGTAAATGCAAATCAGCAGCAGAAATAGACACATTTGGTTAAATCACCACATACAATTGATGATTGTTAACCATTGTGACATATACAACAGCAATTTCAGTCAATCCAAAGTAATACCTTTTTTTGCCACTAGCAGTGTCCAGGTTGGTTTCCCTTTGTCAGAACAACACTTGCTGTGACAAGCTGCCCGGACCCCCCTCCAGCCTCTTCATCTCCTCCTGGCCATCCCCGCCCCCCCGCCCCCCGCCCCGCCCGCCGCCTGAGAAGAGATAATCCATAACAGAGCTCGGAGAAATCCTCTGCAGCTACGTCCCCCAAGTTTTGACCTAAGACTTGCTTCATCAGCAGCATCTCGGGAGCGCCAAGAAAGATAGACTCCCAGGTCCTGCTTGCTGAGACCTCAGATAACAGTATGGAGTGGGCTGCCTGCTGCCTCTCGAACAAGTCCCTCCCAGAGGTTCCGCTGCTGTTGAGCTCTGGGAAGCTCAAATTCCCATGCCCTGTCTTGCTCAGAGACATGCTATGGCTCCCTATTGCCTGCTGGAAAAGTCCCAACTCCTTATCCTGGCATTTAGGGCCCCCAGCATTGGGCCTCCCTTCATTCTACCGCTGCCATTATCCCCACTTACCTTTGGGAATTCCTGGCAGGAGGACTGATTGAATATGGCTGATCAAGCCCAAGTTCACGGCAGAGCCACTCCATGTCAGCTTCTGCAACTCCGAGGCTGGCGCTGCTCCCCGCTTTCACAACAGGCGACACCGAAGTGCGAGGGTCCCAGGGCGAGGACTTCAACTCCCATTTCTTCGTTCAAGGCCACAGCTGCCCACTGTTTTCACCTCTAAAGCTTCATTCATTTGTTCATTCGTTCGTCCATTCAAAAAATATGTATTGAGCCCTGGCTGGTGTGGCTCAGTGGATTGAGCGCTGGCCTGTGATCCAAAAGGTCGCTGGTTCAGTTCCCGGTCAGGGCACAGGCCTGGGTCACCGGCCAGATCCCCGGCTGGGGGTGTTCGAGAGGCAACCAACTGATGTTCCTCATTCACATCGATGCTTCTCACCTTCTCTTTCTCCCTCCCTTCCCTCTCTCTGAAAAATAAATAAGTAAAATCTTTAAAAAAGTATTTATCGAGCACCTGCTATGTGCACAGCCCTGTTCTGGGCACCAGAAAGACAGCAGGGAGCAGACAAAGCCTGTTAAGGAAGGTCGATAGATTCAGTTGGGAAAGAAGCCAAAAACAAAACAAAACAACAAAAAAGGGTTCAGACAGTTTGTTACCTGTATAGACACAAAAGCAAGACCAATATGTGTCCAGCAATGTATGTCCCGTGCCCTGCAGGGCGACACAAACGGAGAGGGGCCAGGGGAGACCCGGTCGTGAGGAGCCTGTCCCGTGGCGGACCGTGCCGTTTCCTCGCCCGTGCCCTAGGGGAGACGCTCTCTCGGTCTGCGAGGACCACGGGGCGCTTTGCCAAGATGCATCAGCTGCAGACAAGTCCAGGTGGCTGGGGCCCAGGGCCCTGTGCTCATGGCCTGGGCATCGAGGCCGTTTGAAAGCTTCCAGGCAGTTCCCGGGTGAGAACCCTGGCCTAGGTTTGTACGATCTCTGAGGGTTCCTCCCAGCCCTGCCTGAAACATTAGCCTGCCACGTACTCTCCCTGAAATATGGCACATACACTCCCCCCCCACCCCGCCCTGCACTGTACAGAGTGCGTGGCTGCTGAACGCCATTCACCCATCCACGCCGTTTAGGGCTCACCTGGTCCTGAAGGGCGGCCTCTAGTTCCCCCACCTTTTAGATGAGGTAAGTGAGTGGTCCCAGAGCTAAGAAGTGGCCCCAGAGCTAAGAAGTGGCAGAGCCAGCCTTGAATCCGGGCCCATCTCTGAGCCTGAGATGCTGCATGCTGATTCCAAGGTTCTGCGAGTTCTAAGCATCCATAGCATCCTGTTCTAACACCCGGCTATTTTACTGTTTTGTGAGCCCTACTTTGTGATTTTTAACTGTTCTGTTTTAATGTTATGCATTTTTATATCCAATGACTACAACTTACTATTTTACTTCAATTGTCTCTGATTGTGGTATTGGTGAGTGTAGCGTTCTGTGAGTGTGAAATGCCTCCACTTCTCCCCCAAACTGGCAGCCAGTCCCCCCAACCTGAGTCTCCCCAAGGCTTCAAGTCACCCCCTTCTTCCCTTTTAAATTCTGTCCAAACCACCTGAGGCCTCTCCCTTCTCCAGGGCCCACTTCAGACCTTCTGAGTTCACACCGTCACTGAGTGTTATTAGCCGTGACAATGACAACCAGGGCAGTCATGCTGGATGAGAGATTCAGAGCCCACAGTGAATCATGGCTCAGGAGTGGTGGCCGTCATTCACCCCAGCTGTGCCCGATGGACCTCCACCCTGAGGACAGTGGTGGCCACAGTCACAGAGTGACTGTCACCGGGGACCCCTGCAGGGAGCTCACCCAGGGCAGCGTTTCTTGGCTGTTTGGGTTCCCAGCATCCCCGTCCCATCCCTCCTCTGAGCCCTGCTCCCTCCTCTCCCTGCTCCCAGGACAGCAGCTCAGCGTTTATCTCTGAGGGTCTCATGTTTATCTCTGGGGGGTGGTGTCTCATGTTGGTTCCAAAGCCTGATGGTTCCAGTCCTTGTTAATAGTCCAGAGCCCCAAGCTCAGTAGAGGGAGGCAGTGTCACCAAGTGGTTAGGCCACCACCTTTGCCTGACCCTGGTTTCCAGTCTGGATTCTGCTATTTTCTTGCTGTGAGACCTTGGGGAATTGACTTACCCTCTCTGAGCTCAGTCCCTCAGGTGTGTGATAATGGCATCTGCCTTATTGGGTGGGGGCCACCGTCCTGCCTGGGCTTCTCAGCACTGGGGCAGCGAGTGGAGAATGACCTCGGGTCCCACAGTCCCGGGTTCAGATGCAGCTCCCAGCACTCCCTGGCTCTGTGCAGGGGGCAGGTGGCTTAAGCTTCTCCAGTCTCATCAGTTTCCCCCCTGAAACATGGGCAAGAAAATGCTGACCCCATAGGGGCATCGTCAGGATTTGAAGAGGAGGGTGTATCTGCTGGTGGTGCATTCCTGGCCTCAAATTCCTTGAGGGTATGACTGTCAGCAAATTCCTCCACCTCTCAGTGCCTGGACCCTCTCAGTACCTGCTTTTATTTACTGTTTTACCCTGAGGAAGTGTTGGCCTCGAGGAGCCTCTTCTGCCACCACTGCACTTAAAGATGAAGAAACTGAGGCTGAAAGACACTGCGTTAGACGTCTGGGAACCAGACGCACGGCCGAGCTAAATCGTGCAGGCCCGACGACCAGAGAACGAAGTGATCCCCCTCGTGTCCACCCGGCTCCCTCCCAGGGGCGTCCAACCATTGGCGTCTCTGGGCCACACTGGAAGGAGAGTTCTCTTGGGCCGCACATTAAATACACAAGTGCTAACGAAAGCTGATGAGCAAAGGAAAGGTTTTAAGCAAATTTATGATTTTGTGTTGGGCCACATTCATAGCCATCCTGGGCCGCATGCGGCCCGTGGGCACCTTGGACACCCCTGCCTGGGACATCTCACCTGGGTGACTCCTAAGTGCATGTCACGTTTCAACGCAGAAGAGTCACTTCCTTCAGGAAGCCCACCTGACCCACCCTCACCATTGGGTAGGTCCCCTGTGGCCCTCATCATGTTATAACTGACTCTTCATGCAGTTATTGCTCTCATGTCGGCCCATCCTTTCAGCTGGAAACCCTGCCGGGCACACAACGTGTCTGCTTAGCCGCCCCTCTGCCCGGCGCCTGGCTCTGTACTTGGCGCTGAAATATGCCAGGGACCTGTCCAGGGCACTAGAAGATGAGGCCCCTGTGAGGCAAGGGAGGGAATGCGGAACAAGGGACAGGGCTCGGTATGGGACACACCTGCCTTTGCTGCAGGGTCTACCTGCTGTGCTTACAGCTGCCTGGGTGACCAGGGTGGACGAGAAGCCACAGCCCTCCACGGACAAGGCCCGATGGGCGCTGGTCAGCGGGCTGTCGTGAGCCATCAGGTTGTCCGCCCTCCGTACTGGGCATGTGTCACAGGAGACGGCGAGGCCAGTGCATTAGGAAGTGAACAGACACATCTTTGGTTAAAACGTAATTTAGCTAAATGACTTGCCCACATCATTTCCCTGTAATCACCCTCCTGCCCCTCGGCTGCCTTTCTTCTCCCTGTCTTTCCTCCTCCTCATGAAGCTTTATCATTTTCCTCATTCTCCTCTTTGCTTAATGCTGAGAATAAGAAGGCCAGAGCCGACTGCGTAGCCGCCTTTGCACCAAAGAAACCATTTTGCAAATTGCAGGAAATGATTAGGAATTAGGATAGCATTACATCAATTATAGCTGGAGATGGGGAGAAAGACAGTCGGGGCGGGGGGAGGGCTGAGGAAGAGGCCCCTCTTTGTTAACAGGGGCAGCGTGGGCAGAGGAGAGAGCACCCAGCTGGGCTCTGGGCCTTCGTGAGCCTTCGAGGGCTCCACCTAGAACCCATCACCCTCACCCTTGTATCTGGTCGGTTCCTCCTCCTCCACCATCCCCCATGGGTGTCTGACCTCCCTGGCCTGCCTTCAGCAGGAATCCTGTTAGGCCAGGTTAGCCAGAATCCCCTCGCCCTGATATTCCCAGTCACTGCCTCCCACCCCACTCCTTGTTGTAAATTCCCAATTTTCTTGTTGGATCAAAGGTGAGCCCAGTCTTTCTCTCCCTACAACAAAACCCCATAGAACCCCATTGTCATGTCCACCCCTCCCCCCAGGAGAGTCTGCCTTCCTGTTTTTTCAAGGAGCGTCAGGAAGGATTTTTCTCTTGAACTGTGGCTGCTGGGGCGTCGCCTTCAGGCAGGCTGGCCTCAGTTGCTCTCCAAATGGCCCAGTCCATCCGGATGTCGAGGTGGTGGTGTGCCTGGCAACCTCAGTTCTCTGGTGCATCTGAGGCAAGTTGGTGGTTTTCATCTTGTCTAGGTTTTTCTTGTTGTAAGGACAGGAGTGGCTGGTAACTTTCATGCTGGAACCAAAAGTCTGTCCGGTTGCCCTTGGAATAGAAATCAGCCTCTTCAAGGAGACCCTACCTGATCTAACCTCTGCCCACTTCTCTGATCAGTCTTAGGGCTTGAGTAGCCAGCAAATGGCGTTTCTGCTCCCCCTTTGAGTTCTGAACAAATTGAGACTAAGACAGAGGAGTAAGGCTGATTAACCAAAAAGAATCCCCTTTACTGCTGGTGCAGCTGCTTGGAGAGCCCAGCACCGGCAGCAGTGGCGATGCGTTATTAACACCCCGCTGAGTTGGACATCTTCCCCTAAAACGGTGGACCTGCCTCCAGGGCTGTGGCCTGTGAGCTAACTGGACCACGTAACCGGACGGGGGCGAGGAGACCCTGTCAGAGTGAGCAGCCGTGGGAGGCCGCAGTGAGCTCCCAGGAAGCCATGAGAAAGGCAGTTACTGTCATTTTCCAGCAAGGTGGTGTAGGGTAGGGGTTAAGGGCGTGGGCTCTGGCATCGGAAAACCCGTGTTTAAAACCAGCCCCTGACGTTTATTAGCTCTTGGATCTGGAATCCGTTAATGAACCTGTCTAGGCCTCAGAATCAACGCCTGTAGTACGGGGATAAGGATGCGCGTCCCACAGGTTCGTTCAGATTGGATGAGGCAACGCAAGCGAAGTCCTTCGTTAGAGTCACGACGGGCAGTGGCAGGCAGCCCGCAGATTTTGTTGAGTCTAACATGTCAGCTCTACTGTCTTTTCCCTTTTCCTGGACACGAGAAGCTGATTCCCACCCCAGAGCCTGTGTGCTCACCGTTCTTGCCGTGGGAACGCTGTCCTAGGTCTTAGCGTGGCGGCTCTTCCTCATCATTCAGGCGTCAGCCCAACCGCCACCTGCTCCAAGAGGCCCTCCTGGGCCACCCAGCACGAAGCAGGCTCTTTGCCCTAACACCTGAGTCATTCTCTACCACATTACTCTGTTTTATCTTCTTCAAGCACTTCTGAAACTGTCTTGCTTATTTACTGATTTCCTTCTTATTATATGTTTTCCTTTTCTCCATTCGGTTTCCATGGGAGGCTAATCCCTGACCTAGCACACAGTAGGTGTTTAATCTATTCTGGTTGAACGAGTGAATGAATGGATGGATCCTGTGCTGACACCAGACACTAGTCCCTGAGCTTCAGTTTTGAAGGTTTCCTGTGCAGGGACTTGGGGCACTTGCTACTTCCCGGATCTGAGTGTCATGTGGCCCCAGTGGAACCAGTGAATGGTTGAGCCTCCAGGGAATGATTTCTTCCTGTTTCAGGAGGATGAGCCAAGAATCAGGTAGCAGAAAACTCAGCAGACATCGGCTTAAACTATCAAGCAACAGGTGGACTGGGTCTCAGGCAAGGACTGATCTAGCATCTCACTGGTGTGACCAAGGGCTGAGTGTTTTTGCATCTCTTTGCTCTGCCTCGAAGAGTAGCCACTTTGCCGTCAGCTTGGTTTCTGGTGTGGTTGCAACATCGACGTGGCCCACCTGCTTCCTCTTCCCTTTACTGGGAGACATAGTCTCTCCGAGCCAGAATGCATACGTCTCGGCTTCTATCCGACTGGCTCCTGTTAAGTAATGTATCTACCTCTGAACTAGTCCTGTGCTGATGGGCCCTGGTCTGGGATGAGGATTAGCTGAATCGGGACCAGCCCCAGAGGTGAGGTCAAGGCTGTCACCCAAAGGGGAAGGCCTGGAATGGATGCTGGGGGGACAATCATGGTGTCCCCTCTTTCTAGGGAGCAGAAGCCACTTGTCTAGGGTGAGTGGCAGAGACAGCTCTGGAACCGGGTCTGAGGGGGAGGCTGAGCCTGTGAGGCAGGAGGGATGAGGGGCTATGAGTGTCAGCCCCCCGGGTCCCCCTTCCTCAGCCAATGCTCCTTCTGTGGAGGGAGATGGTGGCTGTGGAGTTGACCAGACTGGAGACCGTGAGACCCACAAATTCCAGGCTGGAATTGGATTGTGCCCCCAGTGCAGACAAGCCCCCCGCCCAGAGCACCTACCCAACCCTGCCCTCTCACTGATGGCCCCTGTGACAAGTGTGGACGCTGCCCACTCAGCCATCACTCCAGGTCCCCACAGCTCTATGCTCTGGCTGGAAACACACCAGGCCTGATGCACTCAAAAGAGGCTCAGAGCAGGTCAGGGCTTGGCGGGCAGCTGCAGAGACTGTGCACACAGGGAAACTGAGGCCCGAGAGCAGGCTCCTGGTCTCTCTTCACAGAGCTGGGCCCGGACCCTTTCTCAGGCCTGGTCTTTCTGCCACTTTACACAGAGTGGCTCCCTCCCATTAACTCCCCCGAAATGGAGGCCCACCCCCATCTTCCCTAAGCCTTCTCCCGGCTTCCCTCCCCCTCTGACAGAGGGGCTGGCCAACCTCTCCAGCTTGGTCTCCTCTGCCCTCACCTTCTCTCCTCTCCTCCACCTTGGGCTCCAGTCACTCTGAACCCTGGAAAGTTAATAGTTATAATGCACAATGTTTATTGCGAAGGAGGCTGCTCCTTCCAGCTGCTGGGCCAAGTACTTCCCGTTCATTGCCCCACCCACCTGTGCAGCTCACTGGGGTGTTTCCGGGGGGCCACACGCTGTCCAGAGGGTGGGGAAGAACCTGGAACAGAAACTCACTTCCTGGCCTCTGGCAGTTTCCAGTTTTGCTGGAGAAACAGACATCAACCAAAAAACACAAAAATAAAATTACAAAATATTTCGGCTCCCAGTCCAGGTCTTTGGAGAGGATTCTAAGCCCAGCTTTGATGTGGTCTATTATCCCATTAAAAAAATTGTCAATTTCCCTCTTTCCTTCCTCCATTCATGGGAGCTTATTGTTCCTTCCCATGGTCAAGGCCCTGTGTCACACAGCAAAGGAGGGTTTAGGAGCACTGACTGCCTGCCAGACACTGTCATCTCATTTTGTCCCCACAACCATGCTGCAAGGGAGACATTGCTGTTCCCACTTTGCAGGCAAGGAAGCTCAGACACCTGGCTCAGGGCTGAGGTCGCACGGCACCTGCTCTGGGGGCTCCCGGAGGGCCGGGGAGGGTCTGACAGACAGCGACGTCCTCTCTCCATCTCTGTCTCCCTAGGAAGGGGCTCCCATCCTGCTCAGGAGACTGTGTGGCTCTCATTGTAACGATGACAATAACCACGGCAGCAGCGGCAGAAGCAGCCAGTCACCCTTCCTTGCAGAGCCCACCATGTGACCGTCCATGTGCAAAGCACTTTGCTTGTGTGACGTCATTTAATCCATATGCAAATATGCAGGTGGCTCTGTGTGGATGAGGACTGGGGCAGGACTTGAAGCCAGGTCTGCTGGGTATTTGACCAAAAGGGTGTGTCATTCCTTCAAAGAGAAGAGGGACAGCCATTCCTGCAACATGAGAAGAGAAGCCAAGAAGCAGAAGGAAGAAGGAAACAGACACAAAATTAACTGACAAGGGCGCCAGTTCCCCAGGCAGCTCCTGGTTCCAGGCCTGCGCCAGGTTCAGGTGCCCCTAAGTTTCCAGAGGCGGCTTGGAGCCTAGCACCTCCCTTCCCATTTTTCTTTGCTTAAATCACACTGAGTGCTTTCCCATTATTTGCAAAGAGCCCTGACTCAGATGGCAAAGAAATCTGCTTATTAAAAAAAACTGGTTAAAAAAAAGCAACAATTTTAACAATGAGTGTCTCTTGTTTTAGAGAGGCCTCATCAAATAAGAGGAATGAGGCTTTTGTAAACCTATATGGAAATTAAACCCACAATCTGGGTACATACTTGTTTGACAAGTGATAATTAACTGCTGACAATATAATTTCAGTTTGGACGCAAACGTGTTTTTCATTAGGAAGTAATGCAAGAGATCCTTGCATCTGGGAGCCCAGCCTCCAGCAGTGGGAGCTCAGCTGCTCCGCTGGAAGGTTTTATGGTTGGCTTTGAGAGCCCACTGTTGCCGGCCAGGGGGGCTTGGATCCCCAAAGTGACACTGGGATCAAGTCTCCAGAGAACCTTCCAGAAGGCAGCTCAGTCAATCTCTGTCATGAGGGTCTAACATCCTCCTCTGGGCATCTCTGACCCCCCAAAGTGCCCAGAGTTGGGTGGTAGTTGGTGGGGGTGCTCTCTTCTCTCCAGCTTCTCCTATGCCCCAGGTCCTGCAGGGGTCAAATCCCATCCCCCACTTTATGGAAGGGGAGACTGAGAATCAGACATGAGGGAGTCACTTATTCAGAGCCACAGCTGGTGAGGGGCCAGATGGAGATCTGAACTCTGACCTTCCTGACTTCCAAGTTCATGCCACGCACCCACCCACTTCCCTTTTCTCTGGTCAGATCAACTCTTTGGAGACTCAGTTTTCTTGTCTGTAAAATGGGAATAATAGTGGCACTTACCTCATAAGGTAAGTGAGGATGAGATAAGATAATACACAGAACAGTGACTGGTACATAGAAACCCCTAATAGATATTAGTTACGATGTGTGTGTTACATGCCTTTGGTTTGGTCCTGACTCCTGGTGACCCTGTGAGTGAATGACGGCTACAGTGTCCTGTCCTCAGCAGCCCTGCTCAGCTCCTGGGGACTCAGGCCTATGGCTTCCTTTACGGAGTCAGTACAGCTCGTATTTGGGCCTCCTCTCTTCCCTTTGCCTTCGCTTTTCCCAGCACGACTGCCTTTTCCAGGACCCCTGCCTTCTCACGATGTGCCCGAAGTAGGACCGCTTCTCCAGTTTCGTCTTTTTTTGCCACCAGCAGTGTTTCAGGATTACACCATGGATCAGTTTTTTCCCTACCAGTCTTCTTTACTGTTCAACTTTCACATCCGGACCTAGTAACTGGGAAGGCAAGGGTGTGGATGACCTTAGCCTTGGTCTCTAATGACACATCTTTGCTCTTGGTCATCTGTCCTCCTTCTTCTCTGGCTGCCCTTCTGAGTCTCAGCCTTCTCTTGATTTCTTGGCTCTATTTGAATTGATGACTGAACTAAGGTAAGCAAAATCTGTAACAATTTCAATGTCTTCATTGTCTATGTTAAAGTGGTGCATTTCTTCCATAATTATGATTTCTTGTCTTCTTGGTGTTTAAGCACAGTCCTGCTTTGGCATTTTTTTCTTTCACTTTCATCAGAGGTCGTTTCAAATCATTGCTACTCTCTGCCAGTAAGATGGTGCCATCTGCATATCTGAAGTCACTGATAATTCTTCTATAGACCGTCACTCCTCCTTCCTCTGAGTCTAGCCCAGGGTTTTTTTAATTAATTTATTTATTTTTAGAGAGAAGGGACTGGAAAGAGAAAGAGAGGGAGAGAAACATCAGTGTGTGGTTGCCCCTCACACTCCCACCGGGGACCTGACCCACAACCCAGACATGTGCCCTGACTGGGAATCCAACCAGCGACCATTTGCTTTGCAGTCCGGTGCTCCATCCGCTGAGCCACACCAGCCAGGGCTAGCCTAGGTTTTTGTGCAACATGTTCCATGTACAGATGAACCACAGAGGGAGAGAGAATGCACCGTCATCTGACACCTTTGACTATAGGAGAAACCATTCCGTCTTGACCGTGGCTTCTTGTCCACCACACATCAGGAAGTTCAAGTGCTGAGGAATGCCCATCTCTTTCAGAGCAACCATGGCTTTTCATCATCGACACAAAGGCTGTACTGTGGTCTAGAAAACACAGTCTCACCTTTTGAAATTCTATGGAGCACTCCAGTATCCAACAAACGTTTGCAATTAGATCTCAAGTGCCTCTTCCTTTTCTAAATCCCGCTTGAGCACTGAGTATTTCTTGCTCCCCAGAAGGCAGAAGCCTTTGCTGTGTCACCTTGAGTGTCACTTCACCTGCGTGGGAAGTCAGAGCGCTGGCCCTGTAGACTTTGCCCTCCTGGGCACCTCCTTTCTGGACAGTTGGGGTGTATACGGGCCATTTCCATTTCTCAGACCACTGTTCTGCTTTCCACATTTGTGGACATATTCTTATTAGGATTTTGACAGATTCAATCTCTGTGGCTTGAAATAATTCTGTTGGTATCTCATCTACCCCTTGGCGATTCATTTCCTCCCAATACTTCCAGGGTAGCTCTTACTTCTTTGCTCTCTAGAGTTTCAAGTTCTTCCTCATAGGAATCATCTTCAAAGGCGTCTGTCGTCCTTTTGCCTCTTCTGTGTAGATTCTCAGCACAAGGTTCCCACCTCCCCGTGTTTTCTCCAGCTCAGGTAATGTGCTTCTGCCGACTGGTCATGCAGTGCTCCTAGTCTAAGTTTGAATTTCTCTTTTATTTATTGAGTCTTTTGGGAGAGAGCTCTTGCTTTTCCTTGTTTTGTAGGTGGTTATGATACTTTATTGATTAATTTGGATAATACATAATATCATTTCTCTCTCTTCGGGAGTCCCTGTCCAGGCTGCTTGTATCCACTTAAAAGGACGAGCCACACGGGACCCTGCGCTCCGTGAGCCCCTGTAACACCAGGCACAGAGCGAGGCGTTGCTTCCTGGCCCCTGGGGTCCCACTTCTCTGAGCACAGGCCTCTCAGTTCCCTGGCAGCTGTTGTCGTGGGAGCTTCATTTGTCTCATCCAAACTCAGCTGGTGGCCAACCATGAGCTGTAGAATCGTTTTTTATCCACGTTTTCACCCCTTAAAACTTCCTAGGTGTCCATGGAATTTTCATTCTCTCTCCCCTTGCGCCCACCAGCGACATAGAACCGCTTGCTGCTCCCGGAACATTCTACACCCTTTACCATCTCCAGCCGGTGCACGTGCTGTGTTCTCCCCCCGCAAAGCCTTTCCCTCTGCTTCTCACCTGGTGAAACTTGATCCTTGAAGGCGCGACTCAAACCTCATTTCTTGGCCACACTTGGGGTCCGGGTCTATTTCACTTGACTCTGAACACAGAGCTGGCGCTCCTCACGCACTCACTCAGTTCCTATTCCTTTTACGTGTCTGATTGGGTACATCTGGGTGTGTATCATCCCAGTTAATCCTCACAGCATGCACTCCTGTACGGAATGCAATCTGCATTCTCTCCATTTGACAGATGAAGAAACGGAGGTTTAGAGAGGAGAAATGACTTGCTTAGAGTCACATATGAGGTTTGTCCAGAAGAAGTCCAGCCATTGTTAATATCACGAGAACAGTTTGCATGACATTAATGTGACCTGGCAGCCAACGAGAGTGGACTGGAATATGCATATATGAACAACGACCCCTTCACTGTCCTTGTCACTAGGGGGCAGTGGATACCATTGAGTGAGCAAGTGTACTGTGTGACCATCACATTCAAAATGACTGAGTGAGAAGAGAAACAAATCTACATCAAATTTTGTGTTAAGCTTGAACATTCCCTGATGGAAACTATTGGGATGATTCAGCGGCTGCAGCTATGGGCAACTGCTGATTGGCAGCTTCATCACAACAATGTACCTGCTCACGTATCACGTCTCATGCAGAGTTTTTTGGCAAAACATCAAATCACTCAGGTGACTGAGCCCCACTACAGTCCAGATTGGGTGTCCTGAGACTTTTGGCTTTTCCTAAAACTAAAATCACACTCGAAAGGGAAGAGATTTCAGACCATTGATGAAATTCAGAAAAATACGACGGGGCAGCTGATGGAGACTGGGAGAACTATGTGAGGTTTCAAGGTGTCTGCTTAGAAAGGGACTGTGACATCGTTGTCATATGTACAGTGTTTCTTGTATCTTAATATCGTTTTTAATAAATGTCTCCATTTTTCATATTACATGACTGGGTGCCACCTGGCAGACCTCGTACTTAACGCCAGAACCTGGGCTATTGCCACAGCCACAGGCTGCATCCTTTCCCCTTGAGCTCCAGTGGATCCATTTGGTTCCTCCTCTAAAGGCAGCAGGAGGTGCTGCTCCCTAAGTTCTCACTTTTACTAGTTATTGCTCCAGGCCTCACACACAAAGGCATATGCTACTACTCACACAAGCCCAGGCACACACAGGCAAAGGAGCAAAACCCCTCACACATCCATAAGGACACTTCACTTTCCCAAGGATGTAGTGAACATGTTCATTCTCCAAACCTGTCCATACCGCAGCCCGTGTGTGGCATCCTGACCTATGTGTCCAGCTGCCTCCTGGACAGCTGCCCTCGGATGGCCCATGGGATCCCCCGAAACAATGAGCCCCAGTGGACTTCAGGTGGGGAGGGCTGGGGACAAACCTAACATAGAGACTGGGTTCTGACTTCTGCAAATCTTCTCTCTACGAACCCTAGACACACTTGATCAAATGCAGTCATGTATCACTTAGAAATGGGAATATGTCCTGAAAAACGCATTGTTGGGCGATCTCATCACTGTGCAAACATCCTAGAGTGCCCTTACACTGACCTGGAGGTGGAGCCCACTGCACACCTAGGGTGTACGTGCCGTACCTACGCTCCTAGGCTGCAGACTCGTGCAACACGTTTCTGTACTGAGTACTGCAGGCAACTGTAACACAGTGTAAGTGTTTGTGTATCTAGACACAGAAAAGATGCAGTAAACATATGGGGTAAAACATAAATGGTACATCGCCATGGGGCACTTACCATGAATGGAGCTGGCGGGGCTGGGAGTTGCTTTGGGTGAGTCCCTGAGTGACGGGTGAGTGAATGTGATGGCTTAGGACCTTACTGTGCACTTTATAAACACTGCAACTTAGGCTACCCTAAATTTATTAAAAATGTTTTCCGCCCTGACTGGTGGGGCTCAGTTGGTTGGGTGTCATCCTGTAAAGCAAAAGGTCGCCGGTTGATTCCTGGTCAGGGCGCGTGCCTGGGTTGTGCGGGGTCCCCCCGTCAGGACGCGTGTGAGACGCAACAAATCGGTGTCTCTCTCTCACATTGATGTTTCTCTCCCTCTCTCTCTCCCCCTCTGTCTAAAAAATATAATAAAACAGAAGAATAAAAGTAAAAAATATTTTCATTATTCCATAATAAATCCACCTTAGCTTACTGTGACCTTTTTACTTTATACAGTTTATAATTTTTAAAAACTTTTTGCCTCTTTTGTAATAACACTTAGCTTAAAACACAAACATGTTGTACAGGTGGACAAACCTATTTTCTAATACCCTTATTCTATAAGCTTTTTTCTACTTATGAAATGCTTTATTTTTTTCACCTTTTGAACTTGTTTCCTTGTCGTCAGAAACGAAGACAGAAGCACACCGGTCGGCTCACGCCGGTGCAGGTCAGGACCGCCAGCGTTCCTGCACCCCACACCTCCCCCCCCCCCAGGGTCTTCCGGGAGCCTCGGGCGGCTATGACAACGCCTCCTTCTGGAACGCCCCCTCAGGGCCTTCAGAGGACACGTCCTTCTTTTCAGGAAAAGTGTCCATACTGGTTGGTTTGGTTTGTTTCTTTTTTTCAACCATAGGTTTGCTTTCAAGAGATTATGCCCCATCAACATTCTTCTCTATGAATGTAACTTTTTTTTGTGTTGGGGTCCATGTTTTCAAACTTTTAAGGGATCGTGTTGAGGTCCACAGGAGCTTCTGCCAGCCCCTTCACTGTGCATTTTCTCGGGGGCGCTTCTTCTGGGTTCGTCATTAGTCCAAATGCCATTCTATGACATTTTATGGGCAGCACCTGACTATACTGCAGAAGGGAAAAGGAGGGCCGTCCCCAGAAGGTGGAAATGAACTGACAGCCAAAAGGGATAGAACGTACAGTTTCCAAACCAGGAGAGAGAAAAAGAGAAATTAAAAAAAAAAACTCGATTGATGTGATACGCCAAGAAATGGGCGGAAAACAAGCCAAAGGCTGCCGAGGCCGTCCCGGTAGGTTGGAAGCACGAAGAAGACAGAACTCGGGCCCAGCCGTTCCCAGCTGTGTGTGATTTGGGCAAAGGAACCAACAGCGTCGCCCTCGCTGAGCCTCAGTTTCCTCCTCGGCACAATGAAAGGACGAGGTGTCCCTGTAACCGTTGTGGGGACGCAATGAGACCCCGCCCGCCCATCTGGTCCTCAGTGCTGGGCGGCACCCACACGCCAGGCCAGTGGCTGCCCCGCACCTCTTTGCAACCAGGCGCCCTGGGTAAGAAACGGACTTTGTGGACATCGCAGTGTGAGCGTCGTCTTTTTTCTTTTCTTCTCTGGTGATAAAGATGAAGAATAAGAGATTATCAGACTGGCTCAAGAAATCCATCAAAGAAATTTCCAAAGGGTCAGAGAGGCAGGAAACCTCTCTCCCAAGATGACCTCGGCTTTATCTATTCTTCCCCGACTTGGTAAGAGCAGCAACAGTGATTTGAATGTTTTCAGTGTCCCAGGGACTGACCATTTTAGCCTCGTTCTTTCCTCTCCACTTGCCTATGACCCTGTGAGAAAGGCGCAGTCGTCAGCTCCAGAGATGAGGAGACAGAGGTTCGGAGGCTGGAGCCGAGATCGTAGCTTTCCCTCACTTTCGTTCTTTGAATCAAAGTCCCAAGCACAATAAGGTTATCCTTCCTGCTGCCTCTCCACTTCTTCCTCATTGAACTTTCTTCTTCTTACAACTTTAGAAGCTGGAAGAAAGGAATCTTAGAGGTGGAATAGTCCAACCCCCTTGTTTTACACACTGGGGGCACGGAGGCCCCGAGAGAAGAAGCAGTGGGCTCAAGGTCACCCTGCCTGTCTGGGGCAGAGTCTCGATGTCCAGCAGAGAGTCCCGGCCCCGGCCCCGGCCCCATTTTCTTGCTCTGCTGGACTCCACGTTTCTACTCTCTGAGGTCACCTCTCATGTTGCTTCGGAATTCTCTCCAGGTATTTTCCTCAAAAACAAGCCCCAGCAGAATGGATGGCTGCCTTTGAATGGCTGGATTGCTCCAGAGCTGTTCTATTTCTTTGTAAACTAGACACACACACACACACACACACACACACACACACGCACGCAGAACCAACCGGATTTTCTGATCAAAACTGGCTATCAGTTTCATACCCAGAGAAATGCATGCGATCTGTCACCCAAGAGAACTTAACATGGCTGTTGGTGATGTGACGCCCAGTTAAAATTCCAACAACGGAATGTAATGCAGGGAAGGGTTTCATTTGGGAAAATTCACGTCACCGCACACACGCATCTATCTTATCTCTCAAAAAATTTTTAAATCAAGAAAGAGCAAATCTCTTTTAAAGGTCACCTTACCCTTAAATGCTCTGGACGTGCATCTTTCAAGCGCATGTCGAATGTGTGAATGTCACTGTTTTGTCACTTGAATAATCTGGCCGTCTCGTCTTTCCCACTGTCATGAAGACCTTGGCAAGCGACTTACCCCCTCACCGTCTCATTGGTGATTTCTCTTTGCAGCCCGAAGATTTGTCTTTTGTAATCCCTCCAAGAGAGTGAACACAGTTGCTGGGTCACAGAGAGAGGAGGGCAGGCAGCTGGGAGATTTCATTTCTGATTTCTCAGCATCTTCCGTGTACTGATCATCACAGCCGGCATCTCCTAAGGGCCAGGCGCTGTGCTGGATATTTTTAAAAATACCCTGTCACTAACCATCATACTGTCACTCTGATTCTGTCCGCCGTGACCCATAGTCCGATTATTCCACCCGATCGTCTCCCTGGTTCTGCTCCCCCTAGGGTCTGCTTCTCACTGAGCCCCAGGAAAGAACCTTCAGAAATGCAGGTGCACTAAACTTATTGGGGAGATCACTTTGTAATATATATAAATCTCTAATTACTATGTCGTGCACCTGAATGAATATAATATTGTATGTCAACTCTAACTGAAAAGTAAAAAATAACATTAAAAATGTCGGCACAAGCCCTGGCTGGTGTGGTTCAGTGGAGTGAGCGTGCGCCTGTGAAGCAGAGGGTCGCCTGTTCGATTCCCAGTCAGGGCACATGCCTGGGTTGCAGGCCAGGTTCCAACTTGGGGGCATTCGAGAGGCAACTACACATTGATGTTTCTCTCCCCCTCTCTCTAAAAGTAAATAAATTAATTCATTAAAAAATGTCGGCACAACCACTTCTCTCCTCTGCTCACGCCTTGCACGGCTCCCATCTGTCTTAGGGCAGAACCAGAGTCCTCCACTGAACCTGACCATCCTTGTGACACCCCCACCCCCGCTCTGCCCCAGGACCTGGACCTCCATGCTGACCCTTGAGTGCACCAGGCAGGCTCCCGCCTCTGCCCTGTGGTTCCCACAGCCTGGGGCGCTCTCCCCAGCCCACTGCTGGTTCACAGCCATCCGTCGCCCTGTCTGTGCTCAATGAGTCTTTGCTGGCGAGGTCCTTCCTGTACGAAATTGCACGTCAACTTCCTGACCCTTCCTACCCCTCCTTTCTGCCTAACTTATTTCCTTATCAGTTCCCACTATGTGACGTCTTCTATAGATTTTGTTTACCTTGATTATTGTCTGCCTGTCCCCTCAACTACAGTGCAGGCTGTACTTCCTTCTACGAAGGAAGGGGTGGTGGGCAGTTGCTCATCCCCTGAGTCCCCAGCTCCTGGAACATAAATGTTTGCTGTATGAATGAATGGAAGAGTTGTGTTTGGGCAATAAACAAGTGACAAATAAAAATAAAATTTCAGAACCATGTGGAAGAGAGTGACTAGGGGCTACTTTAGGTTTGGACCTAGGAAAGCCTCTGGGAGGAGGTGGCGTTGAGCTGAGACCTGGATTTGACAGACCAGGCGGCATGCCCAGGGAGGGGATGACTCGCCCAAGGCTGTGCAGGTGGTGAGTCGGGGAGCAGGTAGTGAAAGTGAGCCCAGGCTCCTGGGTCCTGCGGTGCCCTGCGCTGACCTTGATCTGTCCTTCTGCCAGGCGGTCATTACCCCACGTGGTCCTTCCCCCCGTGGGGAAGAGAGCTACTGGGACATCAAACAGAGCCTTATGCATCGTTGTGCTCCCGGGCCACCCACAGGACCAGCACGCCGTGCGGCCTTTGCAGGTGGGTTTGTAAGGAACCCCAGGTGGGGCAGGTGAGGGTGTGTTGCAGAATGCAAGCTTCAGGGACTGTCAAACCCGGAGTGTCCTGGAGAAAACTGAGTTACTTTTATTTAAATGGAGGAACTGAGCCCCAGAGTAGGATCTGGACATACCCTAGGCCACTCGGTGAGTGCGTGTCAGTGTTTAGGACTGAACTCTGGTCTCCTGCTCCTGGTTCCTTCCCATACCACGTCCCTGTAAAAAGAAGGCTCTGGAAGCCTGGTCCCTGAGACAGGAATCCAGGGGGCTCAGAAAGTTAGGGCTCCTGTGCCTCTGAAAAGCATGTGTGGGGAAGCACTGGCTGCGAGGGAAATATTGGGCTGGCCAAAAAGTTTGTTTCTTTTTTTCTGTACGATGGCTCTACTAGTGCTGAGTTGTCTTTAACTTCCTTTGACACAATTTTCTTAGATTGTATTGTGACAGCTGTCATATCAGCGAGCGTTTTAAAAAACTTAACAAAATTGGTGAATTTTTGTACAGCCATTTAAATATTGAAGATGGAAGAAAATATGCAATGTTTTTGGCGTATTATTGCTGTGTTATTTCAGGAACGGTAAAAACGCAACTGAAATGTGAAAAAAGGTTTGTGCAGTGTGAGGAGAAGGTGCTGTGACTGATCGAATGTGTCAGTAGTGGTTTGTGAAGTTTCTTGTTACTATTGACATTTTGGCCAAATGGCCCACAGCTGCGGGGCTGCTTTATGCACTGGGAGATGTTTAGCAGCACCCCTGGCCTCTACCCACTAGAAGCCAATAGCGGGAGGTAGCCGACATGCTCAAAATATCCAAATCAATAAAGTTATGATGAAGATGAAAAATGTATCTTTTATTTCACAGAGAAAACCGTGCGGCCTTTTTGGCCAACACAATAAAAAGGAGACTCTGCACACGAAGTCCCCGAAGCCCCACAAATGGAAAACCGTGCCCTGGAGTTGGTGCTGACCAGCGCCTCCTGAAGGTCAGAGCTGGAGGAGCCCCGAGGGGCTCAGGCCCGCGGTTTATTATGGAGGCGGGGATGCTGAGGCCAGGAATTGATTGATTGGCCCGAGGCTGTGCAGACCGGAAGTCGGGCAGAGCTGGGCTGCAGACTGGCCTTGCAGCCCCGCCCAGGTTGTCAAGGTGAGAGGCTGCGGCTGCCCTCTGGGCTCCTGACTTCAGCCCCCCCAGTCACCTGGCAGCTGCTCCTCCAAAGCTGCTCGCTCTTTGGAGGATTTTTTTTTTTCTGGAAAGATTCTTGATAAGGCATGGTGTATGTGGAGCAGAGAGTGAAAGTGTCTTGATTCTATGTGGAAAGCTGGTCACCCGTGGGAGAAATCCAGAGGCTGCAAGGGAGGGGGTCTGAGTTTGTCACCATCATAGGAAGGGCTGGGCCAAGTTTAAAGTGAAGGTTAGCTACCATCAAGAATTCTTTGGCCCCTCACCAAGTATTAGGTCCTGCCCTGAACGCCGCGTGTGAATGATCCCATCTGATGTATCCTTGCGGCTCTGTGACCTCTTACGATGAGGTAGGTCATTATCCGCCTTTGAAAGATGAGAAAATGGAGACTTAGTGAGGTGACATCCTTTCTTGGCAGCAAAGCTGATCTGCAAACTCATCTGCCTAATGCCAAAGTCTATTCCTTAGACTCAGAAGTCCAAGGATGGCTTTTGGTTGAGACAGATTAGCATCAGCTCAAGGGGAAAGTCAGGATCAGCCTCGTGGGCAGCGGCGGGGCTAATCTTTGGTTCAGTAGGTAAGCCGGGGTTAGTGCAGGACAGGGGTCGGGGCTCAGGCGATGGACAGAGCAAGCCTGAGGTTAGGACCAAGGTGACCTCGGTGAAGAGGCTTCTCAGGGCATGGCAAATGCTCCTCCAGGGGCCCTGGGGGCACAAACAGATGACAAGTAAAACCTTCTAAAGACAGCATGTCTTATAAAACCCCCTGAATTTTGCAGTCAACTCCATAACACAGCTGTATTTACTTTAGTAAAAATGTTGCCCTCTAATTACTTTAAACTAATCTTCATGCCCTGGGGAGATGTCCCATGCCTGGCACTTTGCCATCTCGGAAAGCAGAGATGTAGGAATGGGTGTCCGTTCGGTTCCGTCTGGAGCGGTGGTGGTGTGACCAACTATCCCGGTTTTCCCAGGGCTGAGGGATTTCCTGGGATACAGGACAGACTGCGTTTGAACCAAAGAAGTCTAAGGCAATGCAGGCTGAGTCAGTGTTTGAAGTCAGAGTAAGGGTGAATCTAGAGTTAGCAAAACAGACCCCTTGAGGGTGGGTAGAACACAGTGGTTAAGGACGTGAGCTTTGCTGCAAACAAGGCCCAGGTGGTTTGTTCAACTCTCCTGCTACTTGTTCACGCGTCTCTCTGAGTCTGAGACGCCTCATCATCATGGCGGAGCCGTTGTTGGTTATTGTGAGACGTACGTGGCAAATACACGGTCAGTACGCAGCGTTGTTGCTATTTGTTCCCGTCCTCAGGGGCCTCAGGCCAGTTATGAGAAAAATACTTTGGGCCAGTTTTCCTACCACCCGTCATCATGGCTGCTGGCTGGAGGCCAAGAGTCCATCCCCCTTCTGGTCCCAGTTCAGCCACTAACATAAGCCCTTTCCTCTCTGTTTCCCCTTCTGGGAACTGAAGGAGGCAGACGGAACAACTGCCAGAGCCTTTCTAGCTGGAATATCCTCTGAGTCTTGGAGCTGCTTTTGTGACTTGGAAGTCTTTTCAATGTTTCATGAGGTCCCTTATGAAGAAGCTTTTCAGGAAATCTCTCATTAGTTTGGAACTGGCGGACAGAGCTCCATTGATTAACCATCTATCACATGGCCGCTGTGAGGGAGAGATGGGGTGAAAACGCTTGCAAGGCAAAAATACCTGTGGTTGTCGGTAGATCCACCAGGCTGCCGGGACACCTCTCCCCACATCAGGTCAGGGTCAGAGCTGTGAGCTCCTACTGCCCCTTGTGTCGCAAAGCAGGCATTCTGGGGTCGTGAGATTTAGGGGTGCCGGGGCTCATGGAGATGAAGTGTTCTGCTTAAGGTCATGCAGCAGACTCAAGGCTTGAGTTTTCTAGTCCAGTGACCTTTCCCACCCCCCACACCCCCAAACCAGGTCACTACTTGATTCAATGCTCCTAGGACTTGTTCTCTTGCAAAATGTAGGAACAAAAGGTACTGTTGAACCGAGATGGTCTCTGAGGCTCCTTTGTACCAAGTTAGTCTCTGTAGTAAGAGTTTAGGACTGAAAATGTAACAGGGTACAGCCAAAGGGGACCCCCAAATGGGGATTTGCAATGGGGTCCAGAACTCAGGGTGTCCAGGAAATATTAGAAAAGAATGTATATATAGGATGTCCTCACCCCCACAAGCCTGAGCTGGGGGATGGGTCGCATGCAGCAGGGCCATTGAGAGCTGTTTTGAATAGCAACAGTTTTGCAGATAACCTCCAGGAGGGTCATTTACCATATCTATAACCTTTAACAGGTTGCTTTATAGATGTGTTAAATAGCTGTGGTCATGCTTTGAGCCAGGGGGATGGGAGTGACTTCAACCCATGATGCAACTGAGAGGCAACTCCCCCTGGTTACGGCACCTGCATGACAGCTTGGAGAAGATTGGCTCCACGCCATGGGGCCTCGCCTGCCCAGACTTACTATGGCAGCCCAGTAAAGCTGGAAGGATACAGGAATGCTGGCAGGTGTCACTGATTGTGGGAGGAGTTGGAAATGGGGCTGCAGAGGAAGATTGGCGCTGAGATTTAAAACCCAGGCGCGGCAGCCAGGTTGGGGGTTTTGAGACTACAAGGCATCGGGGAAAGTTGGGGCCATGCAGCTTTAGGGTGCGCCCTTTTTGCCACGTGGCTTAGGAAGCAGGAGAGACTTTGCCTGGAAGGAAAGGGGTGAAAGGACTCTTGCTGGTGGGCCATGAGAAGGTGCCACATGGTTTTGGATCAACTGGAGATCATGGTGGTAACACAGCGGATGGTGCTGGAACCAAGAGGCTACCTGAACCATGGACTTCTACTTCTTCTCCTGAGATACGGTACCCCAGATTGGGCAAAGGGGAGAAGGAAGGACTATGAGTTTGTGGGTATTCTAAAGGACTTTAGTATTTTTAATGAAGATATTAAGTCATTACTCTAAGTCTGTATAATTTTTTAAATAAATAATCCCTTTCCTTTTCACCAATCTCTGACATTCATTGAGAGATATCTTTCCTTGGCGGCGGGCAAGGGGAACCTAGTACGGGGGGCTCCCAGAGCACAAGGGTGGGTCCATTCGATAATAGTATATTGTTCAACCCCAAACCCCACGTCTGTTCTATATTAAAAAAAGGGTCGGTGCCTTTGGAAACAGGACCAAACTCCATGATGCACTGCGGTTCCCAAATATGGAGGCCTCGGGACTCTGTTTCCCTGGCGGTATCTGTCCTTGGTCGGGGGAAGTGTAGCATCAGAGACACCAAAGCCAAGCTCTCTGTCATTTGACTCAATATCCCTACGTGAACTCTGGCCTGGGAGAGGAGCTGACCTCCCTGGAGGGCTGCGGGAGCCGGACGTGACCTTTCCTCGGTAGGTGCTGGGTAAGTTAGAAGGAAGTGACATCCAGGGGTCATGGTCAGGCTGGCATCCAAGATCCCAGATGGGCTGTCAGAACAATGGGGAGCATCCTGGGAGATGGGGAATCTGGGTCAGGAGGGCAGGGAGAACCCAACCCATCAGACTCAAAGTTTAGAATCGGACTGAGTCAGAGAACAGGCCAGCAGCAAGAGAGACAGATTTAAAGAGAATGAAGGTAAAATACCAGCTGTGCTTGGTGACATCAAGTCCCCCTCTTTTCAAAGCCACTCTGCACGGTCACAGGGCATTCGCTGTGTTAGCCGGTTTATACACGTGGTTTTACAGAATTGTTTCAGCAGCCTAAGAAAGAAAATGTCATCACCATTTCAAATTTAGGTGTGGAACCTCAGAGGTGAAGGGACTTGCCAGAGGCTCTCAGCTGGCAGAGTCTCTCAGCTTGAGACTGGAGATCAGCTGCCCCTGCCTGTGAGGCTCACTCTCGTTGACCACATCCCTCCCCCACCTGCCAGCACAACGAAATCAGGGCGGGCACAGAAGCGCACAGAACCCCCCGTGCCACCAGACATGGCCGGGGGCAGGCATTACATTGGTGTGGCCTGGCAGCCTACTTCTGGGGGGAAGGCTGGCATCTCCTGGCTCTCAGCGGCTCAAAGGGGCTTCAGGGAGAGAGACACAGTGTCGCCAATGGGCACATCAGCAAAGAAGATCGGCCTTCGGGTTATTCTTGGTTTGGGGCCAGGAGTCGTGAACCCTGGCTCACCCACTTAGATGTGTTTGGGGCACTGAGGTCACATGATTCCTGAAAAAATAAGAGCCATTTGTTGAGTCGCTGACTGCTCAATTTCAGGCATTTTTTTCTCCCACCCCTCCAAATTATATGTTGATATTGGTTTTTTATTTCCTCAGAGCTGACAGGGGAAAAAAACAGGTGAACAGAGGATACATCACAGAGCCAGGCAGTGAATTTCTTGCTTATTCCCATAAGAAATAACCAGCTTAATTCAAATTAATTCAAGGCTCCCCATAACTGAAAAATAGGAATGAGCTAGCTAGACTCATTTTCTTAGTCTAGGACTAATCTATTAATCAGTTTAGCTCATAGAAAGAAAACACGCTTCTTCAATAATTTTCAAATGGAAAATAAATGCCTCATTAAGTTAAACATATTAACCTGAGAACAGTATTGATGTCAGACAGACTAATGAATGCCATTGTAGGGACGCGCAGTGATTCCCAGAGGGACCCGAGCAGCCATTAGGAATTCTCTGCAAACGCTCTCAGCTGCTGTACAAGGGACAGAATCATCCTGGGAGCGAGGGAGATGGGGGACAGGGGACGAAGGGAGACAGAGGGAACCGGGGACACTCCTGCAGCCTTGGCTGTCCCTGTTGATGCGGACCCCGGCTCGTGGGGTCCGTGACATTGTGGATGTGTCACCGGACATTCACATGGACCACCGAGTCCTGTGGAGGAAAAGGAGGGCGGCTTCACTCTCAAGAGGAGCCAAAAGCTGCGGCCTCCGCCATGACAGGCCTTTATTTCTCTTCTCGGCACATTACATAATGGTCCGAATTCACTATGCACCGTTGGCTTTAGGTGGTTACCTTTTACAGAAAACAAAGGAGCCTATGCCACTAATCACATCACAGAAGACGGATATTTGCAAATGAAAAGGGAAAAGTAGTTGAACCGGTTACACTCATCCTTGGAAGGTTTAGCATGGATTTTAGGAAGTTACAGTAAGCATTTGCTGTCTGAATTCGGGGTGAGGGAGTTTTAGCAAAAGCAAGTCTCAAAGTGGCCTAGGCACATTGCAGGCCTGATTCCCCACAGGAGACCTATCTGTGGGCGTGGGTCCTGTGCATCTCTGAGTGGAGCTGGGCCCACACCACACAGAACGGTCTCCTACACCCATGACTGACACTGCCTGATTAATTCGGCTGTTTTGGGCCACTTAAGAAAGGGCCTATGAGTAAAGGAGGGCCCTCCTGTGATGTCACTCCCTGTTGTTTCCAAGATGGTCGAAGCTGGCGTTAGCCTCCGGACAACAGGCAGCGCTGCAAGGGCTGGGCCAGAACCCAGTTCCGGGCTCAGCCAGCCTTTCCTGAGTCAAACAACATGCTAGTACATGTGTCATGCAGCATACATATCGAGCAACATACACAGGGAAGCCTCGTGGACAGCCAGTCAGGAATTTTGCCCAGTATTGAACATGAGAAAACTGAAGGGCATTAGGAGACACATGCAAGGTCACTCAGTTTTAAGTGAGCCAACCGAGTTTGAACCCAGGTTGGCGTGACTTGGGGTGAAGAGACCCCCCCCACAGCCCACAGTGACCCCTCTCTCGGGTGAGCTGTCTTTAGAGCTCCTCCCAGCTCTTACTCTCTAAGAGTCTGTGGAGCCACGATGACCCCCGGGTAGTGCAGAGTCTCCACGTGGCTACACGAGAAGCAACAGGGTGTGGGGGAAATCGTGTGCACCCAGGAGCCAGCCTGACCTGGGCGCAGACCCTGGCTCGGGAGCTGAGGCGCTGTGAGCCTTGGCCAAGTTATTGAGTCAGTTTCCTCAGCGATTAAATGGGAATGGGGCCTAAATGATCTAATAAGGAAAGACCCTTGGCACACAGTGGGTACTCAGGAAGCACTGTCCCTCCTACTCTGCACGGGGCTCCTGGTCCACCTGGTCGGGATTTGGTCCTTGGCCAAGGACCCTGGCGGGTGACCTGCAGAGAAGTAGGGCTGCCCTCCTGACGTCCACCCACATCTCCTGAGGGCCAGCTGTGACCCAGGTGCAGAGTGTCATGTCCTCTGATGCCTGGGTGTTCACAGCCTGGTGGCAAAAATGGGAAAATGGCACCAAAGAATCCAGGTTCAAGGGTGGGGCAGGAAAGAGAGGGAAGTGACGGGACACAAGGGTAGAACCCCTGGAAATGGCACAGGAGAGAAACAGGGCTTGAGTAGATGCTTTTCTGTGTACACTGGGCGAGCGCGCCTCCCCCTGAGCACCTGGCGACTGGGAGCTAGAGGCCCAGGCCGAGGTGAGAGAAGCAATGGACAGGCAGGGTTGCAGTCTCCAGCACCCCAGCCTCTCTGGTGCCGGCATGCGCTGTCTTCCATGAATTTATAATGAAGGAGTGGACATTTGCTAAGAATGTCTCAGAACCCACATATGTGCCTTTACATTTATGATGCATTGCATTCTCATGCAAAATGCTCTCCCAAACCCTGAGCACTTGTGATTATTATCTGCCTGTATCCAGTGAGGGATGGAAGCCACAGGTGCCAGGTAACTGGACTAGGGTCGTGTCACTCGTAAGTGACAGAGCCACCCTCGCTCCCTGGGGTCCGGCTCTGATGGCCACAGTTTCCCCACTCATCATGGTGCCTCTTATACCCTCAGGTTCTGCAGGGCAGAGTTGGTTCTGCCCGTGGCCCCCGCTCCCTCCCTAGGCTGGCTCCCAGTCCGGATGTGTCCTGTGGGACAGACGTGAGGACTCGCCGAGCTCTTCCTGTCTCACCGCGTGTTGGCACTCCCCTGAGATCCTTGGCAAGGCCTGCGAGCTCCCCTTGTGATTCGAAGATGATGATCTCACCACGCAGGGCGAGCCAGCTGTTTACTTACTGGCATGAGACCCGCTCCCGGGGCACACCTGCTCTTTCGTCAAGGACTCTCTGAGCTCTGTTGTTGTAACTTAATTTCAGTCTGGGGCCCTTCATGCCAGCTCACTGAAATGTGATTTCTGTCCAATGGTATTATGTCTGCAAGTATTTCTTTCCTGCCCGTGTCCGCTGCATGTTCCAGGATGACAGGGGCCCTGGACCGTGCACACACAGTGAGCACACAATAAATATTTGTTGAGTGACTGAACGAAGGCATGGCCGTGGGAGATGTGGGTTCTACAGCTGAGTGTCTATGGTCTCCGAACATGGGAGAGATTTCTCTGGCTTTTCAGGAGTAAAGATGGTGGCTGAGGGCGTTTGGAAGACACAAGGTACCAGAAGCAGGGTGGAAAGGTGGCTGAGCGCAGCTGCTCCGGAATCAGGTACGTGTGTCAGAGAGCTGTTGCTGCATAACAAGGTATCTCAAAACTCTGTTGCTTAAGATAACGAGGGTTTATCCAGTGTAGGAGTCTGCAGGTCTGCTGGGAGGTTTTGCTGCTGTTGGCTGAGCCTGGCTGGTCTTAGATGGGATTGTTAGATTTTAGGGCAGCTGCTGTGTTGGCTGGAGGCTGGGTGGTCTAGGATGGCCTCGCTGGGATGGCTTATCCCCGCTCCTTATGTTCTCTGACTCTCCGGGGGATGAGAGCTGTTCTCACAGCGAAGGCAGGTTACAAAACATAGAGCCGAAGCACATAAGGCCTTTTGAGGTTTAGGCTCAGAAATAGCACAATGTCGCTTCTGCAGCATTGTACTGGCCAAAGCACGTTGTGAAGCCAGCTCAGATTAAACAGAGGAGAGCTGTATTTTCCCTCTTGATGGGAAGAACTGCAGTCATATGGCAAAGGGCCCGGATCCGTGGGGTGTGCAAGCAGGAGTTAGAGGGAGGCATAACCGTAAAGTGGGGTGCTTACGCTTCGGTATCAGACAGACCTGGTTTTGACTTGCATCTTGGGTGTTTTAGTGAAAATGACTCAGACTCTGTGAGCCACAGTTTGCTCATCTGAACAATGAGGATAATACTGTTCTGTATGGCATTGGGTTATTGGGAGAGTTAAGCGATGTAATAAATGCAGGGTGTGTGGGGCCAGGCACATAGGAGCTCCCAGTGGCTGAGAGTTGACGGCAATACCACAGTCCCTGTGGTGCTTTTTATTGAGAGCATTCTAGCATCTAACAGAGCCCTGGGCCTTTTTCCACTCCCAGAATTCAGAGTCTTAGGATGTGAGACCTCTGTTAATGTGTTAGAGTTCGGAGACTGTCTCCTATGCTCTGCCCTCCTCGCCCCCAGCCCTCTCTTGGCCTCTAGAAATGGTCTCTCTTGGTTCAGAATCCCTGCCTGGACTCCCTTTCTTGATGGACTGTTCACCGAATAGAGCTCAGAGGGCATTTCAGGCGTCCCCCCTCCTCGCTGCCCCTGAACTTGTGAGGGTGACTGATGCCCCAACCGTGGGGTGGGGTGGGGGGCTGTGGGAACCAGAGGCTGTTCCCTGACATATTCACTGGGTTTGAGGAAGGGAGACCCCTTTGGGGGTGATCCAGGAGGGGTTCCTCCATCTGCATCATGGTGCTGATTTGCTCTCGCATGAGTCTCTCCTTTAATCTTCCTCTCAGGGCTCAGAATGAAGTTCAATTTCAGCTGGAGGAAAAATAATTAAGACTTGTAAAGCCTTGTTGTCAATGGTGCTCCAGGGCTCCCAGCAGAGTGGCCCAGCCAGAGTTTTTATCATTTCTTGGTCTTAGTGAAAGACCCCCTTGGAGATTGGCCACTTAGCACTTGTTAATGGCTTTACCTTCCACAGAGTCTTCCGTGAAAAGCATGCTTTGGAGACGGGCGATAACCATCGAGAGCCTGAAGTGAGTGACACTTGATCAAGAGGCAAAAACAGTGTGCTTGAAACACGCTACAGGGGGAATGGAGACTTCTCTGTTGGCCAGGCCAGGGTGGGGGTGGTTCGTGTGCAGGCTGCTCATCAGAGGAAGAAGAGGAGAAATCTGAATTTATGAAGCACCCGCGTTGTATAGACACATTTCATAAGGGACTTCATTTCACGCTCACCATTGCCCACGAGGTTGTGTGTCCATTAGGGCCACTTGCTTGCATTCCTCACCCATTTATCAGCAGCGTCAACTTTTCTTCAGGTCATCCCTTTCTCCACTTTCAGTCCACGGGGGAGGCAGCACCCATGGCTTAGAGGGGGGCCACAGGACCTCGGGTTAAACCCATGAGTTCAGATCATCCCTCTAGCTCAGGGATGGGCCTGGGGCCCAACCAGAAATTGTTTTACAATGAGTCTTTTACTGGGGCTTCTGAGAAATAAGACTCTTGCTCTTCCCACTGAACTTGAACCAGGTTCTTCCCACTGAACTTGAACCTGGAAGTTTATGGTCTGGAGCAGTTGCTACCATCTCAGGTGTAGCCTGAGGATGGAGACAACATATGAACGAGAAACAGAGGGCATTGTGGTCATCATGACATCATTGGAGGCCCCATCATGTCATTTCTGACTTAACCCCACCCCCGCAGGTTCCCACTACCCCAGTCATCGCTCTGATTCTCTTTTTGCTTGAGCCGTAATGAGACCAAAGTGGATCACAACCCAGGCGAAGAGGCTCAGGTAGAAAGGGAATATAGAATAAGAGTGCAGGGATGTCTCAGATCCCAACTGTAGAAGCCTACCAGACCCACAGGGGCCTGAAAGTCAGCTGGTGGGGGAGCTCTCGGACTCTCCCTGCCTCTCCCTGCCTTTTCCCCCGACTGGGTCTGTGGTATGACTCACCTCCATGTCCTTTCACCCATCTTCTTTGTTTCCTTTGCAGACTGGCTTCTCTGCGCCCTCGTGACCCGGCATGGCCATACCTAAATGGTGGCTGTTTGACTTTGTCCCCCTGTTCCAAACTGAGATTCCCAGGAGAGGATCTGATTTTTCTAGCCTGGATGAAATGTCCACTCCAGGCCTTTTCAGCTGCAGGGGTTGAGGGAAACACCAGATTTGTGGGCTGACAAGGAGAGATGTACAAGGAAAAAATAATTGGCATTTTGACACAGACGGGAGGTATGGTCCCTTTTTGCAACAGGAAAACAGACTCAAAGGCATATATGGGCCTGCCGAGACCTCACAGCAGGCGAGTTGTGGGTGTGGGACCCACATCTGTCCTGCTGGACGCTGAACTCCGCGGCCCTTCCCCAGTGGCCCTCCCAGAGCTCCTCTGTGGCTTGCTGCCCGCTCACTTCTGCCAGGATGACCAGAGCAGGAGACAGGAGCTGACTTCACCCGGGGGAGGTGACCACGGGGCCGGCATGGAGCCCATTCCGCACCAGAGCCGCCAGGCTCTGCTTCCTTTCCAGAGACAGACCGGGGCCCACAGTCCTCAATTATTTAACACAGATAAGAATTTAATGAAAATTTCATGGCAGTCATTTTGTTTTACCCACACAGCTCACCGATGACCTTGCAGCTCTGCCCGAGTAGGGCAGCCCCACTGTGCAGCTCTTCCTCGGAGCCTTTCAGCCTCCACGGGGCAGTTCTGATAACAGGCTTCCTTGTAGGGGCTGCAAGGCCCAGCGCAGGCCAGGCCTCCTGCGGACACAGCAGAGCAGTGACTGCCGGCTGAATGGGCCCTCTCAGGACCAGGGCTGGGCGCCTGCCAGCCACGCAGCCCCAGCCTCGGGTTCCAGGAGACGACCTCTGGATCTCTGATGTTAACATTCTAGGAAGGACGTAGAAAGGGGGTTGCAGTGTGGGTTGGACCTGGAAGTCACTGGAAACCACGTCCCTGCAGATAGGCGATGGGAGGCGGGTTGCATGTGCAGCCCTTTCAGGGTGTTGTAGGGTCAGGAGGGTGGCCTTGGGGCAGCGACTTAACCTGCCAGATCCTCAGTATACCCGTGTGAAGGCAGGCCTGATGAACCTTCTCTCAGGCATTTGTGAGGGTCAGGGGCCATGGAAAGCTGTCAGACCCAGACCTGGCACACAGTAGGTGCTCAGATAAGCGTGTGACCATTGACTTGAGCTGGTGTCCAGATGACTTGCTGAGCTGGGTGGGGTGGTGACGCAGAGCTCTGGTTTCTAGCTGCCATCTGTCCCATCACGATCATCTGAGAAGGCTCTACATACCACTCGACATGGAGATGGGTCATATTGGGAAGAACAAGGGTCTGGACAGCATGATTCCCTGTCACCAAGGTAGGCAGGAAGGTGACAGGTGATGGCGGACAGGACCCAACCTTCAGAGAATCTGGTGACAAGGGAGAGATGGCTGCACGGGCCAGTCCAGGTACCCCAACAATGGGTGGTGTGCAGGTGTGCCCTGCAGACAGGAGCAGCTGAGCTGGGGCGAGGGTGCGGTGACGGGAGACACCATGAAAAAAGACCTGGAGGGCTTGATGGGTGCCTGGGGGTGGTCAATGTGGTGTGGACTTGGACATTTCAAGGCATACAGGGGTGGGGATGCTGCTTAGGGCCAACTCTAGAGAGAATCAAGGATCTAAAGGGAAAGAGAGAGGCCAGGGGATCTGGGCAGGAAGCAGATCTAGTCTTGGAGGGGGAATGACTGGACGCAGAGCTGGGGGGTCCAGGTTCTGGGCAGGACTGCCTCTGAGTCACTGTGTGGCCTGGGCCTCAGACTTCACGTTTGCAGAACGAGAGGCTTTAACTAAATGTCCTTTAAGTCCTCTCTCAGCTCGGGTCTCAGATCTATATGGCTCTGTTTTCCTGGCTCCCAAAGGGGCCAGTGCTTCCCCAGCTAAAATCAGCCTTCTGTCAAAGGAGGGATGTGCAGCTGTGTTGGGAGACCCTGGGGGAAGATCTGTCATGGGTCAGGGACTCTCTGAAAGAAGTTCTTCGTGACCCATCAAGGCCACTTCTGCACAAGGCTCAGCCCTCTTGATTGCTCAAGGACGAGGCTCTAGAAACACTTCCCTTCCCAGTCCTCACACTTCCTTTCTCTGTGGGGTGACTCACACCCGTGTACAAGCACGCCATTAGTTCCCCAGTCACAAGGAAACCCAGTCCTGTGACATGTCCATCTCACTCTTCATTTTACAGCCACTTTCCTTGGGAGAATCTCTACACTGCCCCCTCCCCTCCTCCTGCCCTGGGGAACCCGCACTCACTGAGGGGTCCCTGAGGGGCTCATCTGCACCTGGGTCTGCCTGAGATGCCGAGACCCGAGACCCGGGGCCTTGGGCCTGATGACGCCCTTCATGAGCCTTTGGGGGGCTGAGGTAGGAGATGAGGATGTCCTGCCTGCGTCTACTGGTAGATCAGTTGCCAAAGCTCAGCCCAGACCCGGGGGAGGGGCACAGGACCCACCACTTCTCCATGGGAGGGGTGTCAGGCAATGTGCACATTTTAAAGCTGCCAAAGACCACATATATAATTCTCACGCAAAGTTCTGTCGAGTTCTGAGTGTCTTCCTGCTTCTTAACGTTCCTATTAAGGGTCGAAGATGAGACAATTCTTGCTCCTCTGTGTCCTGAAGGAGATAAGAGAGATGTGAGTAGATGTGGACCCTGAGCCTCGTTTCTGTTTGTGGTCAGAACCCCTGCTTCCGGAGCAGTTGTCCAGACTTGCAGGTCGAGGTCCAGTTGAAGACAGCTGCCTCCCTAGTTACCTGCCCCCCACCCCACGCCACCCGGAGCTCTGGGCTTCAGACCAGTCTGGCAGAGGGCACCCCCCTGCTGACAGAGGGCAGGTAGCTGTGTCCTTGGGGCACTGCCTTTCCTAGGGAATAGAGGGACAGAGAAACTCTTTGGGCCAGGTTCTGTTTCTTGGTTTCCTGAATTTTTTGTCTCATGATAAAAAAATTATCAAATTTTATCTAATCTTGAGAGGCTGAGCAAATTCTCAATAATACCCCAAATATAGTGTGACTGTCCTGGAGGGGTGGGCCCAGAGAGACACTAGGTAGAAGCCTCCTAAGTCACTGAATACTTTATGTATTGTTTAACTATTTAATATTAATTTATGCATTAATATTCTATGTTCAATATTAATATTATGCACATATATACCTATGCATACATATATACATTCACAGGGTCACGAGTGAAGGGTATTTACTGTACAAAAGAATTCTGCACTTCTGCTCTTTACAAAAGGATTTGCCGAAGGCTTCCTTGAAGTTCTGGCTCTCCAGGGAGCAACAGAAAAGGATTTTGGTTTTCAAACATTTTCTTTTTATGCTCCGATGTCACCTTAAAAGCCTGTTCAATTTCTGTTTCAAGTTCTGTTTGATTCAACCAGCATTTCTCCAAGTTCCTATTAAATGCTGGGCCCTGTGCAGGGTACAGTGGGGGATGAAGATAAAAAAGAGCCATGTTCCAAGGGAGATGGGCTCTGTCATGCCCTCACAGAGGTAGCACTTACAGAAGACGACGCCTGGGAAGCTGACGTCAGGGGCGACTCTGCAAAAGCCTCAGCACTGCCGGCAGATCCAACCAGCAGCCTGGAGAGGTGCCCCCCACTCCCGCCCTGTGTCCCAGGCTGGTGGCGAGGCCAGGAGGTCCGTGCTGGGGGGAGAGGAGGAACTATAGCTCTTCTCTCTTCTTCCTTCATTCTGTTACACGTACTTTGTAATATGTCTTGAAATACAAAACAGTGGGGCCTCTGACTTTCTTCTTTTCATGGCTGTTTTGGTTATTTGGGGTCCCTTGAAATTCCACATGAAGTTTAGGGCTCATTTTTCTATATCTGCAAAACATGTCACTGAGATTTTGGTAGAGATTGCTTTGAGTGTATAGATTGCTTGGGGTAGGGTGGACATTTTAACAATATTAAGTCTTTTAATCCATGAACACATGATGTTTCTCCATTTATTTGTGTCTTACTTAATTGTTTTCAATAATGTTTTGTAGTTTTCAGCGTGCAAGCCTTTCACTTCCTTGATTAAATCCATCCCTAGGTATCTTATTAATTTTGGTGCTGTTGTAAGTGGGATTGTTTTCTTAATTTCCTTTTCAGATTGTTCATTCTTACTGTATAGAAACACAATTGATTTTCTGCACGTGGATTTTGCATCATGCAGCTTTGATTAATTAATTTATTATTTCTCACAGGTTTTCTTTTTCGGTAGCATCTCTAGGGTTTTCTGCATATGAGATCATGTCGTCTGGGAGCAGAGATACTTTCACTTCTTCTTTTCCAGTCTGGAACTCAGGCAGACAGGGGGCCCCTTGTCCCAGGACAAGAAGTGGCCTTCCTGGAGTGCCAGCTCAGGCACAGGGCTGCACACCCTTTGCCGGAGCGCGGAGCAACAGCTGCGTGGATAGCAATGGTTCCTGAGCACTGGTCCTCGCAGCTCTTTGTCTCTGTCTGGCGGCAGCGGGCGGGGGGCGTGGCCAAGCAGCAGCACACCCACCCACTCACTCACTCATTCATAAGCCTACATTGGGTGCCTGCTACAGGTCTGGCTCTGGGGAGGCACTGGTGGGCCTGATGTAAAGACAAGAATTCTGCCTGTATGGAGTTCAGAATCAAGCAAGAAAGGTGTTGACAATGGAAAAGTCCTAATAGTAAAATGCAGAGTTTTACAAGAGGAGCTGTGCAGGAACTCTGAGAACATCGACTGGGTTAGATTCTGGAAGGCTGCCCCGAGGAGGTGTATGGCTCCTCCCATCAAGAGGTGGAGTCTCTTTTCATCCCATGATGCAGTGCAAATAGTGATGTCAGCACATGTGCCCTTGTGCGCGTATTGCATCTTGAAATGCTGCCTCTGCTCTGAGAACGAGTTTGGGTTAGCCTGCTGGAGGCTCAGAGACCATGGCGCCCAGTTGTGCCAGTGCCCCCCACCCCCGAATCTGCTGGAGAGAACTGCCCAGCTGATCCCCACCCAAACTGCCTTTCAGAAAGGCAAACTAAATAAAAGACTGTTGTTTCGACCACTACGTTTTGAGTGTGCTGCAATAGTGATGCACACAGGACCTCGGCGCAGGCGTTCCTGAGACAGCTCAGCTACTGTGCAAAGCAGCCGAGTGCCTTGCTCAGTATATCATTAAGGTGTGGCTAATAAGATTCACAACGTCAGTGGCTTAGACAGGGTAGAGCTGCATTTCTTTCCTAGGGAAATCCCTCGTGTTAGCTGGGTCGAACTCATGGAGTGGCCCGCTGTGTGGAGGACCAGGCTCCTTCCACTTGTTGCTTTGCCTTCCTGAGGTGTTTATGCTGTTCACCTGAGCGGGTATGTCTCACCTCCTCACCCACATTTCAGCCAGAAGGAAGCGGGAATAGAGGACATCCATGTTTCTCCCGTGAGAGGTCATGGAGGGCTGTTGCCTGCCAGGAGACAGCCTGAAGGTTTCACGTGTACACACGCACACACAGGCACACACGCACACACATGCACACATAGTTGCGAGCACAATACTTCCCATGTGCGGTTGGCAGATCTTAGTCATATGACCTTGCCTTGCTGCAGGGGGCGCTGCTGTGGAATGCAGTCTCTTATTAAGTGGAGCCAGGTAACAGGCTGAGATTGGAGGTTCTGCTATCAAAGGAAGAGGAGCATGTACCGAGGGGTAATAGGTGGATTCTGCCATAGTGTTTCTGGTAACTGAGGCGTGGGTTGGTAGTGGGAGGGGGAAGGAGAGGCATCCATCTGTCTTATTTTTCTTGCCTCCTTCCTCAGGGCCTCACTTCTGCTCTTGTGAACTGTCTCAGCCTTGACATTGATGTGATTCTTTTCTTGTCTTAATTTGGCTTTCTGCTTATAAAGGGTTAGCTCAGGGGTATTTCATGCTAGTGAAACCCACCTGCGAGTTTGGAGAGTTTGGTTTCTGAGGGTGCTGTATGCGCACTGTGGAATCTCCTCCATCTCTGATGGTGGGTCCTGAGAATCCTCGATCATTCTTTCAGGGACCGGTGGAATCTAGAAATGCAAGTCCCCTAACTCAGCTGGGGGTCTGGAAAATCTCCCCAGAGGGACTGACGCCGGAGCTGAGTGTTGAAGGAGATGCTAGAGGGTGACCAGCAAGGAGAGGGGAAAATCTGCCAGGCAGAGGGCCCGATGCATTGGGGGACCTCAAGAGGTTCGTGGGGTTCAGTGATTCTTGTCACAGGAGAGAGGAGAAAGTGAGTCTGCAGAAGGGAGTGGAAGCTGCATCTTAAGTGCCCCTCGTGCCAAACGGTGGAGTTTGTGAATTATCTTTCATAAAACCCTTGCAAAGGGTTTTAACTATATGGTCAAATTTTGAATTAAAATGAACCCCCTGGCTCTGGGGAGGGAGAGCCTGGAGGCAGGAGAGCAGGAGGGGACTGGCCCAGCTCACCGTGAGACAGTGGGGAACACAGCTAGGGCAGGGGGAGGTGGCACTGAGGGGAATTTAAGATTTAGAATCAATAGCCTGCATGATTGATTTCAAAGGAGAGGGAGGAGTGAGGGTGACCCCCAGGTTTTGGGTCTGGGGGTCTGCGCGGGCGGGTGAGTGGCGGGGCCATCACTAAGATGGGGACACAGGAGGAGAAGCAGGTTCAGGAGGGGAGGAGAGGAGCTGAGTGCTTCATGAGCAAAGCTGGACCGTGAGCCACATGAGAACAGGCCTTGGTCTGCCTAGTTCACTATGCTCCCCAGGGCTCAGCATAGCATGGGGGCTCCCCCAGTGTTTGCTGGAAAAAGGAAGGAAGGGAGGAAGGGAGGGAGGGAGGGAGAGTCTGGTCTCACTGAGTCAGTGGCAGAGAGGGTCTTAGTTGGGACAGGGCAGGGGCAGACTGGTGCTGGGCAGGGCCAGGGGCAGGGCAGTGGGTGTGCAGTGCAGGAGCATCTGCCTTCCCTCCCGAGTTTCAGTGGTGAAGCCGAGCTTGTGGAAGCTGGGAACCTGGCCCTGGTCCCTAGCAGCCAGGTCTGAGCTGGTGAAGGTGGCAGTGAGGGGTGGGGTTTTGATCTGAGGGGATGGGGTAAAGACAGCTGAGTCCAGCAGTGAGCCCGAGCTGGGCATTCCAGAGCCTCCCTAGGATGAAGGAAAGGGGCGCCATTGGCCAGTGGCCCTTATTGATCCCTGGGGATCTCGACCTCCAGGAGTTTCCGGGACAGGATTCCTGCTGGACAGTAATGAGGAAGGATGGCAGGCTGCTGCTCCCCGAATGCATCAGGGAAAAGAACCACGGCTGCCCTCCCTGATGCCGGGCCCTGCCCCCTCCCCCTCCCTCCAGGCAGCAGTAGATGGATGACTTACATGTCGCGTTTCCATCTGTCAGAGTGAGGGGGTGAGCTGGAAAGTGATGCAAACCCAGAGGCACCTTCAGAGCGGGGCCATCAGTCATCCACAAAACCTTACCCTGTGCCCACCGCTTGTTCCACACACACAGGCCAAGTGGCCTAGGGATTTTACTGAGCATCTCTCATGGGTGCCCCCACCCTCCTGCCTGGACACTGCCCATCCTCCTAACCCCCAAGGACTGCCACCACACTGCCTCTGAGCGTGTTCTCAAAGCACAGGCCGATGGTGTCACGCCCTGCCACGTTTGATGCTCCTCATTTCCTACCAGAATAAGCCACCACGATCAGGCCTGTGACAGCAGGAGGGTGGGACAGTATAGCGGTTAAGGCCCAAAGTCTGGAGCCACGTCCATACCTGGTCCCTGCCACCTACGACTAGCTCTGGGACCCTGGGCATGGTACTTAACCTCTCTGAGCCTTAGTTTCCTTGTGTATAAACTGCGAATAGTAATATGCAGCTCAGAGGACTGCTGTGAGCGGACATGAGACGATGCACGTAGAACGCTCAGAACTGGGGCCGATGCACTGAGTTCTCCAGGCGCTCACTGCTGTGCGCGTCGTTGTTCTTTCTGCATGGCCAGCGTTCTTCCTTTGGGTGGGTCTTCCTCCTCCTCCTCCTCCTCCAACATATTTCCTTTTACAATTCAGGCAGGAGGAGCTGGGTTTTCTGTCATTTGCAATCCCAGAGCCCCGACCTGCTCAGGCCAGGTCTGCCTCTGTGGCCGTGGTTGTCCCTTCCTGCTCCTGGACCTGAACTTTCTAGACCCAGACCCACTGACCAGCCCCTCCGCGTGCCCTGTTCTCTGCTCTGTGCCTGTTCTTGTCAGTGTCTCTGTCTCAAATGGCCCCTCACAAATTCTTCATTCAAACGCCGCGTGCCCTTCAGTGCGCCTGTAAGCTCCCAGACCTTGGAGCTGAGATCAGGGTTTCTCAGACTCAGCACTATTAGCATTTTAGGCTGTTAAGGGGCTGCTCTATGTATTGTAGAATGTTTTGCAGCGTCCCTGGACTCGTCCCCCTAGATAGCAATAGCACCCTTGGGTCATGACCATTGACAATATCTCCAGGAATTGTTTAATGTCTCCTGGGGGAGGGGCGAAGTCCCCCCTGGCTGGGAAATACCGGCATAGGGGAGAAAATAGACTTGGCATCAGAGGTAGGAGTTTTTGTCTTTGGCCCACCCCTTACTTGCTGTGTGACCACAGACTTGTTTCTGAACGACTCTGAGCCTGGGTTTGTCCCTCAGGCACGTGCAGATGGTAACGCCAACCTCGCAGGGCTCTTAAATGTCAGAGTGCGGGGGACACGTCAAATGTCCGTGTGGTTGAAATGGACGGTTCATGAGAGGAGGCCTGGGGCACACTGGGTGCTCAGTAAACAGGGGAGGTTCCAACTGGCTCACAAAAGCCATTGTGGCCGCCCTGGTCCTTCGCTTCCAGAAGGGTAGGCACAGATGCTGGGAAATCTCACCCAGCAGCCTTGCTCTGGGGAAGAGAAATGGAAAATATTCTAATTTCAAAGTTTAAATGTCAGAGGCTCAGGAAGATGTATGAAAATAAACATTCTGCATGGACGGGAAGAAAGGAAGGTGGGAGAGAAAGCAAGGAGTGGAGGTGGAGGCCCGAGGTTTACAAATCGGGCTATTACACATAAAAATCTGATTCCCTTTTCTCCTGAATAATTGGGAGGTCTGACCACACTGGCCGTGGCCTGGACAGTTGCTGGAACTGGGCAGATTTCACCTCCAGGAGGGCCTCACTTAGGCTCTCTGCCTTCATTTGGTCCCCACCATTCCCGGTGGCCCCCTCAGCTCCAAGGCTAAGTCCCCGCCAGCATCGTGTTTGCCCTGCTGTGTTTCTGTCACCTGAACACATCACCCTCTGACCTTGGGAGGGTTCTAAGTGGGAACCCCAGGCTGGAGGATCAGCCATAAGATTCTATGACTCAGCTTAAAAAGTCTCCTCCTCCAAGAGGCCTTCCTTGACCACCTGATACAAAATAGTCCCCACCCAACCCCTTCATCCCAGTGCTCCATCCCACTGCTTCACCAGGAAACGACCCCAGTGGTTGGGCCGGGTGGCCCGGGGCCAGGCTTCACAGTGGTTGGCGAAGGAATGTCCCATACTTATGTCAGAAAGGGATTCAGTCCCAGCCAAAGGCTGGGTCATGGCACCAAAAGCAGGATGCTACTTCCTGCCTCTGTACAAGCTGACCTTGCAAAAATTCTGACGCTGATATGTAGTCCTGCCCATATCCTTAAACACAAAATAGGACGGGTCCAATATACAGCAGGTCCTTTGTCATCACTTCATCACTATGGCAACTAAGGAAGAGGGGTCAGGAGGTCTGGTTCTGCCTCTGTTCTGATGGTCTGCCCGCATGTGTGTCTGTCTGTCTCTCCCTTCCCCCATCGCTATCCATAAGGGTAAATCAGGCACAGTGCTGTTTCTGCATGTTACCTCATCAAATCCCCCCAGAATCCTTTCAGGTAGGCTCTCAGTGTAGCCTGTTGCTCAGGGAGGGATTGAGGCTTCAAGAACTTCAGATGACGCAGCCAGGAGGTGGCAGTGCTGGGATTTGAACCCAGGCCCGGTGACTCAGAAGGCCTTGAGATCACAACACGGGAGGGTCTCTGTGTGACTAGGGGCAAGATGCAGATAAAAGACAGTAAGAAAAACCGTGGGAAAGGAGGAAAAGGGTGGTGAAGTGAGAAGAGAGAAAAGGAGATGTCTCCCAGTTGTGGTGAGACATTGGGAAAAGCACTTCTCTTTGCCCCTCGTTTCACCTCTGAAAAACGGTGGGAGTGGACTAGAGGGCCCTGCGCAGTGCCACTCCGGACCCCTCCCCAGCCCAGAAACCGCCCCTCTCTACTGTCAGCCTGCCACTCGCTGTCCGTCTCCCAGTCCAGCACAGGACAAGCAGCAGTAGTAGCAGCAGAGAGAATTTCCACAAGTTCCTCCTGCAAAACCCTGTAGTATAAGGAACAGGGTGTCCTCTGAGAATTCATAAGGGACTAGATGACCTGTCCCACCCAGGACCTTGGGTCCATGGACAGAGAGCCGTCTTCAAAGCTCCAGGGAGAGTTAATGCTGTGAACCTCTGAATCCCCCCTGTGGTCCTGAGTGGTTCCTGCCCACCCGTGGCAGCTCCTTGAAGTCTCTCCTCAGCACCCCTGCTTCCCGCAGCCCCCCATCCTGACCCTATGTGATCTGGCTCCCAGGCCCCTTACCACCCCTGTCCCCTTCTCTGGATTCCCTGGTGACAGTGGGAATCCCCAGTTCCCTGCACAACCAGGAGCAGAAAGCCCTCCGTGCCACCAGCCTGGGCCCCCATTCCTCTGCCACTAAGATGGACACTTGCCCCTCCCTGGGATCTCGGTCCCGGGTCGGGATGGAGCCCACCCTGGTTTCTGCCATCAGGGGTCTCAGAGGACACCTGGGCATTGGGAGCCTGTGGAGCATGGCCTGGCTGTGAATGAAAGAGAGAGAGGCTCTGATCACACCCTGGGCAGACAGGGGCTCCGGCAGGATTGGGGTCACAGAACTGGGGGGGACTGACTGCCTCAGGCACCATGCATCCACGGTCCCATTGCCTCCTGATGGTGCTTGAAGGATGGTCACCAGAACTCGGTGACAGTGGCCAGGGAGGGGCCAGGGAAGAAAGAGGAGACCCTGTCTATTAAATCTCAGATATGTGATGGATCTCACACGCAAAAGGTTTTGCCAGAGGTATTTCATTTAATTGTTTTATTAGGGCAGTTCTCTTTGGGCAAGCTATTGCCCTTTTCTGAACCTCAGTTTCTCCTTCTGTAAAATGGGGTGGTTAACACCACCCTCCCCTCTCAGCCTGTGAGCCCAAAGTGAGATGTGTGTTGGGGCTGGTGGGACATGGGTCCAGAGCCGCCGCTGAGTCTCACTCCACCACCCGCTTCCCTGTGACATTTGCTGACATTTGCTGCTATTTCCTGGAATGCAGCTGAGCCATTGCTGGTCTGAGCTTTTCAGCAGCATTTTATCTCTGTGTCTCCATAATCCACAGGGGGCTGAGATAAAGGTCCTGATCCATTTGAAATGCAAAACCTCCTGTCCTCCAGCTGGTTAAAGCTCATCAGAGCCCCCACTGCTCCTACAGCAAAGACTCATCCTTGAGCCTGGTTGTCCAGGCCTCCTGGGGCCCAGCTCCTGCCTGGCCCACTCCAGCCCCTCCCACGGGACTCAGGTTGGAAGCAGAGGCTCAACAAGGCCACCAGAGGAGCCCAGGTCAGTCCAGCTTGGAGATGGCAGAACCAGATTCGAACCCAGGCCTGTTGGGATCAGTCCCAGAACCACCTCTAGTCCAGGTGGTGCGTTCTCACCAGTGGGCCTTGTTATAACTGGAAAAGATGCTTCTTCCCCGAGTCTGTGTTTCTTGGTCACGTGCTGCTCCTGGTGGTAAAATCCTGCCGGGCCCTGAGCACTCATGGACCCGAGGCCCCTTTGCTCCCTGCCCTGGGCCCTCCCCAAAGCCTCTGGCTCACCGCAATTTGCTTCCCCCCAACTTCTCCCCATCCTTCTGTGAAGACAGGAGCTATGGGAGGCTCTGATCTGTGGTACCATGTTTGACGAGGACCCAAGAGCTTTCGAGGGGGATGAGAGTGATAACTCAAATAACCACAGCACTTTGAGTCCAGCCTGAGGGCCGTGTGGACACTCCCCAGGCTCCTCATTAAAGAGCTAATTGGTCTGGTTTTGGAGGAGCCGAGGACAGCACAGCTGCTGTGTCTCCTTGCCCTTTGTGGGGTCTTTAGAAGCGTCCAGATGTGGACACGGAGAGCTCAGTTGGGGGCCTCTGCCATCTTCCGGCCTCAGATGGCAGCCGGGCAGCCACCTGGAGATGGCAGGAAGTCCACGGACATGAGGGGCCTCAGGGGTTACTGAGAGGATTTGGGGCCAGCGAAGGGCCTGGCGTTGTTTGTGGCCACGGGGTGCAGGTGCAGTAGAAAAGTGGACTACTCAGGTGGAGTGCTGGGCAGGCCACCAGCAGGAAACCCAGACTTGTCCCTGAAGGGCTGGTTTGCAGGGGATGAGTCACACGATGTGACGAGCACTTTGCAGGCCAAGGGGCCACAAGCGACAGCGGTGATGTGAATGTGTAGGCAGCTAGATGTGAATGAAGGAAGGGAGCAAACGAAATCAGGCATTATTAGGCATAATCAACTGGGGAGCATAAGCCTGCTTCACCGGGAAGCTACAGTTTCACACGCTGCAGGGGCTCACAGCACTGCCCTGCAAAGGGCATTCACACCCCTCCCTCCCCTGAATAGGGAGAAGGACCAGCTCTTCAGTGTCCCTGTCCGCTTGCCCAGACTGTGGGGGGAGGTAAGCACAGGCGCAACAGGAGCCACGGTGCCGACCACAGAGGCCTGTGAGACGAGCCTGAGAAAGGATCAGACTGGATACGAGACACAACCCAGAACATCTAGGAAATGAATTGGTAGGGGGAGAAGAAGCCTGTGAAAGCTTGGGAAGGTGATTGGTTATTTTGGAAAAGCTCCTGGTCCTTCCTAGCCTGAGATAATATAACCCCAGCTTAAGAAAGAAGCTCTCTTTCTCTCGCCTGGTTAACATGTATTTGCCCCTTTTGTCTGTGCTTCTCTCTTCATAGTAGCTGTGTGGCTTTAGCAGCCATGCAGCAGGCAGCCACGTGGACTTGAAGCAGGCTCCCAGCTGAGCCTGGGTACTAGGTACAGCAGTGCCAGCCAGCTGGGCACAGCCAGGAACGGACTGAGCTAGCCAGATCGGGACGGAGACATGGACTGAGCCGATGGTGCAGAACGTCTGGACACTGGTCCTAATACAATCCCAGCTAAAAAGATAGAACCTTTCTCTCTCTCCCCTCCCTGGTAACGCGTGCTTGCCCTGCGCATTTGCATGATTTGCAGTGACCACGCGGATCTGGCAGCCTCCTGGGCCCATGGCAGGCCGCGCAGGCTCCCAAGGACTGAGCTTTAATGTGGCACAGAACCTCTGGAGCTTGGTCCTATTTCCGGCCCTGATGAAGACAGACTTGGATTTTTTCCACGGCAGGATGGACAGAGATGGGACACTGGAAACCTGGGGACAGCCTTCTATTTCCACTCAAATAAGTCTCACCATGCTATACCCTCCCGTATGTGGTCCCTGGATTGCCTTCCTTGTGATCCTGTGAAAGAACATGATTTCTACTGGCAAGAAATGGAGGCGATAAGAACACTTGCGTGCCGTTTATGACAAGCCAGGCACTGTCTTCAGCGCTTTCCACGGACACGTGTAATAATAATCCTCATGACAGCCCTGTGAGGTATGTGCTACTTTCACCCCATTTTGCAGAAGAGACAAAGATAAAGAGAGGTTTAATAACCTGCCCAAGGTCACGCAGCAAGTTAGTGGCCAAGCTGGGGGCTTACACCCGGGCAGTAGTTCTATGCTCTTAACCGTTATTCTGGTAGATAACTATGAAGTTAGTGCCCTAATGGAGCTTCAAGGCCATGAAGTAAAACCCACAGGTGCACTGGATGAAGAGAGAGACCACTTCTGGCTCTAGGCATCAGGGAAGGCTTCCTTGAGGAGGCAGTATTTTGACTAGGTCTTAAAAGGTGGAGAATTTGGGTTGTTATTTCACACAACACAAACTCACTCTGGTCAAGTTAGCAGAGAAGTTGTCAAGAACTTACTCTACAAAGTGTGGGCTGTGTGCCTGAGATTGGAGGAATCTCGCTGCATGACTGTGTCCAACCAGCGAAGGAGATTGGAAAAAAAAGCTGCTGGCGTATTTAGCTTCTGTCTCTCAAAACAGAGGATTCTGTGAGCCGTTCTGTTGCTGGGTGACCAGCAACAATTCTAAACGCTCACTCCACATTGTGAGGAAGGACATTTGAGCAGAGAGGCCCCAAACGCCTGGGTGAGGGAAGAAAAGCTCCAGATACGTTGGGAGATCCCCTCTGTTTTGCTGGAGCAGAAAGACCACACAAGGTTCTATCTTATGAACATTTATTAATAAAGGGAAACCTCACTAAAATGGAGTCAGGAGGCCAGCAGGGGGCGCTCTCACACAGTTACCACTCCAGGCTGATTACAGGAAGAATTGTCAATTAGAGACCCAACAGAAGAACCTTCAGCAGGAAAGAATTCACAATTATAGGCCCCCACAGGAAAAGGTGTACATTGCATCTCCTGCAACAGAGGTGGCAAACACAAGGCTTGCGGGCCGAATCCGGCCCTCCACCTCGTTTTTTCCTGCCATGCTACCTGGCGGTGGCGCCGAGCTCTCGCTTAACTGTTAAGGAGTAGTTACGTTGATACAGTCCTAAAATCACATTCGGCCCTTTGAAGGCAACCTCGAGGCTGATGTGGCCCCCGGTGAAGATGAGTTTGACGCCCCTGTCCTACAACAAATCAACTACTCCGGCAACTCAGCCAATAAGAAACTGCCATCTCCCTGAACTCTCACTTTTCTCCAATGAACTCTCATTCAAAACAACCCCTCCCGACTTCCTCCTTTTTCTCCATAAAATAACATTCCTCTTTTGCTTGTTGGACTTGCCTGTGGCTTTGCTATAGCTTGCTTGTCCTGAGTTACAATTCTTTGCTGTTCCCGAATAAACTTAGTTTGCTGGTAAAAATAAATGATTGTTTTATTTTTAAGGGCAATAACCCTCACCGATACCCCTAACCAAAACCTGCATCATGGTTCCCATTGAATTGTTAGAGAAGCAAAGGAGGCTGGGGCTGGGCAGATGGATTCAATGTGTTTGTTAAAAAATAGTCAAAACAAGTTAGGAAAAAAAGATCTACCTAGGAGGGTCCTTGTGTTTGAAACACCCTTTCACGGCTGTCATCCTCTGTTGGTTTGATGGCGTGGCCTGAGGTGTGCGCGGAGACCTACCTAAACGTGGAAGGGTCCCACCTTCTCCACATCCGACACTGCCTCTCTGCCGTTTTCTGCAAAACTTAGTAAGAAGAGGGAATCCAGTTTGTGTGGGCTCAACTCCCAAATGGCAAAAAGGAGTGTGAGAATTCTTCAGGCTGTCCCCTAAGGATTCAGAAATAGAAATCGGATTCCTGAAGAGGTAGGGAGCAGTGGCCTAGGAAAAGCAAAGAAAGTGGGTTTTCATTTTCTAGACTATAAAGTGTTTGCATTCTTGAAAATGAGGGACGAACAAGATAATGTTGAATCAAGTTTCTTTTTAAGGTGGTAAGACAATTCAAGCCAAAGGTTTTTCTGTCTTCTATTAGACTGATGTCATGCGCTATTCCGAACATTAGTAAATGTATTCTTTTTACACATTTCAGCTCTTCAGAAAGAATCAGTTCCCACGCAGGATGTAAGTGCTCTGTTACTTACCATGGATTTCCTGTCATTATTCTTTCATTTTTACTGTCAACGGTCTATAGTCTTTTTAAGAAGCAATTTCCACTTTGGTTTATTCTAGCTGGAATTCCACCAACCCCACTCCAAAATCAGAAAAAAACAACAGCAACACTAAACCTCAAAACTATTCATTCGACCTCTGTAGCTAGAACCAGTGTAGAAAAAATCTTGTCCCATAGAAACCACCAAGATGAACTCCTTGGTCTTTTCTCTCTTTCTGTAAATCCAGAAGAATATAAACAGAACAAGATGAGGATAAGACTCTACATGTACTGTTCAGTGTTTGATCTTTTAAAGAAACTAAATCATGTTCTTTAAATAGGATTTTAATGACAGGAAAGTGCTTATGATAAATGTTAAGCAAAAATCTGTGGTACAAAACCTCTGTTGAGTGAAAGAGGTGTGTGTAGCGCAGAAAAACCTACCAAATACCAGCGGCGATTATCTCTGGGTATAATCCTCTCGGAATACCTGGTACTACCAACTTTGGACAACAAACACGCATCCCTTTCAAGGATCGGGAGGAAAGACAAGGGGATCTTTACGTTTCTAAGTAATGGAGCCCAGGCACTCTAAACAACTCATAAATGTTTCGTTTCCAAAGCAAAGCACTGGGCAGGCGGGCAGGTGGGGGGGTGCAGGTGAGGGTCATGACATGCATTGTGATGCTCTGGTGGGCAAGCGCCATGTCACTGCATTGTGACACTCTGGTATATAAGGCCCTGGTGGGGATCACACTTGCTACTTCACCGGCAGTTTCCCGGGGCTCTGCACCCTTCAGCTTCCAGAGCTCCGATCACAGACACACCGGACATGGGAAGGCGGATGTTAATCACGCTGCAGCTGGGACTGCTCCTTCTGGCACTGCTCATACCCCAGCAGGTTTCAAGCGCCACCCCCGCCGCCACCCCCGCTGCGCCCCCCGCCCCCCCCGCCGCCCAGGCCGGGGACAGCAGGGCCTTGCAGTCGACGGTCAGCGTCCTTGCGATTCCTCTCTCTTCCCTCCTTCTCCACCTCTGCTTCTGAGAGACACGGGCCGAGGAACATTTTCATTTTCCCAACTCATCTTTTCAAACTCAATCCAAATGGCTCCAGATGTCCAGTGTTATAAGGAAAATATCAAGACTACTAATTCTACTGCATCTTTTACTGATAACAATGTTGAGAACGTCAAATTGGACGGGATTGAAGAGCGTACGAAAGATTTGACCTGATATGAAATCAGCCGGACTCTTATATAAAATGATGAAAGAAGAGCTAATAGCCAAAATTAGTGAGTAAATCTGGGTTTAAGGAGCATGGACTCTTAAAACTTTGCCTTGAAAATAAGAATCAATTTCATCCTCATTCAGAGAAGAGAAAAGGATTGGGCTGTGGGATGGAAATGTTTCGTTTTGATTCACCAAACCTCGAAGGCCATTAAAGCGGTTTGGCAATGCCACTAGCATCCGTGATTCTGTCTGTGTCCATGGGAAGGGCCACCGGGGTTACTGTTGATCAGTACTAACTTAACGCCGTAGAGTCTAAAGGGTTACATTGTTAGGCTTTCGCTGTGTTCTTGGGAACTGAGCTCTTTCCTCTGAGGCTTTGGGTTTAACTTTCTGTGTGGTGACTGACTTGTGTCTACGTGTGGGTGCAGTGATGGACTGAAATCTACCCCGGATGCGAGCTGCGAGTACATCCTGCTGACGCCCTCATAAAGACAAAGAGTAGGTAGGCACTGCCCGCCACACAGCCCCCTCTAACAGGTGCGCCAGATTAACTTAGCCGCCGTACGTAACCTGGTCCCAAAGAATGGAAGTGCCTTGACTTCACTAATCTCAAGATACTGCTTAAGGAACAGGCAGATGGGGCCCTGGTTTCTCGGAGCCACGCCAAAGACACTCGTTCCCCCGTGGACGTGGGGGGGTGGTTTTTATTTCTCGAGAGGTGGTATTTGGATGCAACGCTCCAAATACCATCTCTACTCACAAGGTTGGTTTGACCTCCGGCATTTGTTCCACTGACCGAAGGTCTGGGTGGGAGTCGGAGGGGCCATGAAGCCGTCACTGGGCAGTTATTGCTTTGTCCAGGTGGACTCCCAGGTCTCAGACACAGAGGCAGCCAAGCGGCCCGGAATTCTCCCTAAACAACAAACACAACCATCATTATCCCACCCCCGCCCCCCCGACACACACACAGTTCATGAGGCTGTAACCTCAAATGCTGCTCACAAGCCTCCTTTGTCTCCATCATCAAATCCACTAGGCCTTGGGGTTTTGCTGAGCTCGGGCCTTGGGTTGCATTCTCACACCTACTTCTTCTCAGAGGAATAAATGGTGGGATCTCGGGCACTGGGTGCAGGGCGAGAGAGGGAGCCGAGTGGAGGAGTTCCAGCCGCAGGCTCACGGGCTCTGCAGATCTAGGTTCACATTCCGGCTCCACGGAGGGTCCGGAGATGACCCTGGGGAAGTCACTTTGTGTCCGTGGGCCCAGCCCCATCCTGTGCTAGATCACAATGATAGAGCCTGCTTTGTGGGACTCTTGGAAAGATGAAATGAGATAGTATAGGCTAAGCGCTTATCACCTTCCCGACAACGCTGGTGCTCAGATAAGTCGGTGAATCTGAGTTGCTCCTTAACTTCTCTGTCTCGAAGTCTGTCTGAATTCATCAGCCCCATTGTAAGATCCCGAGGCCTCATGCCTGCCTAATCCACCCAGGGCCTGACCCCACCGGGCCCCACCTCCTGGACCTGGGAGGGAGCAGTCACGGAGAGTCACTCACTTCCCTGACGCTGCGTGAAGCTTTTTCAAGCAAGTCCTCTCAGTCATGACAGTACAAGGACACTTTTCTTACCCCATTTTTTCAGGGAAGGAGGAGAAGGCTCTGGGAGCTTAAGAGACTTCTGCCCATGAAATTCCCCTAGGTGACAGGAGCCAGTACTGGGGCTGAAACTGGGGTTTCTCTGACACCAAAGCGCGTGTGGTGCTTTTCAGGGCTCAGGATTTCCATGGGACCTTAGAACTGGAAGGATCAGCTGGGGACAGGGACTGCGTGCCACAGTCGGGCACTTGCTTGGTGTGAAGGCAGGTAGGAGGCAGGTGGAGAAGAGCAGGTAAGCCACCAGGAGCCAGCCAGGCAGGGCTCAAGCCTGTGGGGCTTCCTGTGTGTGTGTGGGGAGTGATGGTTGGGGGTGGGGGTGGGGGTGGGGGGGCTTGTGCCAGGCACGAGGCATGTGGCTGCCCTGGAACCTTGAGTTAGGTGACTTTACCTAAATCTTCTGTGCCTGCTCCCTCACCTGTAAAGTGGAGATAGCAGCAGTTTCCCCATTGTAGGGTGGTCGTGCATATTAAATTAGAGCCCTTGGCCCTGTGCCTGGCTCCAGGTAGGTGCAGATTGCGAGTTATTGTTGCAGCAGGAGGCGGCACGTTGGTGGGCTGAGTGTGGCTTTTCCTGCCAGTCGCAGTCCTGAGGCAGAGCTAGCTGCCCCATGGGGACATCACTCATCGCACAGAGGCCCCCAATCTTGCTTTGCACATTTTATTTCTTAAGAAGGCTGTTGGTCAGATGTCCTGGTCACATTCTCCTACCAATAATGACCATACTTCTTCCCCTGTGGGAGTTTCAGGACCGTAGTAAGAGTGTGGGTTTTGCTGTGGAGCCACAGGCAGCCGGGCACGGAGGGACAGGCCTAGCTCTGCCTAAAGGAGCCCAGGTTCAAATCCCAGGACTAAGAATTTTCCCACCACCTTCTGAACCCCTTCTTGGTACAAAGCCCGGCATTAGCAGGTGCTGTTGTCCCCAGGTGCAGATGGGGGAATTGAGACGCACAGCAATAGCTGATCTGCCCATTGGCACCCTGCAGTTAAACGGGGGAGCCCGGATCAGGCTCTGGCAGGGTGACCCAGGAGCTGGAGACACTTCGATTACAGGCTTTGGCTGAACCAACAATTGCTCCGAACCTCAGTTTCCTTGTCTGTAAAATGGGGTTTGCTCTGCAGCAGATATTTGTGAAGCAGGCAGAGAGCTGGGCTTTGGGACGGAAAATCCCTGCTCCACGTGTTAAAGATAGTTCCAGCTGTGGGCGAGCTCCCTCCCACGGCTCACAGTGAGGGTGAGCCCTGGAGCATTCTGCCCATCTGAGTGGCTACGGCAGTGGCAGGAGAGGCCCCAGGGAATGAAGACACTGAGACTGGGTGCACCCCGTGGGATCTGAGCTTCCAGTGAGTGGTGGGCTGAACCCCATCGAAAGCCTCACCCAGGTGTTCCGATCGGTGTGTCTATCGAATCTCCTCTGTCCCAGAGGTTGTTGGGTTCTGGAAGGGACAGTACCCACCTCTGAGGATGGTACAATCCAGTAGCATGTATTCAGTCGCTCCTGGACAGGGAGGGCGGTGAGATTTTAGTCAGTAGTAAGCCAGCCTGTGTGCCCCGGTGCCTGTCCCCTGCCTCCCCGGCTCTCCATACAGAGGGCTGCATCTGTGTGCTCAGGACGTTCGGTAAAGGACATTGGTCACCCCCACCCTGCCTCTTGTGGGCCAACACTCTGGACTCTTGCCAGAAGGGACCCTAGATACAATTTACCAAACGGCTTTATGTATATTTTTGTAGTATCATTAAGGATCACTTCCCCTTTTTTCAAATGGGGTATAAGAAAGATCCCTCAGACTCAAAATTAATAGCAGCAGAGCTTCCCAGGTTGAAGAGGGGAGGGGCTGGCTTGGCCCAGTTCTTGTCCGCCCACTGTTCTGTCTCCTCAGGTATCTCAAGGCCAAGGCCAGCACCTCAGTGCGAATCCCTCGCCTCTGGAATACATTTGATCTCTTTACCCTAGAGTTTAAAGCGTGCCCTTTGTTAGCCTGCTCCTCATAGCCCTCCCTGCCTTTGCATCTCTGGCCCATACCTCGGAGGCCCTCCGACCTCTTCCCTTGCTGTGGCCTCCACACCTCCACGCCTTTGCCGATGCTGTTCCCCTCGCCTAGACTGCCTCCCCCCACTCCCACCCCCCCAAACACACACTCTCTGACCCCCCACCCTTAGCTTTTCTGCCTGGCGAAGGCAGAGAGTAGCAGCCCACAGGGATCTGGTTCTGAAGCTGTTAGATGCAGCTGAGACTGCGCTGAAGAAACCCAAACCTGCTTAGGCGGGCCTGTCAGACGCCTCGCACGGGCGGAAGCGTGGTGGGCAAATCCATGAGCGCGCCTGATACTGCCGCTGCTTCTCTTTCTCGCCCACTCCCTCCCCAACCTAAGGAGACTCCTGCTTGTTTTTCAAGGTCTAAATCAAATGTCTCCTCCTCCAGGGCTTGCCTTGGGCACAGTGAATGACTTCCTCCCCTGTCCCCCCACATGAAGGACTTCCTTCTCTGCACTCTGTTCTCACCTCTCTCTTCTTCCATACACTTTCTTTTTAAATTTTTTTTATTTTTGATTACAGATGACACACGGTGTTTCAGGTGTACGACATAGTGATTAGACATTTACATAACTTACGAAGTGATGGCCCAGGGGAGTCTAGTCCCCACCTGACACCATGCAGTGTTATTGACTGTATGCCCTCTGCGGTATGTGACATTCCCGTGACCGTTTCAGACACTTCCTTACACCCGTGCCATGTGTCCACACTGCCTGACACGGTGCTCCAGGGGAGCCTCGGTAGCGTACTCAGTTCCTGCTTCTGGGACCTGATGTGTTCGTGGCCCACTGTAGGGGCTCCGGACACACCTGCAGGGTAAATGAGAGGAAGGGGAGGGGGCTCATCGCTCATTGTGAGCACGGGACTGAGGTGACAATGAGCAGGGGGGCTGAGGTGACAGTGAGCACAGACGGCTGGGGGACCTGGTTCGATGCAACCTTGCATTTCTGGGATAAACGCCCCTTAGACATGATGTCTCTTTTACATATTTGTGAATTTGATTTGCTAATGTATTGAAAAGGGTTTTTGCATCAACATTTGTGAGGAATATTAGCCCATAGTTGGTTTTTCTTGAAACGTCTTTGGCTTTGTTATCAAGGTAACACTGCCTTCAAGGTGTGTGTTGAGAAGTGTTCCCCCCTCTACTTTCCAAGAGAATCTGTGTGTGATTGCCATCAGTTCTTACCTAATGGGGTTAGAACTCACCAGTGAGTCAGTCTGGGCCTGGAGTTTTCTCTGTGGGAAAGTTGTTAGCTAGAAATTCAGTTTGTTTAACAGATGTAGGATTATTCAGATTTTCTATTTCTCCCTGTGTTCCTTTTGGTGATTTGTGTCTTTAAAAGAATTTGACCATTTCATCTAAGGTGTCAAATTTATTGGCATGTTATTATTAACAATATTCTCTTATCCTTTTGGTTTTGGTAAATCTGTAGTAATGTCCCTCATTTCATTCTTGATACCTGTGGTTCAAGGCTCCTCTTCCTTTGTCTCCGTCAGTCTACGCAAACATTTATCAGTTTTATTAATGTCAGTTTTTGGTTTTATTAATTTTTCTCTATCATCTATTATCAAAAGGTGATTTCTACTCATATTTATCCTTTCTCTTTATTTTGAATTTAATTTACTTTTTTTTCCTTTTCAGCTTTTGTTGTAAAAACCTTGGTCATCGGAACAAATATAAAGGACATATGGACAAAAACTAGGGGGGTTGGAAATGGGAGGGAGGAGGGGAGGGATGGGTGGGTTGGCTGGAATGGGAGTGAAGGATAGAAACTGTTCTTGAATAATGATTAAAAATAAATTTAAAAAAAACCTTGGTCATTAATTGTAGTCATTAATTTTTCCTAAGAAGTTAAAGCTGTACATTTCCCTCTAAGTAGTGTTTTAGTACTTACCTTAAGCACGTCACTCAGCCTCTCCGCACCTGTGTTTTCTCATGTAAGAAATGGTTAACTAGTCTCTGCTGCTCAGACTTATCGTGGAGATGAATGATGTTGTGTATGTAAAGTTTACCACACAGTGCCTGGCACATAGTAGGTGTTCAATAAATAAAAAGTATTATTTTGAATGAGTATTTGGTGCAAGACAGCTAAAATCCTCGTAATGAAGACCCCAGAAGACGGGTATCTCGCCACGGCCCTAAGTGGCCTTTCAAGTGATTAATTGTCCTAAATATTTAAGCCTTGGCTGCTCTGCATTGAAAGTTAATGCGTTCTACTCAGCTCCTGTCGGCTGATCTAAGGTCCTGCTGCCGACCCATTCAAAGTGCGGCATCTTTCCAGGTGGCTCCAAGGGGCCTGCCTGCTGGTGATTTCCAAGATGTGGCCACAGAGGAACTATTGCTGGAATCTCCTTCCAAGGCACGAAGGGCCTCCCCATTCTGCCCACGAGGCCCCTCCTTTTAATTTCCCAGAAAATCGGAAGCTTCCATGGCTGCTGAGTTCTGATCAGGGTGAACGTGGGGACTGGACTTCTGGAAGGTGGGCCCTGGAGTGTGCCCTACCCTCGGGGTCGGGAGGCCCCGGGCACCTTTGAGGGGTGGAAGGAGGAGCGGGAAGGCGGAGCCAGGAGGGAGAAGTGAAAGGAGGTGGAACCTCCAGGTGGGCCCGTGTACTCCTGTTCGATCCAGGCAATCTTTAAATGGCTAAAAATATCTCCTAATCCTTTCTCAGTTCAGTGCTTCTAGAGAAGAGATACTCGACATTTAAGGTGGTGGGAGAAGGGGATAAATACAAATATGAGAGATACATTAGAGTCAGTGGAAACCACAGGATGGAGGAACTTCAGAGAACTCACAGTACGAGCCCCCTTTATGTCTTGGAAAATAAAGCAGGTGAAGGGAGAAGGTGAGACCAACGCCCAGCCCCCCACGGGAAAACATGCTCAGGCTTCCCACCCGCCTCTCCGTTCCGGGAGAAGGAGGGGGGGGTTCTGCCTGTGTGTCTTCACGCCCGGCCTCCCCAGTCCCCGTATAAGCCCCTTCGGCATTTTGGCTCTGCCAGCTCGTGCCCATGTCTTCCTCTGCCAGTCTGCAAGACAGACCCGTTGGGCTGAATAAATGCGCCTCCTCTCACCTCCACCCCCCACCCCGTCAGTTTTCCACAGATAGGGAGTGGGCAGTGATGAATGAGAGATTCGGGGTGGCACCGGGCGGGAGTGGAATGCGTGCTCAGCGAGGTGCATCACCCCGAGGCTGAACCCAGTGGGGCGGGCAGCACTGGGACAGCCTGGACCCTGAGGAAGACAAGGCTCTCAGGGCCTTAAAATGCCCTTCCTCAGAGCAGGAGGCAAACCACACCTGCCACGTGGCAATGCCCACACCGGCGGACTGGGCACGGTGCGTGTGGACTGGCAGGGAAAAACCGTGTGCCCGGTCTGTGTCAAAGGGGTAGGTCTGTGTTCTTAGGAACAGCGTCATTCATTTTAAATGTGTTCTCCCCCCACCGTGATTAATGCAGTAAGTTGACAATGATGTGACCTGAGATAGTTTTCTTCACGTTTCTTGTGCTTCGCTTTGTTGAGGGTCTTGGGTTGGTGGGTTTAGTTATTTTGTAATCAGCTTTGGAAAAGTTTTGGTCAGTGTTCATTCACATATTTTTTCTTCCCAATCCCCCTTTTCGGGGACTCTACTGAGCCTGCTTAAGCTGTCTCAGAGAATACTGATGCACACTGTTCGTAGTTCTTTGTAAGTCTTTTTTCTCTGTTTTTCATTTTGAATGATTTCTGTTGCTCTTTCTTCAAGTTCACTAGTCCTTCTTCTGAAGTTAATCCCACCCGTATGGAATTCACATTGTCACTGAATGGGCCTGGGCCCGGGTGGGTCTGCCCCAGGCCGGCAGCCAGTCGTGTGCGGGGTCTTGACTTCACATAAGAAAGATTTCACAACACAAGTCCAGTGACTTTGCGAGTACGTTTGCTAACGCTGGGGACAGTGAACCGAAGGAAGGGCTTAGGGCAGAAGCAGCCGCAGGAGAGAGCCTTGGCGGTGCTCTGCTTTGGCTCCTTAGACACGCTGTAGGAAGTAAGCGAGCCAAGGGGGGGCTGCTGTCAGCTCACCGGAGGGTCAGAGGAAAGGGGGACCAGGCCCCTCTTGGAGACAGGGTCAGGGCGAACGGCTGTTGCCCACCGCTCCCTTGGAGACAAGTCTCGTGAGGACCCTTGGAGTTGAGGAGGAAGAGAGTAAAACGTTCATGCTCGGAAACGGGCACGGGTGTGCTCTAGAGAGAGTCCTCGCCGGTGTTCTTTGTCTTGAGAGCTTTTATTTTTTTCTCTGCGGGTGAGAATCTTAGGGGAGGGTTTTAGCAGAACACTCGTCCGCTCTCCAGGTGTGTTTTTAATGTGCCGATGCATCCAAATGAACGTACAGAGAGGTTTGGGAGTATTTCTTGGTCTGCGTTACTGTTTTACTTTTGTCTTGGGTCTGTCTGGCTCTAATCGGGCTTCTGATATTGGTTCCCCCAACTTCATCCGTCCTTGGGTTTGGCGGGCACAAATCGCATTAATTGGGTCTCTGTCCTCTATCTCCCTGGCCGGGGTGGTTTAAGCTGTATATTTTCAGGTCAGGGAGGAGAGGTGTAAACCATTTGCTCTCAAGAGTCCTTGGTTAGGGAAAATGAGGTCTTGCAATTCACTAGGTGGCTGTAAATTGGTCAAATTGTTTGGGCTTTTTAAAATTATGTCGTCTCAGTTTCCCCGTTCTACCTGCCCAGGGGTTCCTAGCTTCTTACTACCCTGCCTCAATGTCAAAGTATTTCTCCTTTCTAGAACTTTTATTTGGGCACTTAAAAATATCTCCCATGGCATATGTTTTCCAACGACTCTTGAATATATGGAATATAATTAGAATATTGGCTTTAATCTCTCTACTAATCCTACCAACTGTGTCGTTTCTGGGTCTATTCCTAATGAACAATTTTTCTTCTCATTATGGTTTGTATAATTCTGCTTTTTTGTGTGCTTGGTGATTTTTGATTGGAACTGGACATTGTAAATTTTGTCTTATTGAGTGCTAGATATTTTCCTAATTCTTTAAATATTCTTAATTTTTGTTCTGGGTTATAGTTAAATTACTTGAAATTTATTAAATTATTTGAAATTTATGGGGCCAGGATCTGACTTGGGCCTCCCGGGCTAGCTGTGTGCCCTTGGGCAATGCACTTGACCTTTCTGAGCCTCGGTTTCCTCCTGCCTGTGGGGGAGCAGCTCCAACCCTCAGGGCAGGGGCAAGGAATGAGGGAGAGGAGGCGAGCCAGCGCCTCTGAGACCTCAGGACCCAGCCCGTCTCTGTTGCCGTCCTTCACCCCACAGAGGCCTCCTGAGCTGTGACAGTGCACCAGCCCCGTGCGCTGGTCCTACGTCCATCACTCTGATCCCACCAATCCCGGGAGGATTGTCCGCCAGAAGGGAACTCGTGGGAGTCACAGGGCTGGTGAGGAGAGGGCGGTGCTGGGACTGCACCTCAGAGCCTCTGCTCTCTCCTGGGCCGGTGCTGGGGTTTCTCTCTGGCTCCTGGAATTTGGGGTGTGTACAGCTCAGCATGAAACACGAGAGATGTAAGGAATGTTCTGCTATGGAAACCTCCCAGATTTACCAGGGTGCAGAGCAATTTCTTTCTGATTAACAAAATGTCACAGGTCGTGTATGACCACTTTTAATGTTGAATCTCTCCTGATTCCCTCACTCCCACAATCTGCTGATTTCCAGGTTTCTCCTCCGCCTCCAGCTCTGCTGGTGCCTCTGAAGCGAGGCCCTTTAGTGTCCCTGCCCCACAGCTTCCTTCCGTCACAGCTTCTGCCACGAGTTCTGCAGGGGCCTGGTCCAAGGATGTCCTAGAGCCTGCTGTGTGGAGGGAAGATGACAGAAGGTCACGAGGTGACCCCCCTGCCTTCCGGAGTCTGGCTCCCTCCTGGGACCCTGGGGTGGGGGTGGGAGCCACACAGGGACCAACATTGACAATCCAACGACACTCCCAGAGGCCTATGGAAGCAAAACAAAAAGGCAATTGACCCTGAGAATCAGGGAGGGCTCCCTGGAGGAGAAAACATCTGAGATGAGTCTTGATAAACAAGTGCCAGGCCAAAGCAGGTCCAGGGGACTCACCTACAAGGTCGTATTTATTGATGGATGAGTGACAGAGTGAGTGAACAAATGAATGAATGAATCTAATTGAGACCTTTTGTTTGACAGCAGATGGCTCGGGTGAACTTTAGGCTCTTTCAGAGCCTAGTGAGCCGACCCCTCTGCCCCTCTGCTTTCCTGGGGGGAAAATTCCCTTACCCCTTTGCTGCGGGAGGCCTCAGGCCAGCTGACGCAGACACACCGGAGCCTCCCTCCCCCCTGGGGGTGTCCTGGGCTCTTCATTTTGGAAGCTCTGGGTTTCTCTCCTCGTGGGTTTGCTCATACCTTCCAAGAGGCAGCAGAGTTGTGGGGAAGGGCACAGACCTGGGCTCAAAGCTTACTTCTGCTCCTTCCTAGCTGTGTGACGTCGGGCAAACCACCACACCTCTCCAAGCCTCAGTGAGATATTGTAGCAACGCCTACCTTGTGGGAGGTTGGTTGTTACAGGAACCTGAGTCTCATTCCCTTCCCACAATGTACATTTTTAGCTCTTTCCACCAAGCAGTGGAGAGTATCTTCCCCAGCCCTTCAATCTGGGCTGTATGTTTGGACAAGAGAATGTGGTAGAAGTGACATGGGAACCCGGGCTTTCAAAAGCCTTGAGCTTCTGAGCCCCGTGGCCTCCAGGTGGACGAGCCTGGGCCACCCGCTGGAGGACGAGAGACCATGTGGGGCTGAGTCAGCCCATTTGTCTCAGCCACGATGGGCAATGCTGACCTGCCAATGACCCCCTGGCTGACCGCAACGGCATGAGCAGGCCAGCCACACTCAGACTGAAACTGTGCAGCTGCCCCGCAGGCTAAGATAAGCTCATACTTATTGTTTTAAAGCATTGTGTTTTATTGTTGTTTGTCACACAGCATTAATTTGGCTGACGCCTCTTCATGGGGTTCTTGGGAAGATGAGATAAACTAGTAGTTACAAAAAAGGAGCTTAGAATCACTACTGGACACATGGCAAGCATTCAGTGGGCACTGTCTCGGGGGTGCTTGTCTTTGTTATTGAGTGAAGACATGGGTGGGCAGTACCCCCTACTCTCAGTGACTCCCCACTTATGTCACCATCAGCCTGGGCATCATGGTGCTGTCCCTCAGGAGCTGTGTGGCCTCGGGCAAGTGCCTTCACCTCTCTGAGCCTGAGAGTGGAAATGAAGCCATCTGCCTGGCAGAGCTGGTGGGAGCCTCCTTTTGCAGCTGTGACCTATGGCCTGAGCCATCCAGGTTCCTGCTCCAGGGTGTGGAGGTGGGACTCAGGTGGAAGGACACCATTTGCTGGTGGCCAAGATGGGCCACGGTCTAGCACGAGCCAAATGGCTGAGTGGAGGTGATGCTGACATGGATGCTTGTTATCCTCACCACCTCCTCGGGATGCTGTCTTCTCCCCTAAAGTTGAGTTGTCACTCCTTCCTTCAGGTTCCCACCCTGACCTTTAGACTCCTCTCAGAACACATGAACGGGATGTTGCCGTTCTTGGGAGAAAAGCTCAAATCCCTTAGGTGGCATGTGGGGGGCCCTGTACAGTCTGGCCCTCACTTCCCCTCCTCCAGCCTCGTTTCCCACCAGGCTCCCCCGACACTCTGCCTTCCAGTCACACAGGCCTTGGACCTCCACTGTCCAACAGCTGACCACCCTTGGAGCCTTTGCAATGGCTGCTTCTCCATCTAAATGCCGCCCATCCCCAATCTCACCCCTCAGATCCCAGATTCACCTTTCTGGTCTGCAGGGAAACCTCTGTGGCAGGCTGGCGTGACCTTGGCTGCACTCGGGACTTTACACGTCTCCTTGTGGCTGATTAGTCTGTCTCCCCCTCTGGACAGCAAGCTCCACGGGGCAGGGACCATGGTACATTGGCTTAATTCCCCTGACACAGTGGCTATCGCATAGCAGGGGCTCAACAACTGTGTTAAAGAAATACATGAATGTTGTCACTGCAGGGTCAATGGGACCTGTGTCCTTGAGCAAGACCTTACCACCAGAATAGAGAGGGTGCTAGGAGAGCATAGGGTTTACCCTGCTCATGGGGAGAAGTTCCCAGGTAGGAGAAACAGCAGGAGCAGCAGGGGAAACTGAGGCCTAGAGTGGGGAGGTAACCTGTCCAAGGTCACTCAGTGAGTTGGTGACAGAACAGAGACCAGGATTTGAACTCCTGACCTGTGGTTGATGCCTCAGTTCAGCCCGAGTCACATGGGTCTCAGGTCTGGGTGGTGGTCCAGAAGCCCAAGCCGGGAACAGACGAGGGAGGGTGAGTTTGGGCAGGGGGTGTGGGCCTGGGTGGAGGGTGATGAAATGAAGCCCATGGAGTAAATATATATCTTCCCTCTGGCTCTGCAGGGAACTGTGAATGAGGGTTGCCCCAGTCCTGACGGGGCAGACTTGAACCTGATGTCAGGGTAGCCTGGGATGACATTGTCACAGGCTCACAGCGAAAGGAGAAAAATCAGGCCAATGCAGACCCCTGGTGTAAGGTTGCCAACTGCTAGCACCTCCGAAATGAGCGTCACCTGGTCCCAGTTTGGGAAATGTCATATGGAGGCATTTAAAAGTCAGTGGGATTTAACGAGGAACTTGCACAGAGCTGGCTGGACTTTCTGGAGAGTGTGAGGTGGGGCTGGAGGCGTGAGCTGGTGTCTGCTCCATTCCTCTAACATAGGGTGTAATAAATCCCCGTCCAGACGGAGCTCGCGGTCCGATGGGAGGGTCGCGGATAACGAACGAGCATAATTTCAGGCAGTGACAGGTTCCGTGGGGAGATTGAACAGGGCGGTGAAGTGGAAGTGACGAGAGTGCTTGAGTACCAGCTGGGGTCCCAGCAGGAGACGGGTGACATGACAGTCAAGTCGGGCATCTGAGGGGAGTGTGACAGGGAGCGTGCTCACGAGGGGTGGGCAGGGAGTAGGGAACCTCCGCAGAGGGGCTGCCTTCCCCCGTCAGTCTCACCCGGGCAGGGGGAGAGCGGCCACGGGAGCCCAGAGGGGAGAGCTGGGTGGAGAGGCCCTGTGAGGAGGGCTCCCTGACAGGAGCTGACACCCCCGATCTGGGCAGAGCCGGGCAGCCCGGATGCTCTGCAGGGAGGGACCCAGGGGGACCGACACCCTGATCTTCCTCCTTGCTTCCCTAATCTCCTGCTGGGGCTCCCCCTTGACTGAACCCACCTGGAAGCCACAGGAGCCCGGGGCCCCTTGATGCGACCAGTCCAGTCAGCCCCTCTCGGGCACAGAGCAAAGGGACAGGGGTGGAGGGAGGATCTGGGGGGCACTTGAGGGACCCGCAGCACAGGGGAGAAGTATTAATTTATCATTGGGCTTGGGACGGTAACCTGGAAGAGATGACAGTGGAGCTGACATCTGACTGTGAAGAGGGCACAGCGGGGGCCCAGGAGTCGAGGGGCAGGTGCCGTGGTACCCTGCGGGCCATGCGTGGGAGCTGGAGTTCTACCTCAGGTGCCGGGGGGGGGGCCATGGGCTCGCTTTAGACAGAGGAGTGATGTGAGCCAGCTCCTCCGTGGGGGTACGGCGTGGGACCAGGCAGGGCCCGGGGAGCAGGGTCTACAGAAGGTGAGAGGCCTGGACCAGGGTGGTTGGTGGGGGATAGAGAGCCACGGCCAGAGGAGGGTGTGTTTTAGAGGGAGAACCCCAGAACTGACAGGTGAGACGTGGGGACAGGGGACTCCACGGCTTAGGGCTTGGGTCAGTGGGGATGGGGTGGGGCTGTACACTGAGCTGGGAGAGCTGGAGGAGGAGCCAGGGAAAGGGAGACAATCAGAGTCCCATTTGGACATGAAGGTCAAAGATGCCCTCGAGGCCTCTGAGGGAAGGTGCCAGGGCGGGCCTTTTAAACGTGAAGCTGGCCATTTAGAGGACAGGGGCTTATCTTTGAAAGGGTGCCTTTCTTGCTATTTTAACTTCATTTTAACAGAAGGATTTATTATGTATGTAATAAATATATAATATTTATTTATTCATTTATTTATTTATTTTTTAAAGAGAGGGAGAGAAATATCAATGTTGGTTGCCTCTCACACGCCCCCAACTGGGGACCTGGCCTGGAACCCAGGCATGTGCCCTGGCTGGGAATAGAACCCTATTATCTATAATAAATAATATGTAATAAACCCTTCTGTTAAATGTATAGCATATTAAGCAGCCGTCTGCTCTGGGCACCATCCTGGGAGCAGAGGCTGAGCTGGCTGCTGGCCAGAGGAGGCCGCAGGAGCCTGGGCTCGGGCAGGGACCACGTGGAGCTGGCGGGTCTCTCCTCACACCCTGCATGGGCCCAGGCTCCCAGCAGTCTAGCCACCCCAGCCATGGCAACGCAGTTGTGAGGAAGGCACCAAGAGAGCCCTCAGGATCGCCTAGTCGCTGGGCCCTGGATTGGAAGCTTAGCTGACGTGATGAACCTACCAGCAAAGATGGGTGTGGCATGAAAGGCATCTGAGGCAGAAGGAAGACCAGCCCCGAGCACCCAGGAGGCCAAACTGCCAAGCAGATTCGTGTCAAGACAGCCTGGGATGAGCCCTCTGGTCTCTGCCCAACACCACCCGGGAAGAGGGCTCGGGGGCTAGGGTCTCAACGCGTTTGGACAAGCTCGGCCTGGGACAGGGCAGGCATGGGCCTCAGGAGCTCTGCAGCCTTCATGGCTGGGACTGTGGGGCCTTCTGGGACACGTGACCTCTCTGGGCCTCAGTTTCCTCAAATGGTAGATGGGATGAAGAGTACTTCTCCTGCTCAGGCTGCTGTGCGGTGAGAGAGGTTGTGTGAGAGGCACCGGGCAGGGCCAGCAGACTCTGCTCCACCAACACTTGGTCCGTCATCACCACGGTAGCCTAGTAAAAACGTCACTGTCCTCTGTCACCTGCCTCAGAGACTCCCAGAGTGTTAGGATCCTGAGACCGCTCCTGGTTCAGTGCTCTTCATTCAGCTGCGAAGAGGCAGAAGCCCAGAGAGAGGAGGCGGGACTGCCAAGGGCCGCGGTGGAGTGGAGCCCTCTCTGGCGCTACTGCCTGTGAGGTCGACCTGTTTGCACCCGACATCGTGGAGTTTGCAGGCGATTTAAAGGCCACGTTGATGTGGGCAATGGAGGGCCATGTGGTGGGGGGCTGCAGAGAAGGGAAAGGAGCAATTTTTAGGCCTGAGATGTCTACACTGGCTCCCGAGTCTGGCCCAAGTCTCTGAATAACTCTGATGGCTGTGTAGACAGGCCTGAGTCTCCATGGTCCCAGACGTATGTGTCACTGGAGGTGGGACATGCTGGGAACCAGGAGACAGACAAGCTCTACCCGCCCTGGGGCAGAGGAAAGGGCAGGAGGCATGAGGCCAGGAGGGGTCTCCAGCTGGTGAACTGGGAGGCTGTACCAACTTCCTTCACTAATATGGAGGTTCCAGGCCCCAGGCCCCAGGCTCCAGGTCCCGGGCCTGGTGGGGAGTTCCAGAGACGAGCAGCTCTGCAAACAGGCCGGGTGTGTGCTCTGGGGGTGCCCAGGCCAGGCCAGTCTGGGCCAGTGTGGCCTGGTACCCGTGTGGGTGTCAGCGGGCCAAGGCAGGTTTTCAGGCAGGTTCGCCAGTGAGGGGAGGAGGGTGGGAGAGCCAGCAAGACGAGGCTTCGGCCCGTGTGCAGGGGAGTGAACCCGGCTGGGACAGAGCCTGGACAGCACTACAGGGGCGGTAGCCTCAGGTGTCCCTTGTCTGATGCTTCTTTTCCAGAGTCCCCATTCTAGTCTCGCTCAGCTGGGCCAAGGAAGGCTCCTTGGCCTGGGTCAAACACCCTTCACAGCTGCCAATTAATTTCAGTTTGTCATAAATTGTTAACTGTTTGCTAATTGACACAGACTGGACAGCCCCTGGTCTCTGGTCTCAGAGTGAAGGGTGAAAGAACCAAGGCGCTGCCTGCAGTCAGCAAACTGACATGGTCCGCGTTCACCGCCCGTTCTGAGCCAATTACCTGCTGCTACGTGCAGCTCTTGTGAATCTGAAGCAACGCCCTTATAGGCCACTCGTAGATAATTAGCGCGACGCAAGGGCAGTGGTGAGGTTCGTGTGGAGGGAGGTGTGTTTCCCGCACTCGGGGCTGTGGGAGGGAGGGACTGACATGGGGTGGGGCTTACAGCCTCCTAACAGACTGGCTTCTCCGGTATCCCCACAGCGTGACCTTGGCAGCCTGGACCCGGGTCAGGGGTCTCAGATCGTAAGGGCCTGTTCCCAGACTGCCACCTTGCTACCAGGGCCTGTGGCTTCAGAAAACGACAAAGCCTTTGTGCTTGGGAGCTTTTCTAAAATGGTGTAATAATATCAAGCCTCCCAGAATGTGAGACTTAGGATAGTGGTCAAACTCGGTGGATGTTGCCGGAAAGAAGGGCCGAGTGAACAGATCGGGCAGCAGGTCCTGAGGACGGAATCCTGCACCCCAGCCCACTGCGTGCGATAAAGGAGGGTGCGGAGGGTGCAGAGGGTGCAGAGGGTGCAGAGGGTGGGAGCTGTCCCCAGAGGACGTGAGGCCTCGGCTGGGCCTTGAAATGTGAGTGCAAGTTTCCTGGCTAGACGAGGTGGAGGAGTGTTTCAAGGGGAGGGTGGCTGCTGCCACAGCAGAGCGAGGGGCAGGCCCTGGGGCTCCTGTGCTGAAATGTGGCCCATTTCTGGGCACCTGGCCAGCAGGGTTGTTGGAAAAGCTTAAATGTACTTAACCCTGTTCACAATTTTTAGAGCCAACTGTCTGATGTTGGGCAAGTTACTTAACCTTCCCGTGCCTTAGTTTCCCCATCTGTGAAGTGGGGACAATGACCCCGGGCCGGGTGAGGAGTGAAGCTGTGTGAAGTGCTTCAAGGGGCGCCCGGCCTGCAGGCGTTATGGGAGCAGTTGTTGGGACTGGCGCTCACTGGGTGGCCGGTACCCCTGGGTCCCTCTAGTCCTCAGAACACTGGCTGGGCGGGGCGGTGGGATCTTTGGAGAATCTGAATCCCTGGAGGTCACAGGGCTGAGCCGGTGAGCGGGCGCTGAGATCTGCCCTGTCTGTCTGACTTGGGAGCCCGCCCAGTGCCCAGAGCAGTGTCTGACCTGTGGTGGGGGCCGCCCTCCCCCCACCCCTCTGGGG
>CM052542.1:17237589-17330859 GCA_028533065.1 Trachops cirrhosus | reverse complement strand
GCTGAGATCTGCCCTGTCTGTCTGACTTGGGAGCCCGCCCAGTGCCCAGAGCAGTGTCTGACCTGTGGTGGGGGCCGCCCTCCCCCCACCCCTCTGGGGGAGGCTCCTACAGCACCAGCCCCTTTGAGCCCAGATCCAGGGGTTCACACAGAGACCCCCACATGCCCGTGGAGAAGGGCCATCTGCGCCCCAGACCCACAGGGTGGGGGACACTCTCTCCTGCCTTGTCTCACCTCCCCGGAAGCCTCTGAGTCTCAGCACACAGAGGACCTTCTCACTCAGTGCCTTCCGAGGGAGAGAGGGAGACAGGGGTCCTCCTCCCTCCGAGGGGCTCACTGAGGCCCCATCACCAGCCTGCCTGCAGCGAGTGCGGGAATGGCGCTGGGGGTAAAATCTGCACCTGGATGAGCCCCTGCTGGAGAAATTGATTTGTGTACACATGGAAATTCTCCGCAGACTTGTCTTCTAACATTTATTCTGGAAACTGGAACATGCAGATAAGGCAGCGCCTGATGCTGGAACCAGAATAAATTTGCATTCTCTAAGCCACAGAGAGCTGCATTTAGACAGCACTGGGTGGGGGTGGGGGTGGGGGTGGCGGTGGTGCAGGAAGAGGGAAGCCTGCCTCAGCCAAATTAAGGTTCCGACGGGGGCCTTTTCTTCAGTAACAAAAGCCCACCTGTGAGAATCCCGGTACCTTAGCACTCAACAGTCCTAAAATCCTAGAGTTTTAGACCCGTTAGTCTTAAAATTGTCCCTTAATAGAATCTTAAAACCATAACATTTCAAGTCAAAATCACAGGATTTTAGAACTTAACCATTAGCTTGACCAGACCCTTGACCAGCACCTGAGTCCCCTCCACCATGTTCCAACAAGTGGCCTCCAAGCCTTTGAGCTACCCTGGGGCCATCTCCTCCAGGCAGCCCTCCATGACCACTCATCATCCCGTTAAGAAGACCTTGGAGCAGGCCCTGAGACAAGGAGCAGGCCATTGAGGAAAAAAATTTCTAGCCAGAGGAAACAGCAAGTGCAGAGGCCCTAAGGTGGGAACGCACCTGGTGTGGTTGAGGGAGAGAGACCTGGCTTCTAAATGTGCGGGCGTGGGGTGGGGTGGGGGGTGGGCAGGACGAGCGGTGAGGAGCCTCGACTGGACTCTGTCCTCCGCCCCAGCCTAGCCTGCTGTGCTCCTTGGGCGAGTCACAGCCGCTCCGTGATGCCTTTGCTCCTCGACCCAGGGCGTGGGGGCTGATGAAGCCAGAGGTCCTTCCAAGGCCAGGCATGCCGGGAATGCGCCAGATCCCCTGAAGAGGAAGACAGGACAAGGAGGACGTACGTGCTGGTCTTCTCGGTCTTTCTCAAGTCGCACGGAACAGCCCGGCAGCCCAGGCTGACAGGCCGAGAAGGCACTCCCCGTGGAAGTGAACGCAGGCTCCGTTTCAGGAGCACTGCAGTCCTGAACGTGCTTATGTCAAAGTAATCGCACCTCCTGTTCTCTGCTTCTTTCAGTTGCAGAACTGAAGGGTTTTTAAGTGCTTAGCTTGTGGCCCAGGGAAGGGAAGGCGGAACCCAGGTTGGCCTGCGGACTCGGCCCTTTGTGGTGGCCGAGGTGGGTGGCCACGGTGGGGAGCCTCTCTCCCCACGCTGCCGCCGTGTGAACACGGTTTCCTGCCAGCACAGGGACGAGGATGGACTTCGATGCCTGTCTCAGGGAGGCACTTGCCAAGCAGTCCCAGAAGCAAGGCTCTGAGTTGCTGGTGGCTTATGTGGGAGATGGCTTCTGCACAGGATGAGGGAGTACAGAGAGAGGGCCAGGAAGGGAGAGGAAGGTCAGATAAAGGCCATGACTTCCAAGTGCTGACCTCAGAGCAGGACCCACACACAGCGGGGCCAGGCACTGTCGGTGACGGTCACGGGGACTCTGGTCACGTGGGGCAACTGTACCTGAGCTCCCATCTGGGGAGGCCATGCTCTGCACCTTTCCTGGACCGCAGGGTCTCTCCCTGTCCCACCCTCCCTGTTCCCACTCGTCTCCTCCCCGGGGTCTGCAGCGGCTCCGCCCCACCTCTCCCTTTCCTTCTCCCACTTAACAAACAGCTTCACTTAAAAAGCCATCTGGGAGGATGGATGGCACAAGGCACATTTTGTAGAATAAGTTTTCAGGGAGAGACTCCAAGAAATGAAAGGCACAGCCCTTGCGATTCCAATCTTAGTAGGCCCCAGAACTCTGCCTGTCGGACTTCTGCGGCCGTGGAATGAGTCACCTGTGCCGGGCTCTCAGCCACCTTGGTCCCCACTACCCCCACACCGCCAGAGCCTGGCGAGTCCTTGGAGGTGGGCAAGTCTTAATTAATCTCTGTATTCCCAGCTTCTAGGTCTGCGAACCAGAAGTCAGTAAATATTTGTTGAATTAATGAAAATAGGCCTGTGTTGAAGACACGACCTCTGTGAAGACGTTTGCATTTTAACAGAGAGCAGAGCCTCGAGTCACAGGAATGAAGCTTCCACGGTAGCATTTCGGGCACCTGGAATCTGGGGACAGACGCTTCCACTATTGTGCGGCGTCTGGAGGAGGCAGGTGGAATTTTCCATGCACGGCTTCCTGGTGTAAAACAACCGCGTGGTCTGAAAAGCACCAAAGTGCCATGAAACCAGATGCATTTCCCCTTGGACTCCCGGGTGGGAGGAGGCTTCTGTTGGCTTTCCCTGGGCTGGTTCTGGTCGACAGAACATTCCTTCCCCACAGCTGCACCCCACCCGCTTCTGCGTGGCAAAGCCCAGCTGACCTTCCCACCGCGGCTCTCCGACACACGGCCACCAAGCCTCCCCATCAGTGCAGCTCTGCCTGCGGCGGAGGACACCCTAATGTCAGCTGAGACGTGAAGAAGCCTGTTCTGCAGCCGAGACATTGCCACGTCAAACCCGCTCGCTGCCCTGGCTGCTTCTCCCAGGCTACTTTGGGGCCCATCCTCACCACTGGGCGCTGCTCCAGTCCTCCCGCCACGCGCCCCTCTTGCCCCAGCTCTGGGCACTGACAGCCTCTTTGCTCTCGAGACTGTCCCCTCCAGCCTGACCCTCAGCGGCACAAAGCTGACAGGGTCCCTCCCTGCTGGAAACCCAGCCCAGGCTCCACGGTGTCCTTGGGTCACAGCCCAAACTCCTCAGCTCTGCACCAGCCACCAGCCACACAGAGGCACCAACATTAGCCAGGTACACACCGGGCAAGCGCCTGTCCCTGCTTTTTTGCATCTGCCCTTCCCCTGCCTGGATGCCCTGCCCTCCCTGTTGGCATGGCGAGCTCTTACTCACTCCTCAACACCCAGCCGCAACTTCCCCTTGTCTGTGAAGCCCTCCCCTCCTTCAGGTCTGGGACCTGCCTGGTTCTGCTGACGCACCTCCGATGATTCAGCCCCTGCTCCCAAGTCCACCCTGTGGCCGGGCCCCAGAGCAGGCCCCCTCCCCACCCATGAGTGACTCCCATGAATGTCGTGTCTCTAGTCTTTCTGTACCCAAACTTGAGCTCTCCCCTCCTGGCTATAGGTCACAGGTACCCAAGGCTGCTCCCAACACCTGGCTTTCTGGAATCTTTTATTTGCCTGCTGGCCTGAGAACCTCTACATCCAGTAGCTGGACCTATCTTAAGTCCCCACCCCAGCTTCTTCCCCAGGTAGTTGGGGGTGAACTGGCCCCCAAAGCAGTCTGTGAGGGGTGGAAAGAATCAGAGGGACCTGGGTTTGAATCCTGGCTCTGCTAAAAACTCGCTGTGTGATGTGAGTCAAGTGTCTAAACCTCTCTGGGCAGCAGTTTCCTGGTTGGTAATGGACATGCTAATACCTCTCCTGGGGCATCCTGAGGATGTGGCATCCTGGCCAGAGGAGGCCTCACACCCGTGTCACCCTCATTTCTGCTCTCCTTCCCTCCTTTCTTGAAGCTCGGAAGGTGAGGCCCCTTCCCTAAGGTCACACAGGAAATCGAGGGGTCCAGGGCCTGTCACTGTCTCCTGAGCAGGGCTCCTGCTCCCCTCCCACTACACCTGCACCCCCCGCCAGTCTCTGTACATCCCGGAGAATTTAATGACTCAACGTGACTAACACTTCCCACTCCTCTAAGAATCGAGCTCAACACCTATGTTTCCCGCATGGGGAAACTGAAGCCCAGGTGGGAAATGGCCAGTCACACCTGGGGTAGGTGGCAGAGACGGGACTGACATCCTCCCCAAGGTCTTTTCTATTGCCTCCTTGGGGGCAGCCGGCGCCGGCGGAACTCTGCTGAGAGGAAGGGTCTGAGGCTGGGATTGTTATAATTATTGTCATCGTTATCCCTGTGCAGACATGACGGGGATCTGGTTGAGAGCCAAGTGGGAGAAGAGAAACTCAAGGGTGGAGGCTCGGGGGGCTGCTCCCCAGGAGGGGAGACTGTCCCCAGGCAGTGCCTCAGTGCCTCACCTGGATGCTCTTTCTTTCCGCAGGTTCATTGAGCAGCTCCTGCCCGGGGCCAGGTCCCACATGTGGGTGGTTGTGGTCACGCTGAGCCCTCTGCCAGGCTGGGACGTCCCGATTCCAGCAGCACAATCACCATTTACTGGGCGCGGCCATCACATATAGTCCTCACAACACGCCCACGAGGGAGGCAGCTGGAGGACAGCCCCGTTTTCCCGGTGAGGCAGCGGAAGAGGCCGGAGTGGTTGGGCTGCGTGCTAGAGGCCTGTGAGGAAGGGAGTCTCCCTGAGGAGGGAGCTGAGGCCTAGAGAGGGTCCAGAGCTCACCCAAAGCCGTTCCGTGTTTTCCCTCCTGCCTGACCCTACTCCCAGCTCGCCCAGTGGGGGCTGAGCTTCGCCCACCCTCACCCCCCAGGCAGGGTGACCCCTAGAGCAAGATGAGGCTAAGTTTACAGGGGGTCTTTAAAAATGATAAATCAGATCATGTCACCCTCTGGCTGAAGGTCTTCTGTGGCTGGTGAGGGGACTCTGTCCTTCGGTGCTGAGTCTCACGACCTCCCAGCCAACCAGGTGCCAGTGCCGGGGCAGCTGCAGCCACAGTGTAACTCCGAGGCTCCGGGAAGATGCCGATTCACATGCCGGCGGTGCTCCGGCTTCCCAAAGTCTCCAGTCCTCACAACGACCCCTCCGGGGTACACAGTGGATCCCCACCTTACACGGGAGCAAGCCGAGGCTCCCAGAGGTGAAGTGATGCACCCAGGTGCCCACAGCTTAGAAACTACAGATCCACGCCCAGGGCCGCCTGGCCCCGAAGCCCTTTGTTGGCCCCTCCGAGGTCTCACTTTGGGAAGGCAGCGAGATTGATTGTGTGTCTGCAGCTGGCCCCGCTGTTCCCGGCTCCCCAGCTGACCGGCCCGAATAGCAAGTGTTTTATTACTTACATCACATCCAATAAGTATCACCCCTTTGGCTGGACATTGAGAAATGGTCTCAGCCACCGAGGTGGAAGGTGAAAGAGGAATTGCTGAGAAAGGGAAACGATCAGCTGGACAGAGGCTGCGGTGGACCCGGAGGCAGAGAAGGACCCAAGGAGGCCGGCCAGGGGGTGGGGGCAGTGGGCTTCCAGCCCAGCCATCCCACCGCCGGCTCCTGTTGAACTGGCAGCCCGTTAGCCTCTCTGAGCCTTGGCTTCCTTCTCAGTAAAATAGCTCTGGCCAAGCACAACCTTTGGGCATCTCCATTCCTGGAAGTTTCATTGACGCTGACTCTGCTGGACCCTGTTACCTCCTCTGTCCTTCCTGCCTTTGCACGTCTGGTGGCTCTGCCAGGACCCTCCTCCCCTCCTGTGGCCTGTCCCCACTCCCCTGCCCCTGCCCCTGCCCTTGACGCTCACCCTCCTGACCCTGGCCGAAACACCTCTTCCTCCAGGCAGCCCCCGACTGCCCCATCCTGCACTGTCTGCCTGCTCTGCCCACAGCCTCATCCCCCTTCCCATGGTGTGGAATCTGTCCTGCTCAGTGCTGCATCCCCAGGGCTTATGATGGGGCCTGCACATAGTAGGTGTCTAATAAATGGGTGATATTTATTTACTCGATAAATATATATTGACCACCAACTGCATGCCAGGCTCCACCTGGGTGCTGGGGAGCCTGTGGACGAGGGGGCGCAGGGCATTTGGAGGCTCTGGGCCACACCAGCCCTTCTCCCTCTACCTGTAGGCTGTCCCGGCTTCTGTGTGCACCATCCATACCCCCTGCTGCATCCCCCAGGGCCCATCACAGGGCAAGAGCAGTCCTGGCCATCTCTGAGTGGCCCCAAGAGCTGCTGTGGAAACTGCCCTCGCTGTGCTGTGGGTGGTCTGGGCTGAGGTGCCCCTGGAGCTTAGCAGAGAGACAGGAGCTGGATATTCATAGCAGAGGGTGGGGCACCCAATGCAACAGGCTGTGAGCCAACATGCAAACGAATTCCACAAACTGGGATCCAGTTGGTTGGGGCCGCTGTGCAAAACTGTGACCCAGGAGGACCACTCCGATTCTGGGCAAGCCCCGCCCCTGCTCTTCCAGTCGTGGCTGCCTTTGCTGTTCCTTCAGGTGCCCCTTCTTTCTGTTCTCCAGGATGCTCTGGGTCCAAACTTCCTGCTGTTCCTCCCTCTCTGGGTCTTGTTCCCCATTTGTGGAAGCGGAGAGGTGATGCCCACTGACCAGCCTGTGGCCTTCCTCTCAGGAAGTCACACAGTATGCACTGGATTAATGAAGACACTCAGACAAAGAACAGTGCTTGCCTTGTAGGAGTTCACTTGGTACCAGGAATATCACAGGCACTCAAGTAATGAATAAGAAACCGCCTTGTGGGGGCAGCCAGAGGGTGGGGACACACACGCTCTGCTGTGGGACCGCCCGCTGGGCCCTGCGTCCCCGCAGAGCGAGCCACCGAATGCCGGCCCCAGCCTGGTCCCACAGGCAGAGAGAATGGTGGCAGCGGAGCTAGAGACTCACCCGCCACTTCTCAAAGGTCTGGGCTCACTGGTGACCCCGTCAGACTGTCATTGCCGGTCCTCGGCCTCCTCCCTCGGAGCCCAGCCCGGCGCATGGTCCACACACAGTCGACGCTTCAGGCCATCCCGGACCCATGACAGGAGCACGGTCAGATGTCCATACACCATACGAATATCTAAAAATCATAACATGTTGACAATAGACTATATCCTATCCTGTGACTTCAGTGAATATAATTTTATAACGACCTAGAAAGCCAGATTTGATTTTAAAGCTTCAAAGGCTTCCATGTTCCTCACCGGGCTGTGTAGGTGTGGGGAGAACCGGCCTTGGCTCCGACTTCCCACCCCTGGATCCACCCGGCCCCGCGAGAGGCCTCATGCTCACACGCCGCAACGTTTGCCAGCGGCTGCCCCTTGGGCCCGGGTGCTCGCACCGGTGCCCAGGCCACACTCAGGAGCACAAACCAGGGAAGAGGCCCCCCGCACACACTCTGGACTCGGGAAGTGGGCTCCAGGCCATTTGGGTGGGGAATTGCGGGGTGCCGGGCACCTGAACCACAGTCTGCAATGACGGAGCTCCTTAGCTGTGCAGACTTCTCGTCCCGGGGCGTGGTGACAAAGGAGAAGGACCAGAGTGGGCCCTCTGAGGTGCAGGGTCCGGGGTGCAGCCTTTGCCCAGGTCTGAGGATGGTATGAAATCCAGCCTGTCCACCTGCCCCGCTGTCTGTCTGGTTTTCAGTGGGAGTGACCCAAGAGGCTGGAGCAACCCATTAGGGAGAGTGAGACTCACAGACCCAATGCCAAGGCCACAGCCAAAGTTCCAGGGACAGCACCAGACTTAGGGCCCAGAGCCTCAAGGAACAGGGTGAACAACTCATCCTGGTTTCCCTTATTTTTCCAAAATTCCCATAGTCCTGGGCAATTCAAGACAGCTGGTCACCAGAATAAGGACAGAGTGGCCAGAAAAGGGCCTGCACCCAACAGATGGGAATCAGGCATCCGGAACTAGAGCCCCGTCAGCCTCCCGCCCCGTGCAGGGGAGAGGGCCCAGGTGGACCTGGCGCCCGACTGCCCGGCAGGGCCAAGGGTGGGGCTGACGGGCCCGCCGACGCCCACTCCGCTTCCCCGAGCATCCCGGTCTGCGCCGTCAGGTGCAGGCACCTGCAGGCAGATCCACAGTTCATTCAGAGCAGAACAATTCAACCTGCCCCGTAAGGACCCCATGCTTCAAGCACTCCCACTCGTTCCACAAATAAATACATGTTAAAGAGCCGTATCTGCTCAGGAGTTCATGACTTTTCTAGAGTTATCTCCTCTAATGGATCTTCCGTAAGAATGAACAAGAGATACTTTCATTTAACAGAAAAGAAAGAGGAAAGGTTATCAGCTAGTCGAGAAAAAATTCTGATTTTAACATAATGCGGCTTAAAAGGAAGGGCTACATTTTGCCAAATAGCCGGCGATGAGCTTCTCACCACTATTTGTTCACAGCAGCCGAGGGAAAGAGTGCTGAGACCGGGGCCCCGCCATTAAGCGGGCGGAGGAGAAAAATGCTTTCAGAGATCCTCAAGGTAAACGCACAGTTTCCTGCTCACAGAGAATCCATTTCTGCAGCCTGAGGTCAGGCCGGACCTGCCTGTCAAAGCCAGACGGAGAGACACGGGGTGGCAGAGGGCAGGAGAGGGGCAGCCCCTCTGGGATCCTGGAAGGGACACGGGAACTAATGATCGTGTGGGAATGACAGCTCTCCCGTGGGTCCAGGGCTTCGCCGTCGAAAAGGCCCTGCAGAGCCCGTCTCGGGGTGACGGCTGCCGCCTCTGCTCCGGCGCCTCTTCTGTGCCAGGCACTTTGCGAGGATTACCTCACTGCGTCTCTCCTTCACTTGTAGAGAGGGGCTGTTACTATTGCCATTTTGCTGGAGAGCCTCAGGGAAGGTGGGGGGCGGGGGCCTGGCCCAGGGCCACACTGCCAGGAGGCTGTGGAGCAGGGCACAGGTCCCAGAAGCGCTATTACAGAACCCACGTCCCCGGTCTGTGTGACCGGGCAGGGGCGAGGAGGGAGCCCATCTATCAGGGAACTACCATCCACCAGCTGCTGGCGTGCTTCACATTTCAGGGTGTATTACCCCCACTGCAGTCCTTGGGAAGTGTCACTGTCCCCTTCTTTGCTCCGTCACAGAGAACTGTGACTGGAGTAGGCTGCAGCCAGTCCCATCTGTTCACACCCAAGAGCTCCACCTGCAGGAGGGTGGCCCCTGGGATGCATGCCCACCGGGTGCCTGCACTCCTCTCCCTCCTGGGACCTGCCCCCCGACTTTGAGCACCGCCTCCTGGGCTGCTGCCCAGTCCTTCGCTGGGCTTGCTGCTGATCGTCCACCCCACTGGTGGCTGCCGTGTCCACGCCTGCTCTGAGGGGGCCTGCGGCGGGGCTGGCAGGGAGGGGCTGGCTCATCCTTGCAGGCGGCCTGAGCCTCTACCGGGGTTCTCCTGGAGCTGCCCACCCAGTGGGAGTGTCCACCTCAGCCTCTTAGGAGTGAGACCTTAACCACCATGTCGCCAGAGTCATGGTGCCCTGCGGGGACAGAGGTGGCACAAAAGAATCCTCTGTTCTCAGCGGGCTGTCCGGGATTGGCCCAGCCCAGCCTCTGACTTGCTGGGTGAGCTGGGACGGTCCACGTCACACCTCTCTCTAGACCTTGGTGTCTCTGACTGGCGGTGATGCACTGAGTTTTTGTCAGGAGTCTTCCCAGCCCCAGTTTTCTAGAAGGTCCTGGCCTTTGACAAGGAGTCCATTACATTTCCACACTCCAGGATGGCCATGACCCTGGGTAGTCAGGGAGTCCACCGCTCTGCCAGGAGAGGACCGAGATGAGGCTCCAGAGTCTTTGAGCTGCCAGCGCTCTCCCCCCAGCCCCCCTAGGAGGTGGCCTGCGTCTCATGCCCCTTTCACAGTCTTACTCCCGAGTCTTTCCCCTAAACCACCTCGTGCCTCCACCCCTTCTCCCTGCAGCTGTGACGCCTGCGGCATGCTCTTTGGCCCCCAGCCTCAGTTTGTCCCTTGAATCTGAGACTGGCCTGGTTCCCAGCTCCAGCGATGCCCCCAGCCCAACACTGACTGTGACTCGGTTCTCCCTTTCCACTCTGCTGCAGACCCCGAGGGCCCCACACCATCAGCCCACGCAGCCAAGCGCAGGCATGACAGGAAGACCCAGCTGCTCCCACTTCAGACTGCACCGCGATGGACATGAACACCCAGAGTCCATCCTGGCAGCCCCAGCTACACGGTCTCGGCAACCATGGGGGGCGTGCTTCCCCCTCCCACCAGCGGACAAGACCCCTGCGTGCGGATCCTTTGTTCTGCTGAACGAGAGCCCGGCCCCCCGCAGGTGTGCTCAGGCTCCGGGTGCACTGAAACCGCTCTTCCACAGTCAGCTCCCCCTTTCAGGGCTGGGCCCCTGGCTCCCTCTCCAATGCCCGCTTTTGTGTGGCTGCAAATTGTTTTCAGTTCTGCCAAAGTAGGTCTCCGGCTTTGCATAAAGTCCAAACACTCTGGCCCTGGAGGGTGGCTTCCACCTGCTTTCCCTCCTCCCAGCCAGGCCCCACATCCTCGTAGTCTGAGCCACTAAGAAAGGTGGAATGGCACCTTGGAGGTGACAGAAAGGTCTCTCCCCATGGCCATGGATGCCACTGCCCACGGGGTGCACGAACCAGCACAGCAGGTCCCCTGCCCACGTTCCCCTATGAACACGCGCCCCACGTTCACACAGGAAGGAGCCGTGGAATCCTCACTGTAATGACATGGGTGGTAGCTGTGATCACAGAGCCTTTCCTGTGGGCTGGGCGCTGAGTGGGGCTCTTTCCAGGCACCATCTCTTAGTCCTTGCCATAACTGTATAAAGTAGGAGCTATTACTGTCCACATGCCTTAAGTCACCGACCCTTAGAGAAGTAAGGAAGAAGCCCACCCCAGCTCACACAGCTAGTGGGCTAGTCCCCGTGTGTATCGGGGTCCCCACACCAGCGAGCCTTGCCCATGGCTCCGAGGACACACTCCTAGACTCACCAATGACACGATCCCCACGAACTCTCATGAAAACCTTCAGGAGCACGGGATGCAACACCCTCCCCAGCAGCACAGGTGACCCCGGTCCCTGGGCGCTCCAATCCAGCCCCACAGGAATGCCTCTGGATTTGGTGACGGGCCCGCCTGCAAGTGCGCCCAACACCCTCCACTGTGCCCCTCTCCGAACCCAGGGGGCTGTTGGGTGAAATGATTGGTGACCAGTGTGTTCCCCGAGTGCCCCACGCCTCCCACGGTGACTGCGCCACCAGAGGACCCACTGAGCTCTGCTCCTCCTCCCCCGATCTCATTTGCCTATCTGCACAGCCCCTCACACCCGCCCCCCGGGCCTGGCCAGGGAGCCAGCCTTCCTTATCAGAGGGAGAAAATAGTCAGAGATGGTTCTGGCTTCCTCAGCTCCAGCGTGGGGTATCGGGATGCGAATTATGTGTTCCCAGCACTTCACCACACTCCGTTACTGTCTTATCTTTATTCATTCTGGCAAATTAAATTAGCACTGTCTCTCCAATCTTGTTCTCCAGGAGGAAGTAAACAACAGTGGCAAAGATGAAACTGGCCACAAAGGGGGTGTTTGGTGTGCTTTCGGCCTTGGCTCCCTGCCTCTTAAAGGCCCGCTGCCCTGGGAGACAGACCCCAGGCAGGCAGGCCCTCTGGGGATGAGGTCTGGGGTACTCTGGATGGGACATTTGTCTCTTTTTTCTTCTTTATTCCCAGAGGGGAGTCAGCAAATCTTTTCTCATTCTGCTTACCCAGGAGCAGGAGCATTTGTGAGAAGCAGGCACCATCGTCCCCATTTCACAGAGATGGATGTTAGGGCGCAGACTGGTCATTGCCAACCAGCCACACAGCCAGTCAGGGGCGTTAGGGCTGGGGCCACCTGCCTCCCCCGTGGGGGCTACGTCTTGCCCATGGTGGGAGCCTGGCAGAGGCTTGCTGAGGGGACGTGGGTTGTGCCCACCTCCAGTCTCTGGGACTCAGAAGCAGCAGAGAGAACCAAGGGACTCTGAGGTATGGGCTCAGTGAGCGAATGTCGGGCAGGTCTCCTTCCATCTGTGTGTCTGGTTCAAGGTGAAGATGGAGGACAAGACTTCCATCTGCCCTTTTGCATTAAGGGCAGGTGAGTAGAAGGCAGAGTGTGTCTGGGTGACTGGACCTGGGAGAATTAACTTCCCCACTCAGGGCTCTTGTGAGCCAAGTTTGGAGGTGGTGGAAGAAAGGGGTGCGGCGGGGGAGGAGAGGGGTGTGAGCTCCCTGCATCTGATGCTCGGGGCTGCCAGCTCCCGCCTCTCTCCAGCTCCCTCATCTTTCTGTCTCTCTCTCTCTGTGCATATTAGTCTCTCCTTATCTTTTTTCTGTCTTGCTATCTGTGCCCCTTTTTTCTTCTATGCCCTCACACTCCATTTTCCCACCACCTGTCTGCACTGTATCCCTCTCCCTCCATCTCTGTCGGGATGTGTGTGCTGGGGCATCGGTGGGCATGTGTGGGGACATCTCATTTTCCCTTTGCCGCTGCCACACTCCTGTTTTTATACCTCTCCCAAAGTCCCTCTTTCTTTATCTGTGTGCATATGTGTGTGTGTTTCTGTATCTTCCTGTGAATGTATCCTTCCCCCTTTATCTCCCTCTAGGTGTCTCTTCTTCTTTGTTTTTTATTTCTTTGGTATTTTTTTGCTCGCCCCCTCTGTGAATCTCTGTCTTTTTTCCCTCCCCACTTTCCTGTCTGTGCTGGCTGTCCTCTTTCTCTCTGCCCCCTCATCTCCCCTTGTACTTGCTTCTTCTTTCCCTGGGGTGGCGCGCTCTCTCTCTCTTCCCAGTATTAGGGGCTGACATTGACAGGGAAACCTGGGAATCTCTGATCTGAGAGGCTCAAGTTCCAAGGGAGAATCGGTCATGATTTTGGCCAGGCAGGCGGCTCTCAGTGGATATCCAGGGAAGGAACATGTAGCGAATCGGAGGGGGACCCTGGCTCATCTCACCCACATGTGATGGCAAAAACACTGGGCCAGAGCACAAGACTCGCCTCTTCTACTTCCTGTGTGACCTCGGGCAGGTCACCCAACCTCTCTGACCCTCAGCTCCCTCATCAGTGAAATGGGGCTGTTGTAAAGATTGAATAAGTTAATTGCTGTAGAACTGGGAGCCTAGTGCACAGCATGGGGGACACGATAAACAGAGGCTGAGTCAAGGCTCACGGGCTGCCCCCCATGGCCAGAGACCCCCAGATGGCTGCTGGACAGAGGGGCTGCTGGAGGTCCCGAAGGAGCCGGTGGAGGCTTCCTGGAGGTGGTGCAGACAGGCCATGGGGACATCAGGCAGCAGACGCTGCTGCAGGAGGGGAAGGGCAGCAGGAGGTTGATCCCAGTGTTCTCCTCCTTGCCCAGCTTGGGGCCTCTCCCTCCCCCACACCCCAATACCCGCAGCCACCCTCTCCTTGAGGGGGACTCCCATGGGCTCTAAAGAGATAGGAGCTGGACAATAGGCCACAGGCCTGGCAGAGTGACCAGGTCCCTCCAATCCATCCCACTGTCAGGAAGGAGTCAGGGCTTGTGCTGGGGAGCAGGGCTGGGGTCTCCATCTTGCTCTCGCCCAGCACCTGGGGCAGGGGCAGACGTCACCCCCTCTCAGAACAACAGGCTCACTTGCTTCGCAAGCACTCACTGAGCCCTGATCTGCGAAGAGCCGGCAGTGCAGCAGGGAGCTCAGTTTAGAGGGCGAGATGGAGGTGATTCAAACACCCAAGGATGCAGGCCACTTCCCTCCCTGCCTCCCTCTGCGGTCTCTTGATCTCTTTAGTGGGTTCATTTCTCTCTTTTCTTTTTTTAAATTATATTTTATTGATTCTGCTAGTACAGTTGTCCTGATTTTCCCCCCTTTACCCTCCTCACCCAGCAACCCCAGTCCTTCAGGCAATCCTTCCACATGGTTCAAGTCCATGGGTCATGTGTATAAGTCCTATAGCTACTCCACTTCCTATGCTGTACTTCACATCCCCACGGCTAGTCTGTAACTACCTGTTTGTACTCCATAATTCCCTCACCTTTTCCCCCATTCCCCCACGCCATCCTCCCATCTGGCAACCATCCAAACATTCTCCATATCCATGATTATCTCTGCTTTTCTGTTTGCTTAGTTTGTTTTTTAGATTCAATTGTTGATAGATATGTATTTTTTGCCATTTTACTGTTCATAGTTTTGAGCACTAAACTCTTTTTTTCTTAAGTAAGTATGTTTGACATTTCATAGAATAGTGGTTTGGTGATGATGAACTCCTTTAGTTTTTTCTTGTCTGGGAAGCTCTTTATCTGCCTTTTGATTCTAAATGATAGCTTTGCTGGGTAGAGCAGTCTTGGCTGTAGGCCCCTGCTTTTCATGGCTTTGAACATTTCTTTCCAATCCCAACTAGTCTGCAGTTTCTTTTGAGAAATCAGTTGACAGTCTTATGGGAACTCCCCTGTAAGTAACTAACTTTTTTTCTCTTGCTGTTTTTAAGATTTTCTCTTTGTCTTTAACCTTTGACATTTTAATTATGTGTCTTGAAGTGGGTCTCTTTGTGTCCATCATAATTGGGACTTTCTGCACTTTCTGGACTTGCATATCTATTTCCTTCACCAAATTAGTTAAGTTTTCTCTCATTATTTTTTTCAAATAGATTTCCAATTTCTTGCTCTTTCTCTTCTCCTTCTGGCACCCCTATGATGTAAATGTTGGACCTCTTGAAGTTCTCCCAGAGACTATTTTTACTATCCTCATTTTTTTTGGATTCTTTTTTCTTCTTGTTGTTCTGATTGGTTGTTTTTGCTTCTTTATGTTCCAAATCAGTGATTTTGTTCTTGGCTTCATCCACTCTACTGTTGTTTCCCTGTAAATTGTTCTTTATTTCAATTAGTGTATCCTTAATTTCTAACTGGGTCTTTTTTATGCTGCTGAGGTACTCATTAAGTTCCTTGATCATCCTTATAAACAGTGCTTTGAGCTCTGCATCTGATTGTTTATCTCCACTTCATTTCATTCTTTTTCTAGAGGTTTGATCTTTCACTCAGGCCATATTTCTCTGTCTCCTCATTTTGGCAGCCTTCCTGTGTTTGTTTCTATGTATGAGGTAGAACTGCTATGACTCCGTGTCTTGGTCATGTGGCTCAGTGTAGTAGGTGTCCAGTAGGGTCCAGTGGCACAGCCAAGCTGAGTATTTGAGGTGCGCCCTTCATGTGGGCAGAGTACACCCTTCTCTTGTAGTTGAGCCTTTGTTGCTGTTGGTAGATTAATGGGAGGGATTTACACAGGCCAGTCAGCTGCAAGAACTGGCTGTGACTACTGACCATCAACCTCTGCCCTCTGTGGAGTATCAGCTGTGCAAGGGCAGGATAGTGGCACTCTGATAAGGTCTGTAGCTGTCCACTGGGTGCGCTGGCTCTGGGGTACCCAGGTGGTGCAGGCCAAGGTCAGCCACAACCTGTATTTTGCCTGGAGCCACAGTGCCTGAGCTATAAAGCAACCTGAGGTGGCTGCTACTCTTGCTGGACTTGAAGATTCCCAGGTGAAGCCAAGCTGTGAATCTAAGCTGGCTGCCGCTAGGGCTCACTGAAGCCAGATGTTGCTTGTTTGATAGGATTTAGGACATTGTGAAGATGAGTCAAGACCAGCCATTCATACGGAAAAGCAGCTGGGGTGGGCCTGTGATTTGGGTGGAGCAGAGTCTCTAGGGATCTCCAAGGTGGGCGAAACAGTGTTAGCCAGCTTGACAGAGTCTCAGACATGGCACTAGCTTGCTGGATCTGTGGGGCGAGGGTTTAGAAAAGGAACAGTGGCCTGCTCGCATTGATGCCAGACACTTCAGTTCCTCCCTGTGTATCACTGGTGCCTTTCAAGCTGCTGCCCTGGTGCTGGAGCTCAGAAGGAGTGAGTCTGAGTAGGTGAGTCTGTGTGTGGGTTCTTTTTTTTTTTTTTAAAGATTTTATTTATTTATCTTTAGAGGGGAAGGGAAGGAGAGAGGGAGAGAAATATCAATGTATGGTTGCCTCTCATGCATTGCCTGCTGGGAACTGGCCTGCAACCAAGGCATGTGCCCTGACTGGGAATCGAACCCCGATCCCTTAGGTTCGCAGGCCCTCGCTCAATCCACTGAACTATGTGTGTGGATCCTTTGAGAGGAACTGTTTGGGGCACCAGAAGTTTCTTCCACTGACTCAATCCCTGTTGGTTGTTATAGCCAGAAGTTGTGGGACGTTAGCTTCCTGACTGGAACCCTGGCCTGGGGGGCTTGGTGTGGGGCTGGGACTCCTCCCTCCCAAGATATCTCTGCCTGATTTTTACTCACCACACATGGGTGAGCGACCAGCCCGTTCTGTGTCTGCATGCCTCCTAACCAGTCTGGATGGATGTGGTCTCTTTAATACTGTAGTTGTCAGACTTCCATTCAACTTGATTTTGTAGTTGTCAGATTTCCATTCGATTCAATTTCTGATGGTTCTGAGTGATGGTTGTTCTGTATTTTAGTTGTAATTGTGATGTGGTTGTGCAAAGAGGCGAGCCTTGTCTGCCTATGCTGCCATCTTAACTGGAAGTAACCTCTCTTTTTCTTTTCTTTCTTATTTCTGTGTTTTTTTTCAGCCTTCCTCTCTGTTACTTTCTCCTCTTCTCTCGAGGTACATTCTCTCACCCCCGTTCCCTCTCTCCCTAGGCCTCCCATCACCTGTCTTTCCCTGTGCTTATCTATTCTCAGTCTCTATTTCCCCTTGTCATTGATCCACTTTCTGTCTTCCTCTGTCTCTTGAAATCTCTTCATTTTTCTAACCTGTGTGTATGTGTGAGTGTCTTTCTCTCTCTCACACACACATACACACACTGCTGGCTTCTGGCTCCTATCTAGCTCCTTCCTGCTGCCTCAAAGCCTGGCCCCAGCTCTGGGCAGCAGCTCCTCAGCAGGCAGGCTCCAGGTGTGTGTTCAGGGCTGGCCGGGGTGGGGGGCATGCGGGGGGGGGTGGGGACTGAGGAGGCCATCAGGAGCCCCACTGTGAAGAGGAGGAGGGGCAAAGAGCCAGGACTAATGGAAGGGGCTGCCCTGGATCTGGAAGGCAAGGTCTGATTTTGAAAGCATAGGCTTGTGGGCATTTAATCTTAAATGTCCTCTGGCTCCTTCCACAGCCTTGCATCTCCCTCCTCCAGGTTTGTCCTCAGCAGGACCAAGTGCCTGGGCAGACCTTTACCACTGCAGGCAGGGCTGAGCCAGAAGAAGGGTCTAGAGGTGTAGGGCCTGGAGGGCATGGAAGGGCAGGGTGGTCTGGGGTAGGGGGCTTTGCCCTTTCAGAGCCAGGCCAGCCTCCCCCTGCACTTGTGAGGCCTCCCTGCCTGCTCCCCAGCCTGTTCCAGCACCTCTCCTGGAGAGGACCCCCAGGATCTGAGTCTGAAGCTCCTCACTATTAAAATGAGGTCAGTGGCGGCCCTCCCCTCCAAGGGGTGAGTGTGGGGAGAGATGGATGAGATGGCACCACAGAGCACCGAACTCCTCCTGGGCTTTTCCTGACTGCTGGGCCCCTCTGCCCTCAGAACTGAGGCTTTGTTTCCTGTCCCATGTACCCCAGGCCCAGGCTCAGATGCAGCTCCCCATACATCCCAACGAGTCTTTGCCTGGGTCTGGAGATCTGTTCAGACCCTCTGTCCTCCTGAATCTGCCTGCAGGAATGACTGTGATTACATCAGTCAAAATCATAAGGAAAATAATGGGGGACCTGTGCAGAGCCATCTCTCTCCTGGGCACTGTGGCCAGAGCCACCTGCCTCACCTCACTGGGTCATCACCAGACACAACCATTATTGTCCCTGGTGAGTGAGACTCAGGCTCAGAGAGGTTGTCGCTGTCCAAGGTGAGCAAGGCCTGGGGGAGGTGACCTGCTCGCCTCCCTCACACCCCTGGTCTGTGGGTTCCGGAGAACAGAGCCCCTGACTGTTCCCCTCTGGCTGACACCAGCAAAGGCCACTGAGACCCAGCCCAGGGCCTAGGGCACACGGGAGGGCAGCCTCTATACTTTGAACTCCCGGGCTGGGCGAGAGGAGATCCAATTCAGGCCTGGATTCAGCTACCACTCTGGGTGACTTTGGGCAGGCTGCCTTCCCTCTCTGGGCCTCAGTTTCCCAATCTGTAAAGTGGAGAGATCAGAGACCGGGAAAGGTTCTTGGGTTTTCTAGGCCGAATTTCCTGTTCTCTGTCTCTGGGCTGACTGATGATACTCAGAAACTCCCTGTTCCCTCTAAGCCTGATTCTCCTGAGCCTCTGATAGCCGGTGGATTGGCCCCACCCTGTTGCTGGCACATTCTTCCCTTGTCCTCAGACGGTGTGTGGTGGGTCCCTCAGTCTGGGGCTGGTTTACCCCTGGGGTTCTGCACTGCACCCGGCGGTACATGAAGCCAGAGATTAAGCAGGTGCTTTTCTTTCTTTCTTTTTTTTTGGGGGGGTCTCAGGTGGCAAGGGATGGAGAATATTTTTTACTTAGAATCAGGATAGAGCTATCATGGAATATATTGCAAAAGTCACAGGGATTTAAGAAGCAAACATCAAGGTTCTTCCCCAGGAAAGGTTAGGAAGCACCGGTAGACAAAAATCTTCTGGAGCACAGGACGGGCTCACCGCCATCACTACCTCTCGGCCGCTGTGCAGCCTTGGGCAACTGGTGTTGCCCCTTGAGCCTCAGTTTCTTTATCTGTGAGTTGGGCAGAGGTGTTCTGGATGAATAGAAACCGGGGCCCAGACTCCTCTGGCATGTTGACTTAGGTGCCAACCCTCCCACAAGTATCTTTTTGCATTGTTCAAATACACTAGATTAAAGGAGAAGAGAAGAATTTATTTCAGGAGGCAGGTGCCTGGGAAGCATGACGATGAGATAAAGAGGGGATGCAGGTATCATGCTCTTTGCCTTTCTATCTCAGGGGCAGGCTTCTCGCTCCATGGGGAGGAGGGTGAAGGCCAGAGTGGGCTGTATTCAGAGACACTGTGTGAGGCTCGGTGCTCAAACAGTGCTGCTTGGGGCCCAGGTAGCCTCCAGAGCCAAGAAATGAGCCTGTCTCTGTCTCTGCAGAGCAGGCCATGGGCCCAGTGCCACCTTGGCCTTCGGGGGTCACTGCCTGTCAGAGCTGGAAGAGACCCCAGCTCTCAGCAGAGGCGCAGGCTCCCGGAGACACTGGCACGGGTGGCAGAGGTGGGAGGCCCCGGTGATGACCTTTAGGGTCTGTCCTTGAAGATGGCAGAGAGGATGGCAGAAGGCAGATGGAGCCCTGAGCGTGCATCGCGCCCAGATGCAGTGGGGGAGACCCAAGCAGAAAGTGAGGGCCTCTGCTCATCCAGCCAGTGAAGAGCTATCGCCTGGTGTGAACATGGCCCTTTACGTCTTTCTCTGAGACATTCTGGTTACAAGGAGAACAATTTGCTCTTCCGAGAGCAGAAAGTTCAGAGGGATGCTGTGTGCTGAGAGGTGCTAGCAGGTGCTTCTGGGAAAAGGATTCCAGTAAATCTGCTTGGGTAACTGCATTAGGGTTTTGCAGGGGAGGTTGTTTTTTATGTTTGTTTTATAACTTCAGAACCACGGGGGCCTGTAGCGGCACACACTTCTCTTCCTCATTTGTGGGTCTGTGGGCTGCCTGGCAGGCGGATCTGCTCCAGGCTTTGGGTGAGCTCCCTGGCCATTGCTCAGGCCTCCCCTGGAACCAGTGGCTCCATGTTCTCCCCACCCACAGTTGAAAGAAAAGAAGGGCAAGTGCATGAGTGAACAATGCCTCAGCTCAGAACTTGCAGCTGTCACTTCCGTCCATGTTCCACTGGCCAACACCAGTCGCATGACTGCACCCAACATTAGAGGGTCAGGGAAATGCATTTTGCTTAATGCACCACTCTGTCTGCAGGGTCACATGGGGTGGGGGTGGGGTTGAGTGGGGCAGAAGGGATTGGGAACAAACTGCATTTGCTGCCTTAACACTGCACACTCAGGTTCCTCCTGCAGAATCGCAGAGCACCCAGGCCCCAGGTGTCTCTGGTGGGGTCCCCAAGTCCTCCTGACTCCTTCTCTGTAACAGCCTGTGAACTGGGTTGAGCACCATCCCCACAAGAGGCCAGCAGCCTCTTCAAGCCTCTGGCTTCCTGATCCTGCAGAATGTGAGCCCTCTCCTTGCCGTGCTTTCTCTCCACCCACCCTGCACTAAGCTTAGCACCCAGGCTAGAATATCACAAACCTCCCTCCTGTCTGGCTAAATAGAGGGCTATCTATTTTGAGTTTCTATCCTTTGTAGTATTACAAAACACTGGTGAAATTTTGTTAGCATCATGGTTGTTGTTTTGCCTCAAACACGATGAACTTCTTCACCCCCACCCCTCACCTATCTGTGTAAGTCAAAAGAAGTCTACAAAAATGTATCTCCCACCAGCCCTCCAGCAGCCCCGGTGCTGGGAGTTTCTCTTCCATTCTGCTGCATATATTAGCACAAGCAAGGTGCACTTGGCACGGAAAAGATCTTTCCTGGAATATCCACCACCTATCATCGGGCAGCGGGTGGTGGGGGAAGAGCCCTGTAGGGTTTAGGGTGCTTGTGAGCATTAAACAGAGGTTGTGTCAAAGCCCCCAGGCGTTGACAGAAACCCAGCCAGGGTTAGTTCTCCTTGTCTTGAGGGAACAGCCCACCTGTGGTTACTGTCCAAGCCGGGCATTTGAGAGTATAAGGGACACTGCTATTAATTACATCCAGACAGACATGAACTGCAACTGTCCCAGGCCTCATCCCATCCTAGACCCTATCACAGACTCTGGTTCTTCTGCTCCCTCCCTCCCACCTCCGTGACTACCTTCTAGCCATGGCTGAGGCCCTGGGGTGGGTAGGGGCTGTGGAAAACCACTCGGGACTCAGACTCCTACAGGCCATCTGTCATTACCTGACACCTCTTCAGGTAAGTCTACACTCAATGCTGGAATGCACGCATGTGCCTGCTGGACTCCGGCCTGTTACCCCTCCTCTGTGACCTGATTCTAAAAGCTGTCCTCCTTGGCTGTTTCCACAGTACAAGAAAGACCCCTGGGAGATGTTCACACCCAAGGGCCCCATCTGTAGCACCTTCTGCCCCACCTCACCGCATGCCCAGCAGCTGACGCCTCCAGGCCTCTGCAGAGAAGGGACTTGACTTCCCCAGATAAACTGGGGTGAGAGTGGGTTATGTGGGGATAGAGGAAGAGCTGGTCAGACCTCTATCAGGTCTTAGTCAGATTGGGCCCTGCCTTCGTGTGACTGAGGGCAGATCGCCCCACTCCTGAGCCACAGCGGCCTCATCTGCAGAGCAAGTGTAACTACACCTTCCTCTCAGGATTGTTATGAGGACCTAATGGATCCCTTTAAGTCCTGGAGTCTCATTGCTGCTGCCAAAGGTCAATTCCACCAGTGTCTAAGCAAAGCCCACACATGCATCTGTACACACATCACACACATGTGTACATATGTGCACACTCCTAGAATACACCTAGAATGTGTTCCCTCCTTCTCTCTGACTCCCAAACCCTCCCCGCACTTCAGGGCCCAGCTCTGAACCTCCTTCTCCAGGAAGCTTTCTCCAAATTAGCTAGAGCTTCAGCTCTACTGGAGTGTTCCAACCCCAGGCCCCCTGGAGTGGGCGACCCCTCCCCATGCTGCACTCTTGAGGCCTCAAATAGGTCTTCACGGCCCATGTATCACGTTGTCCCTTCATTGGTTACATATATACTTTATCCAATTAGGCAAGAAATGTGTAACGAGCCCCTACAATGTGCCAACACTGTACTAGGCTGCAGGGATCCAAAGGGAATGAGATTTGACTTCTAACCCCAGGAGCTCTTGGTTTAGAAGGAGAGACATCAGCTCACCCTGACATCTAACCCTGGAACGATGAGTAGAGACCAATCTAGAATGGCCTTTTGGTGGAGGCTTCTGGGCTGTAACAGAAAGAGGATCCCCCAGCACTCAGACACCTCGCCTCACCGTGCCTCAGCTCAAACAGTTTTCAAGCTGGAGTCCTAGGGGGATGGCAGAGACTAAGCCACTTCCGCCTCCAGCCAGGAGGGGGCGCTGCTCACAGCTCACCTGCTGCTCTGAGAAGTGATTGTCAAGGTTCAGAATCCCACCCCCCATTGACAGTCCCCATGCCAACTGAGGAGCTGGTAACCCAGGGGCACTGGAGACAAATTACTTCCCTCCCTCCCCCTTGTTTGATCTAGCAGGTGGGCAAAGCGACATCTCAGTCCTGCCAAACCTGATAACAGAACTGTCACAGCCAGACTGGCCCTGGGAAGTGAGCGGTGAGGATTCCAGGAAATTGTGGAGATTGTCTGCGGCGCAGGCCATCTGAAACGAGATTGCCTTGGTGAGCGATTTCAGTCTCTGCAAATTGCTTCTTGAGCTCTTCTTCCCTGACCCTCAGCAGGACCTGTCACTGTGCCTCTCTCAGACTCCATCTCCTAAAACTCGCTCTCAGACCACCAGCATGAGAGATGGCCGGACCTGGGCTCGGGCCCCTGGGCAGTGACGGGCTGGTGTGTGACTGCCAGCAGGTTGCTGCATGGAGGTGTGGGAAGACGGAGATAATAGTTGTTTAGTTGGGCCCATTTCTGTTACATGGGACAGACATTCAAATTATCTTAAGCCAGAAAAGGGAATTTCTAGGCTCATGTAACTGGGTTCAAAGGAATTCAGGTATGGCTGGATCCAGGTGCTCAGATGAGATTGACAGGCATCCGCCACACCCCATCTCTTGCCTCAGCTTTCTTTTGAGCAGGCAGCCCCTCACTTCTCAGAGCCCCCCAGCAACTACAGTAGAGAGGAGCACTTTGCTTGCCCAGTATGCCAACGAAGGCCCAGGGTGGAGCCTCACTGGTCAGGCCTCAGTCAGGTGTCTGCTCCTGAACCAGTTACTGTGGCCTGGTTCCCACAGCACAGCATGCTGACCGTGACTCTGCACATTCGTACAGGCTGTTCCTGCCACCTGGAGTGCCCCTTTCTCTCTCACCTTCTGATCTGTACCTCCTAGGCATCACAACCAAGTTCAGCTCCCCTCCTCAGGGATGTTCACCCCATTTGGCTCAGTGTTGCCAACCACTGGCCCCTTGGCACCAAACACAGGCTCGCATATACAGTAGGTGTTCAGTAAATGTCTGCTGAAGGAGGAAATGGTTAGTAGAAGTTGGGAGGTTCTGGCACATGTTCAGAAGGCAGAGGACTAGGGCTTGCCCTGGGCAGTGGCCATAGGGAGGTGGGGCACCGGCCTGTGATGCATTCAGCAGGAGGCCTGCGGTCAGCCCTGCCACGCCTTCCCTCTGCGTGCTCCAGCGTCTGCTCCAGGAATCTGAGGCCCTTCGAGGTGGCTTCCCTCCCTCAGCCTTGAATTCTCGGTCGCCCACCTGCCATCCCCACTTGAGTAGTCAGTGACATGTCAGTCTCAAAATCAGGCTAGGATTCCGCTTTGTATCTGGGAATGGATCCCTTCCTCGCAGCGAGGAGAGCTCTGGCAAGGACAAAACCTCATCTGGGCCCTCGGAGGAGCCCACGCTTCTGCTGAGCCACCCTGGAGAGAGGGCAACCAGAACTTGGCTCCTCAGCCTGCTCCTGCACTTAGGGCTGTGTGACCTGGGGCCAGGCATTGCCCTCTCTGTGGCCCAGTTTACCTTGCTGATGAGTGGGGACAGCAACCTGTCATATTAGTTTCCTCGGGCTGCTGTAACAAAGTACCATCATCCGAAACCGACTGTCTCACAGTTCTGGAGGCCACAAAGGGTCAGGAGGGCTGTGCTCCCTCCGATGCCTCTAGGGAAGGGGCTGCCGTTGCCCCTTCCAGCTTCCATAGCCTGGGCATTCCTTGGCTTGTAGATGCATCACTGCAGGCTTTGAACACCTTCACATGGGTCCTTGTGTGTCCCTTTTCTTACAAGGACACTGGTCCTGTTGGGTTAGGGCCCACCCTAACAACTTTGTCTTAATTTGATCACAACTGCAAAGACCTTATTTCCAAATAAGGTCTCATTGGTAGGTGGGTACTGGGGTCAGGGCTTCACTATATCTTTTCGAGAGACACAATTCAACCCATAACCCCATCACCTGAGCTTTTGAGCTAAACTGGTAGTGAACGTGAGCAGTACAATCGTGGGCTGTTGTTAAGGTGAAGAGCCAGGACTGGCTGCTGTGCTGGGGTCCCTGCCAGCCCGTGACTCTGTGTGTTCCTGGCTCCTGCAGCCTCCTGGGAAGGTGACCCTGGACATTCAGAAACATTAACACCCCTCAGGTGAGGAGACGTGATGAATTGGCCATGTCTCCTGGTTTGCTTGCTGTCGCATTGAATGCAGGCCCCAAGCCTGGCTAGTCAGTCACTGTCGTCAAACACCCCACTCAGAGCCAGCACCCGAGTCCTTCCCACTAATGAGGCTTTTCCCGGAGTCTCCAGCCTTTACCCCAGTCTTGTTTCTCTTTGCCTTTCCCATCACATCCACGAGAAAGTCGTGTTCAAGGTGTCTGGCAGCCAGAGGAAAATTAAGCCTTGTTGAGGTGAAATTCTCTAAGGGGCTGTCTTTTTGTGGAACCTTAACTGAGGTCATCGTGTAGTACCTTGGCCATCCATATGGCTGTGTGTGGCATTACCTGCGGTGGCTTCTGGAGTCACAGATTTAAGAAAGGGATTGAAGAATTCCTTGAGAAAGGTAATGTCACGTCAACGGATGAGAAGAAAACTATAGACAATTGACCATCTGGGTAACTCAGCACGACAAACTTTGAACAACACTCAGCAGAGCTTGTACCCAAGACAGAAAACAGCAAATATCCCTGTAGTTCCCAGCACCCCTTGTCGTTAAGTTGTAACCATGTGGCTAGTTCTGGCCAATGGACTGAGAACAGAAGTAACACGAACCATTTCTGGCCCAGGGCAATGAAAAGTGGGTGTGATGCCTGCATTCCTGTTCCTCTGTTGTGGTGACTATGGGGGACACATGCCCCAGATGGGAGAGACAGACCTTGTCTCCCTACCTTGCCCATCACTTGTCCCAGCCCATAGAAAAGTAGGAGGCACCTAGAAGGCATCCAATAAATATATGATGTATGAACAAATGAATGAATGAATGAACAAATGAATGAATGAATGAATGAACAGATGAATGAAATTTCTACAAATTTCCAATGTTTCTTCATTAAGCAATGGAGGGAAAACCCTTCAGCTGGTGTGGCTTGAAGTTTTCGGTCTTCCTCTGTCGTGCCTGGTTTAAGCTCCCCGAACCCTTTCCTGAACAGTCCCGCCGTCCCTGCTCACACTCTTGCGTCTCCTGAGTTTACTTCCTTAGGACAAAGGCTGTTCTCACATCATCAGAGAATCCTCACATGGGCTTTCTCAAAAGCAAGTTTTAATTCCAATGAGATCTAATTCATCATTTCTCCCCACAGATTATGCTTTTGGTGTCGAGTCTGAGAACACTTTGCCTAGCCTTAGATCATGAAGATTTTCTCCTATGTTTTCTTCTAAAAGTTTTAGGCATTACGTTTATGTATATGACCCATTTTGAGTTATATATGAATGTGTCAAGGTTAATTTTTTTGCCTATAGATGTGAAATTGCTCCTGCAAGTCTTGTGGAATAGGCTATCCTTTCTCCATTAAATTGCTTCTGCACTTTTGTCAAAAATCAATTGAGCATATCTATGTGGGTCTATTTCTGGACTCTCTCTTCTGTTCCATTGATCTATGTGTCTATCTCTCTACTAACACCTCAGGTACCTGATTAATGTAGCTACACAGTAAGCCTTAATGCCAGTGGAGTGATTCCTCTCACTCTCTTCTTTCTCAAGACTGTTTTAGCTGTTCCAGGGTCTGTGTTTCTTCATATAGTTGTTCCAATAAGCTTGTTTATCATAACAAAGATACTTGCTGGGATTTCGATAAGAATTGTGTTAAACTTGTATATTAATTTGGTGAGAATTGACACCTTTACTATGTTGAGTATTCAAATTCATGAACACTGTTTGTTTCTCCACTTATTTAGGGCTTTTAAAATTTATTTTATCAATAATTTTTAGTTTTCTATGTATAGATTCTGTACTTGTTTTGTTAAGTATATAGCTATTTTGTTTTCTTTGATGTAATTGTAAATGGCATTATGCTTTTAATTTTGGTTTCTGCATGTTTTGTTAGCTTATAAAAATATGAAAGTATGATTTTTTTCTGCATTGATTTTATATCCTGGGACCTTGTTGAGTGCACTTAGTTCTGGGAGATATTTTGTAGATTCCTTGGAATTTTCTATGTAGACAACATATCTGCATACATATCAGCAAATAGAGATAGTTTCATTTCTTCTTTTCCAAATTGTATGCCTTTTATTTCTTTTTCTTGCCTTATTACACTGGCTATAAATTCCAGTATAATGTTGAATAAAAGAGATGAGAGCAGACAATCTTGTCTTTTTTCTAATTTTGAGCAGGAAGCATTCAGTGTTTCACTGCTAAGTAAGTGAGCTGTAGGTTTTGTGAAGGTGTTCTTTATTTTTTTGAAAAGATTGCATAAAATTGGTGGTAGTTCTTTAAAAATTTGGTGGACCTCTACTGAAACCATTTTGGGGGGAAGTTTTAAAATTGTGAATTTAATTTGTTTGATGACTATAGAGTTATTCATGTTATTTATTTCATCTTGGTTTAGCTCAAGTAGTTTGGGGTTTTTGAAGAATTGGTGCAATTCTTGTATTTCATGAATATAAAATTGTTTATCTGGTGCTTCCGTGGTTCCCACTGGTCTCTGCTGGCACTGACTGAGGGGCGCAGGGTACACTGCTAGGTGTCTCTCTGTGGGTGCGGGAGGTGGTAGGATTCCCCTACAGGTGCCTCTGAGCTGGAGATCAGAGTCTTGGGTCCTCAGCAACATAGAGGCTTGACATGAGGTTTGGGCTTAATGAGAGGTTGAGAATCTCTGAAGAGCTCTGATGTCAGGGAGGCTGCCACACTGATGCTCCACAGTCAGAGCTGATGCACTTGTCTTCTCTCTCCTGATATAAATCACTCACTTCTGAATGGCTCATGGGCTCGGTTCTTCTGACCCTCAGACCAGGTCCCTAGACTGGGCTTCAGAGTACTTTTTCTGAACGACACTCCTGGCCCTTGAGTGAGCTCCTGCTGAAGAACAGCGTAGTGGCTGACAGATTGGGTTCCAGAATCTAAGCACCCAAGTTCAAATCCCAGTTCTACCAATGAATGGCTGTGTGGCCTTAGGTAATTTACCTAACCTCTCTCTGCCTCAGTCTCCGTATCTGTCAGTGAAGAGGCTAGTGACCCCTACCTCCAAGGCTTGTTGAATGAGTTCATTTGTGTAGGTAAGATACATAGGACCGTGTCTGGTGCATAGTAGATGTTCCATAAATATTAGGGAGACCCCTTGGCCTGGCTTTCCTGGTTCGTCATCATGGGGTTCCCTGCAGACTCTCCAGCTTTATTCCCCTTACTTCTGAAATTATACCTGACGCTGTAGCTGCCCTCCAGTTCCTGAAACAGCTGGTCTTGCTGTCACCTCTGACTTGACCAGTTTCTCCTCCCTCTCCTCAAAGATTCTGCTCAGGAGCCGGCCTCCCTGGAAGCCCTCCCCAGCTCTCCCCTGTCTCCTTGTGCAAGTTCTGTGCCCCCTTTCTGTGTTCTCAGAGGCGTATTCATATCCCTGTGGTGATGGTAAAATTACCTTGTTGAGCATTATTTCTTGAACATCTACTATGTGCTGGGGCCAGAGTGGCAGCGGTGAAGATGTGCATCGTAGTTCTTGCCTTTGGGGAGTGGATGTTCTAGAAACACAGACCTGACATCAGCTGTTTTGCCAGTGATGTCCTAAGCTCTCAGATAATAATTCGGGGGTTTGTGTGTGTGTGTGTTGGGGGCGGGTGCTGACAGCAGCATCTGCTGCTCTGATTCTGAACCCACCAGAGAACCCAGGACGTGGTGGGTGGAGACAGAGCCATGCCCTTTATCACTGATAGAGCTGTAGCTGGAGGATGGGGCTCACACCTGAAGGCATGTGGACCTTCCTGCAGACCCCAGGATTAGATGGGGTGACTCCAGCATCAGAGGCAGCATGGACTCCCACAGGCTTCTCGGAGTTCAGGGTGCTAGGGGTTGTTGCTGTAGACCGCTGGCAGTGTTGGAGAGCAGGGCAGCCAGTGAGCTCCTCGTGGGCAGCCGGGCTCCCGAAGAGAGAGAGGGAGAAGGGTGGCGCCGAGACAGCTGGTCCTGCTCCTCCTCAAACTCACCCAGCAGGTGGGAGGGTTACGGTTAGGGTGTCTGGGGGAACAGCCCTTCCCAGAGACACTAGGAGTGTAAGGAAGCCTCCCCCAACTCTAAATAACGAAATAATAAATTAACGTGACACCTCGCCAAACGTCGCTCTGTGCTTAAGTCACAGCTGTCACAGTCGGAGGTTCCGACAAATCCACCAACTCTCCCAGACCCCTGGGAGGCGGGGCTCGGGGATGGGCCCAGGCATCACCTCGGTCCCTGCTCTCTGCTGCCTCCACAGTGACCCCACCAGGCGTGGACCCTGCTGGCGTCGCCCTCTGGCCTCCAGGGCTCACTTGGTACCAGTGCCGACTGGCTCTGACCCTCAGAAAGTGCTTCTTCCCTTGAATTCGAGCCGCCTCCTGGAGGGTTCCGCCTCTGGTGCTTGTTTGGCCCGCTGGAGCCACACAGTGAGTTTAATCTCCGCAGTAACTGCAAAATAAATTTAATAAACTCCATTAAAGTGTGTAATCTCATACACGGGGTGCAGAATCTCTGTGCTTCAGATGGTTTTTCATAATTACTAGCACCACGGAAATTGCAGGGATTAGAGACTCGACTGGAGCCGGGGACAGATGGTGTCACCACAAAGTACAAATGAACGGAACCCCGCACACCGAATCGGGCTGGGATTTGCATTAAATTTGAGGCAGGTCTGCACCCATTAACTCCCTGGGGACCGACTGTGACCTTCTAGGGTTTGGTCAGGAACCAGGGGAGGGAGAAGCAGGGACAAGTGTTGAGTGCAGTGATTTGGTGGCAGCCCATCTTTAAAAAAAAACTGATTTGTTAAATGTCTGAAAGAAACATTGGCGATCTAGGCTCATCTCACTCTCCAGGTGGGACGACATTCCTCCACTACAACCACCCCTCCCCCACCCTCACCCCCACCCCAGGGAGAGGGGGCCCGCCCCAGAACATGCAGCTGGTGCGCAGGGGACCCAGGACACTGTCCCATGGCCTTCCCTTCACACCAGTGGGCCCCGGCTCCTCTCAGCTGTGATGATGAAATGGTCACCGGATGGCCATCGAATGATCAAGAAACATCCACGTGGCAAAAGAAGGCGCTCTCTGCAGTCCAGTCTTATTGTTGAAGGTCTGCTGTGTGCCGTCTCAGGGTTTTGTTGCGGGATCCTTTTGATGGCCCTACTGGGTGCCAGTCATCCCAATGTACAGATGGGAAGACCGAGGCTCAGCGTGACGAAAATGCTTGCCCAAAGCCACCCTGCTGGGCAGCCACAGAGCTGGAATTGAAATGCAGGGCCCTCTGACTCCATAGCTGACATTGCCTGTTGCTGGAGAGTCTGTAGTACTGGTCTGAGAAGCCAAGCTCGTTGGTGGTTGTATCTGCTTGATATGCAGCCTCGAACCAGGAGCTTCGGGCTGAGCTCAAGGTCAGAAAGACAGAGTGTTGTGATGGATTAGTGATGTCTGCCCCAGGAGTGCATCGGTGGAATAGGAGTGCGCTTCATTTGCTGTTTGCGCTGAAACCCCACTGGGTCACATGTTAGGATCCGTGCCTGAGGGGACAGGGTCTGTGAGTGCTGCCTGCTCTTGGCCATGATGCCCATGCAGTCTTCTTCTACTCTCTGGCTCTAGGCCATGTGCCCCTTTGCCCCTTCCCTGGGTTGGCACTGGGTTGAGAGAGCTCAGGGATGAGAAAGTACTCGGCACCCTGGGAAGCGTTGGAGGACAGCTGTTTAAATATAGCTCCGCTCTCTCAAAACTAATGGAACACAGTGCATGGTGAAAAGTCGGGAGAGAGGAGTTTGTTTTCGTTATTATTTAGACCAGAAATTGGCTACAACCCCATCCATAAACTCTGAAGCATTTCTGTCAGGCACTGTGAAACCTAGATCAGAACAAATGAGGAGCGAAGGGCTCATACCAACTTCCCCAAGCTAATTTCCTTCAAGTTCAATGTCCTAGATGTGAATGGTTTGCCCAAAACCCTGACTTGAAGTTTTGAGACCCAGGAAGACCCCCCAGGGCAGGGGCAGTCACCCCAAGGAGACTCTCAAGGCCATCCCACCTCCGGGGATGTCTCCCCCAGTCCTTATCCGTATGACTGGGGCTGCGCCCAGGGTTGTTAATGCCCCAGCGCTCCCAGGCAGCTCTGAGTGGGAAGTGCCAGGGCTCACGGTAGGGCCCATCAGCGTGCCCTTCAGTGGGGAGTACCTGTGGGCGAGGTGCAAGGACACACACATGTGCAGATGTGACTGGTGGAGGGGGCAGGGGCTTGCGCTCCTTCCCAGTCCCGGTCCACCTCTCCCACCACCTTCCTACCCGGAGGGAGGAGACCTTGCTAGTCAGGTTGGAGTCGCTGAGTGAGCAGAGTCACGGTTGCCAGGGTCATGGCCCCTCCCCGCAACCTTCTGCTCCACATCCTGTCTCTCATTGTGCTGCATCAGCAGTGGAGAAAGGGCGCAGTCGGGGCAGGAGGAGGGGTCCTCATGCCAGATTCAGAGCTGAGGGAAACACGCTAAGGAGAAACTGGCCTCTTCAGTGGGTGTGGCAAAATGTGGGACTGTCAAGGAGATGTCACCGTGGAGGTCACGTATGGGGAAGACTCAGTGGTCTTCGAGGCTCTGGGTCCCTTCCAATGGGCTGTGAAGTATTCCACAGTGGCACAGAGCTTTACACATGGAGAAGCAGTGCTGGAGCCCATGACCTTGGAGGGTCCGCAGCTGTCCCCTTGCTCCTCTGCTCCGGGCTGCATGGCTGATGGCTGCCCCAGCTGGAGGGGGCTGGGAGTCCTCAAGGGCAAAGTGACCTTGGGGTGCTCCTCCCTGTGCTGCCACTGCCCCCTCGGTTCCTTCTGCACTCGCAGGCCAGGGCTCTGGGCCGGGAGGTTAATGGAAACCTGGAAGGAGCGGGTGGGTGGGAAATGGCTGTTACGCTTTTTCTGTCCTTCTGCTGCCGCCGTGCCCTGTCCACATCCAGACGTCAGGCCAGGGCTCAAGCTCATAATTTCAAAGTCCTCTGAACCTTTCTGGGCGAGAGTTTTATTGCTTTTGTCCCAAGGCCACTTCACATTTACGCAGCGGAGAGGAGGTGCAGTGCGATCTGGAGTGAGTTACCAGGCTCACAGGGAGCCCGTGGGTCCGGCTCTTGGCTCGGAGACACCCATACCTCCCACTCAGTCGTCCAGCAGCCCGGGCCCAGGGCGCAGACACATCCACATCGGGCGGTTGGACGTGGCCCCGCTCTCCCAGCGTGCCCGCGGTCACGGAGGCCCTGGTGGCGGCTCCTGGGCCCCGGCAGAGCGGGGTGTCAGAGGACAGCGCCACGGGCGGGGGTGAGCGTCCACTGTCTGCTGTGCCCCAGCGCAGCTGCGTGCATTGTGGGCCGAGATCCAGACCTCCCCGTGCCTCGGTTTCCTCATCCGCACCACAGGGTGAGTAACAATACCAGCGTGGCTGTTGTGAGGGTTGAGTGAGGTGACGCAGGTGGTTTGTGTGTCTGGCACAAAGTCCGCTTTCTCCTCGAACTCAGGGGTTCCAGAACTTTCTATCAGACCCCAGTCTCCTGGTAATGGAAAGTGAGGAAGCTAATGCTGGTGGTGACTCTGTCTCTCTCAGGACCACAAAGAGGACCTGGAGCCCTGAGGTGAGGCCAGGAGGTGTCGTGGAAGGAAGAGCCGCAGCTCCTGGCCCTGACTGACAGGATCCCACAGCCTGCTGGGGACTTGGGGCCTGGGGCTGGACAGATGGGTCATCACTGCTGGCTCAGCTGAATGACAGACCCCTGGGGGGTGGTTCTAGCTTTCTTTCTGTGGCTGTGGGACCTGAGGCTGAAGGCTCCAGGCTCGAGGCTTGCCACCCAGCCCCTCTGTCCCTCCTGGTCAGCAGGGCCCTCCCCCCACAGGACTCCCAAAGGCTGTACCTGTCTGTGTTGGTCCTGAGGGGTTGGGGTTCGAGGGAGGGATGGGGATGGCCCCACCTGGGCCAGAGCCGAGGTCAGAGACTGGACAAGTCATTTCCTCCTGAGCCTCACCTGATGCGCCCCAGAAGGGCAGTGGGAGTTCTGGCTGCAGCACTGCTGGGAGGATGGCGTGGGCAGGCGGTGGGGAGGTCGGCCTGGGCCTGGCACTGAGCAGGAGGGCTGGGGGCAGTGGGAAAGGAGTGACCAAAGTGGGTGGTGGTTCCCAGAGGTTGGAGTGCGGCAGACTCACCCAGGGAGGTGGGTGAGCACAGACCCCCGGCCCCACCTCACCCCAGGGGTTCCGGTTCTGGGGTCTGGGGAGAGTCTTGGGCATCTGCATGTTAACAAGCCCCTCCCCCACACAGGAGGCTGCTGACCACACTTTGGGGCCTTGAGGTGGCATCTCAGGCCTTGGGCCAGGCATGGAAGACACTGAGGAGACCAAGGGTCCGGCATGTGATAGGCAAAGGGGGCAGGAGCAGCAGTGACGCTGGGTGAGTCACTCCGAACCTCTGTGTCCTGACCTGCAGAGTCAGAGGCAGTGCTCACGCTCCCTCAGGACACGGAGTGGAGGTGAGGTGGGAGCAGGCCCATTGTCTCAGGGTCTGTGCTGTGTAAGTGCCAGCGCTCCCTGCTCCCTGCAGACGCCCTCCCCACCTCCTGGGCAGCCAGGCCCCCTTCCTTGAGGTCAGGCCAGGGACAATCCGGCCATCATTCGGCTCTAGGACCCTCTGAGACATCCGGGAGGGGAGCAGATGGGGCCAAGCCCCAGCTAGCCCACCCCGGCCAGTGTCCTCAAAAATAAACTATTTTCCCGGTGACCCAAGTGAGAAGCGTATGGCTTGGGAAGCGCTGTTCAAACAGAATCGCCCGAACCTTTTACCATCAGAGCGGGCTCCTCCTGGTAGACATCTGGCCAAGGTGCTGATCACAATGATTGATTAGAGCTCCCCAGGTCCCTGACACGGCAGTCCGTTGGCAGGTGCTGCCTGCAAGTCTGCAAGGATGGAGGACAGGGACATGCACCCCCCTGTGGGGGCTCAGTGGCCATGGTGCTCAGTGGCTATGGCAGCTCCAGGTGGGCAGCTCCACCCAGGGCAGCGCACCCCCCAGTCCCCCAGGCCCCCCGCCGCCACAGTGATTCTTACTCGCTCTTTCTTACTTACCTATGCGAGCCGCTCCTCTTTCCTTCCCTCCATTTTCATTTTATATACTAGGCTTGCAAGTGAACTTGGCAGTTCAGTCTTTGGTAACAGAGCAGTCAGTGAACTGTGGACGAATTTGAGGAGTGAGATAGAGTTAGTGCCGGATGCAATGAGTCTTGGGACTGTGGGTCTCCTCATTCTGGAGCAACATCTCATTTATTTCTAAGACACATACCTGCCTCTCGTTGGACGGAGACAGAGTTCTTTTGCTGTCATGTGGGCGCTGGAGATGTGCATACGTGTGCATACGTGTGCATACAGAAGAGTATCTGAAGGTGTGTGCCATGCCGGTTATATTTTATTGCCTATCAGGTTTAATCCACTCTTTGTTGACTGATCTGCAGAAGTGGAAATGGGCCCCACGCTAAATATTTTTCCCTTTCCTGGTGGGCGTAATGCTAAATTTAGTCAGCAGGGGGCAGTGGAGACACACCACAGGAGGAGGGTAGTTTCAGTCCCACTTCTAGGGTACTCCCTGCCTGGCTGAATGGGCTATTGCAAAAGCTCTGGGAAGCCCGGGTCCCATTGTGCACATGGATATTTTAGTAAAAGGCACCCCTGTGACACAGCACTTGTTGCAGAGCAGACCTCCGCAGCACCTGCTCCTGCAGTTCACCGGGTTCAGCAGCACCCATGGGCAGCAGTTTCTCCCAGCAGCGCCCCCTAGAGTGGTTTTGTGGCAGAGTGCATCCAGCAAGTCACCTCCCCATAAACAGCTTTCCCTGGCACCCAAAGTGGAATTCTGGGAAGTTCCACCTTTATGGCATCCCAGTGACTTTCCTGCCACTCAGTGAGCCGCCACTCTGCCCCCCAGGTCAGGGTTTGGATCAGCATGGGGCCTCTTCCCTAGGGGCACTGCCTCAGCCCCCAGGGTAGTGACTGGTCCTTGTATTTGCTTTTTGGAACCCTGCAGCATTCTCTTGGCTTACTAGCTAATCCCTTGTTACGGATTCACAGGATTCACAGGCACACAGGATTCTTTGTGTTAGACTTTCCATGTTCACATCCCTGTGTGGTTTCTGTCCCCGGGTGGGGCCCTCACTAATGCATCTGGGCTGGTGGACAGGCAGGGCACCGTGCAAGGTGGCAGAAAGGGCCCGGAGTGCTCAGGAATTTTAAAAGCCTAGCTGTGTTCCGCCACCCGCAGAGCTGGGAAGGAGGGTGAAGGATGCAGTTTGAATCAGAGGAGGGGATGCAGGTTCCAGCTCCACCACCAAACTGCTGGGAGACCTTTGGCCTGCCTCCCCCACCCCCACCCCTCAGCTCCGTCCTGGGGCCTCTTCTAGTGTAAACAGCAGTGCCCCAGGGCTGCTTTGAAGACAAAGGGAGGTGAGAGCGTGTGGGTGTACAGGGCTCTGCAGGGGAAGGTGCTTGCTTTGACTCCCCAGAGTGCATAGACCTCCTGAGAGGGTCCCCCCCACCTCCAGCAGCCGGCTATGCCTGTGCAGGGCTTCATGAAGGGGCTCAGCCCCTTCCAACCAGGCAGGCCCCGAGTCCTGCCGCTGGGGCTGTTAACTCCTTCTGAGTCTGCCAGTCCCTTCGTGACAGATGTGGGCAAAGGGGGTGGGGGGGAGGCAGGGCCAGGGGGAGCCCGGGTGGGGGTCTGCCTGTGCTGGGGGCAGGACAGGGCAGGTGATTCCTCTGGGGGACTTGGTTTCCCTAAGAGCCCTCATTGTTTCCTCTCTTAAATCTTTTTTGAGCGCCTGGTGCATGACAGGCACTGTGCTGGGGCTGGCTTGTCAAGGTGAGCGACATGGACTTGGCCACTGACCATCCAGAGGTCAGAGACCAGCGGGAAGAGCGGAAGTGAGTGAAGTGATCTCCCCCAATACAGAGGTGCCTGCTGGGGAAAGTGCTGTGGGGGGGGGTTTGTGGGCGGGTGGAGGGGTTGGAGGGGCTGCGATGGGAGTGGCCTCAGGTCAGCCCCTCAGTCTCCTTGTCTGTAAAATGGGGCCAGTCACACATCCACCCCAAGGGGAGGCTGTGAGGTCGAAACAACTCTCAGTGTGAGGTGCCAGCACGTGCCTGGAGGAGCCCTTCAATATCATCGTTATTGTGATTATTGTTTCACGTGTCTCCTTCACAAGCATGCACGTCAGTGGGAACTAGTCATCACCAGTTTGCCCTGTGGTCTCCAGGAAGCTGCTGTCCTCAGTTTCCCCATCTGCACACAGAGGGGTAGGGGGCTCCCTGCTCAGATGTGGGGTCAGGTTCCAAGTCCATAGTGGGCCCTGGGCTCCTTCCCCAGGCCGGGCCTCCCAGAGCAGGACGAGGTCACAGCAGCCACTGACCAGGAGGTCACTGTGTGAGGCAGGAGGGCTGGGGGTGGGGAGCACGCCTGTCTTCTCTGGGAACACTCACTTGTCTGGCCCAGACCCCCCCAGTCTGCAGTCTCTTCTCAGTCCACTGCCCAGGCCCCGCCCAGCCGTGCTGGCACTCCCTCAGCCTGGCCTCAGGGCGTCATTCTAGGTGGGGCCCCAGGATCATGCAGGTGACCCCCCATCTCACAGAGGAGGACCCGAGGGCCAGGGTCTGGCTCTGCTCACCGTGGTGTCCTAGCCCCTGCACACAGCATGGCGCCAGAGGTGCTTACTAAGGGTCGGTAGAATAGGTTGGTGAGGCTGTGAACGGTGGAGGGAGGACCTGGCTCAGGTGCTGAGTGACAGAGCCAGGCCTGGATCAGGGTCTCTCAACTCCCATCCCTCAGCACAACTGGTACCCTGACGTGGACGAGGAATGCAGCTGTTTGCAGATCCTTTTTGTCCATTGTGGCATTTTTATTCTTTGCCTCATTTCAACCCTCAGAACAAGCATGACTGAGCCCATGTGACAGATAAGGAAAGGGAGGCTCAGAGAAGGGAAGGGACTGACCTACTCCTCGGGCCCAGGTGGGCTGGGGAGGAGCCTCTGGGAGGTACAGTCTCTGGGCTGGGGACACACGGGACAGCTGCCTCCCCAGACCCACCACCAGGCAGGGCGGGGCTGGTAAGTCCCTGCAGCTCTACAGGCTGCAGTATGAAAGCTGGACCAACTCCCACAGACAATCCCAGCTCCCGGGTTCCTCCTCACTGCCCACCCTACTGCCCCGGGCTGGGGATGGGGCCTGCTCTGGGAGGTGTGCGTCTGAGGATCTTCAGGGGGGCTCCATGGACCTGCTTGTAGGGCTCAGAGCCACGTTCCTTAGAACAGGGTTGTGTCCCTCAGGTCTCTTGTCAGGGCAGAGAGAGACTGAGGAGAGGAAATGGGAAGAGCAGGAGCTTGGAGAGAGAGAGAATGGGAGGGGGGAGGCACATGCACAAACTCACATGCACACACACACATGCACATACACAGAGGCGTAAGAGTGAGTGGCAGGGAACTCTGACTGGCTGCCTCCTCCAGGAAGCCTCTCCTGACCTTGTCTTCAGCTGGGTTCCTAACCCCCTGCAACAGCCCACTCCCATTGGGACACCTTTGCCACCAGCTGGCTGGCTGTGCCTGGGTGTGTCTCCCCCTCCTGGAGGGGAGACACTGTGGCATGTCCTCTTCCCTCATGGTCAGTGGAACTTTGAGTGAGTACCAATGAAGGAGTCATCTGCTCACAGAGTGGGAGGTGGAGGTTTAGAGTCTGAGAAACCTGCTCAGTGTCACTCAGTGCCAAGAACAGAATCAGTGTTGAACCCAGGTTGGGCTGGCCCTGAGGCTTGGGCTCTTACCTAGTCACAGTAACACCCATTGAACTGAATGGTGAAATCCATCCCTCAAAAGGGCAAGGGCTTCCGCTCAGGGTGGCAGGGATGGAGCCACCCAGAGGCAGGCACGATTCTCAGTGGCTGGTATAGCAACCCCGTCTTCAACGCAAGGCAAACTCCTGCTCATCCCTAAGAGCCCAGCTGGCTGAGGCCGTATCCATGCCTCACTCCAGATTCAGGGTCCAGCCTCAGCCTGGCACCTGTGGGCATAAAAGAGGTTTGTCCTCCCTTCTTTCCTCCCTTCCTTCCTTCCTTCCTTCCTCCCTTCCTTCCTTCCTTCCCTCCTTCTCTCCCTCCTTCCTTCCTTCCTTCTTTCCTTCCTTCCTTCCTTCCTCATTCATTCATTCATTCATTCAAAAGTCCGCGCTGAGCATCCACCACAGCCCAGGGAGTAGTGGATCGCCCTGGAAGGGCCTGCAGCATTGAGCCAGTCAGCTCAGGGTCCTCCCTGGAGGATTCCATTAGAGAAACCCACAAATTAGTTTGTAATTATAAGTTGCGTTAAGTGCTTGAAAGGAAAGGAAAGGAAATGGACTTAAGAGAGAACCTTAGGAGGGAGAAACTAATTTAGATTGGGAATCAGTGATCAGAGAAGTTTCTCTGTGGAGGGGAGGTTTAAGCAGAAAAGCTTGAAGGATGAGGATAAGTCAACGCGGCCAGGCAGAGGCAGGTAGAGGACCCACGGGGGCCAGGTCACCCCAGTCCTCGAGGCCTTGCAGGGTGGGGACCTGGTCTGTGAGCAGAGGGAAGCACTTATGGGCTCAGAGCCAGGAAATGACCGAAGGGTTAACCGCTGAGATGCTCTGATGGGAGGTGCTGCCTGACTGCCCCTCCTCACCGTGATCAATTCAATTTGCTAAAGCTGCATTTGTGCTGCAAATGTAATCGTCATTTCTGATGGTAGGGGAATTGAAAAATAAATGGAAAGTGTCAGACGATGCATTAGGATGGGTGATGGAGTGGAAGCGGGGCGCCCACCTGGCATCCCCATTGGGTGAAATTAGCCAAGAAATTAGCCAAATTTGTTTCTAAAATTGTAGGATCATGAGCCAGGGGTAAGAGTGGTGGGGGCGAGGGGATGTGGAGACCAGAGAGGAGATTCCAGAGAGCAGGTGGAGGCAGCGGTAGCCATACCCTGGCCCAGCCTGGTCACCGATGAGAGGCGGGGCCTGGAGAGGGGCAGGGGTCTGTCTGGGATGACACAGGGTGTGGGACACAGGGTGTGGGACACAGTGAGGCTGGACTCCAATCTCAACCCCCGCCAGGCCAGGGGGGATACTATGGGGTCTGTGTTCCTGGGGGGAGTTCTGCTTAGGGCCCCAGCTCTGCCTCCTCACCTGCAGTGTGCCCTGTGCCCAAGTTCAGGGAGGGGGTGCCCCCCTGCACAAGGTCTCCGTCCGGACAGTGTGAGCTCACATCTGTATGATGTGTGGGGACCGGGGCTCCCTCGGCAGTGCCCGGTCTCTCCCAGAGGGAGAGCTCCTGAGCCCCAAGAGGACCAGAACTCCCCTGTCAGACTGGATGTTTCCAAATCAGGACTGTCTCCCCCAGCAGGCCAGCGTCTTGTAAGGAGAGGCTCCTGGCTTCCCGTGGGACTGGGACCTCCTTAGGGCAGGCCCGTGGACAAGCCTGCCCTTGGCCATCACTCTTCCATTCTCCCACCTTGTTGGCTGGACCCCAGGTGGGAAGAGTCTATGGAAGTCCCAGAGGGCAGTCCAGCTGTGCCCAGGCCTGGGAGACCTCTAGGGGAGGCAAGTGTGACCCATGGGGAAGTCTGTGCCTGGAGGACCAGGACCCGAGGGGTTCCTAGAAGACAGTGTCCTCTAGCCAGGGAGGGATCAGCCCCTGACCCAGTATACACCCCCTTCCTCCCCACCAACCTGGAATGGGGGAGCCCTGTGCTGGGAGGAAGGAGACCTAGGCTTCAGGCCCATTCATTCATTCATTCATTCACTCCTTCCTTCATTCATTCATTATCTCTTGAGCACCTACTATGTACCTGGCACCCTGCAGGGCACTGGGGATGCAGCAGGGCTCTCTCTCTCTCTCTCTCTCTCTCTCTCTCTCTCTCATACACACACACACACACAAAACAAAAAACAAGGTCCCTGTCCCATCGAGCTTGCAGCCTTGTCAGGAGACTGATAATAAACACGGCAATGAACGAATGAGGAATATTTCTGAAAGTGTCAAATGCAGTGACAAAAATGACGCAGGAAGATGTGGTACAGAGTGCCTGGTTGGGGGATCCTTTCCCGGCAGGTCTGGGAAGGCTTTAAGAGTCTAGGCGGAGATCCATGGATGAGAAGTGAGTCCTTCTAGCCAGGAGCCCCGGGCACTGGGATGGTGACCGCAAAGACCTCACACCATCTAGGAGTAATGGAAGTCCGGGTGGCTCAGCCATGGTGCACAAGGAACTGCGGAGACAGGATGAGGCTGTGGAAGTGGCTGGAGACGGCTGTCAGTTCCAGAGCAATCTCGTGGCCATGTGAGCATGCTGGAGTGGATTCTGGGAGCAGCAGAGCCCTGGGTGGTTTTAAGCAGGAGAGTGACACAGTCACGTGCGTTTTTACAGGGCCGTACTCGCTGCTGCGGGAAACGGCATGCAGAGGGGTAAGAAGGAGCAGGGGGCCTGGCAGGAGCCACTGCGGGTTTCTGGGTGGGAGCTGGGGGCCGGGCCCAGGGTGCGGGCTGTGCAGGCGGAGAGAAGCGGATGGAACGTGGACAAACATCCTCAGCTCCCAGTTACCTCTGTAGCAAAGCTCCTCAGTCTGGCATTTAGGGACACTGCGGGCTGTCGTCCCCGTCCCCGCTTCACCTCCCAGCCCTCTCTCTCAAACCGCAGGAGACTTGTCAGCTTGTCCTCCTTTAAACTAATCTTGTCATTCCCCTGCTAAGGGTGGCGTACAGTTTCTCCAGTGAATGAAAAGTGTGAACTTGATCGCCTAAATCAGCAGTCCCCAACCTTTTTGGCACCAGGGACTGTTTTCATGGAAGACAGTTTTTCTATGGACCGGGGTGGGGAGGGGGGCTTCTCAGTGGGCTTGGACTGTTTCAGGTGCCTGGGGCAGAGCAGCCTTGCAGACAGGCCTCAGAGAATTCTCACCCCACGTGGTGGATCCCATCATGGCACCCCTGGGGCTGGATGGGGACTGTCTGTCTGTCCATGCTGCAGCCCACAGACCACCCCTGGAGGATGGGCAGAGGGCTGCACTCTGCCGCCTAGACTCCAGGACCCCAGTCCTCATCACCCACGGTCGTGCCCTGTCTCCTGTGTGGCCACCACACTGTTCCCTACCCTGTCACCCTGGGGAGGGTGGATTCTATTACTCAGCCTCCCCGAGCGTTTGGCCAACAGAATGCCCCGCCCACCACACTTGTCTCTCACAGCTGAAGGTCCCATGCTGGAGGGACAGTCACTGTGGCCAGTTTCCAGGTGAGAAAAAAGAGGCTCGAGAAAAGAACCAATCTGAAAACAGGGGACGTGCCAGCCTCTAGGCCTCTGGCCATTACCTCCAGGGACAGACCCTCACCTGCACCTTGTCCCCCACTTTCTGGACCCTCATGCCATCATCCGTCACCTGCCCCCTCCTCCCGTGCCCTGCCCTGCCCTGATGAACTGCTCCTGCCACCGCCTCCTCCCCAATCACTGCACCTGCACTCACACACACTCATACCCCTCGTGTGCACCACCCATGCACACGTGTGCCTCTCGTCCCCGGGTGCCAGGTGCGCGTCTGCACCCACGTTCACCTCACAGCCTCCTTTCCGTGAGAATGTCCTTCTCAGTAACTCTTGTTTCTAGGTGTGCTCTGACATTTCCATCAGATTTAGAGCCGAGAGGAGAAATGTGCAAGGAGGAGCCAACCTCATTTTAATTACCCGTGGCAGGACCCATTTGTTCGGGGGGTGATTGTAATAATTAAACATTCTGTTATCAGCTCTGGTCGGGGAAGACGCTGCATCCACAGCGGCTTCCTTGGGACAGTGAGCAGGCAGAGTGTTCCGATAGTGAGACCCAGCTCCCAGCCTCCCCGCTCCAGCCCTGTCCCACAGTGATGCCGCTGCAGGTTCTGAAGCTGGTGGGGGAGGACAGTGAGCTCAGAAAGAGGAAGCCGAGGGCTACTCTTCCAGGGACACACACACATGACCGACCAGGTAACCCTTACCGGTAAAACGCGTGAGCCTTTTGGTGGGCCTGAGGAGACAAGGGGACCTGGGAGGCCTTGGCTCCCCCCAGGAGCTGAGGCTTCCCCCGGGGCTGGGACATCCCTGCACTAGGAAGTGACCCCGAAGGGTTGTGGGTCTGGAAATCCACATGGTGGCTCCCCTCACAGGGTTTGTCACCTGTCTGCTCTGCAAGCAGATGACCCACCCTGTGACTTTGGGTGTCCCCCCAACTCTGCATTGCCTCAGCTCTTGGCTACTTATAAACACTCCTCCCTGCAGCCACCTGACAGACCACCACTGTGGAAGCTCTGAGGGAGCAGGGCGTCGTCTCCCCGGCCCGCCTCTCTGTCCTCGGTGTTCAGACCAGGGCTGGTACACAGGAGGCTCCCAAGAAGTGTTTGTTTCAGGACTACAAGAATGTGTAAGTCCACAGTATAAATAATGTGTGGGGGACAGGGGAGGGACACTAAGGCTCAGAGGGGTGAAGTGCTTGCTAATGTCGCCGAGCTGGTGGGGTGGGGACAGGGATTAGGAAGCAGAGGGTCAGTGGTAGGGCTGGGGAGCATTCTCCCTCTCTTTCAAATCAATAAATAAAAAAAAATCCAATGTGTTACAGTCTCTAGACATTCCTGGGGAAACTCAGGCCAGCAAGTGTGAGGCCCCAGTGATGGTGGCCTTGGAGGAGAAGGGAGAGGAGAGAGGGAGCATCCTAATTTGCATAAGACCCCACCTCCTCCAATCAGGTAGACTCTCAGCATTGGGACTCCAGGGCCTGGCCAATCACCAGGAGGCTGGGAGCAGAGGCAGGTGGAACAGGGATAGGCCCTGCCCAGGTGAGTGGCCAGGACTGTCCCTTGTGCACAAGATGGCTCTTCCTGAATGGCTTTTCTCACCTTCACCTCTTTCAGTCCTCCCAACAGTCCTGCATCCAGGGCAGGAATAATCATCTCTACTGTGCAGATGAGGCAACGAGGCCAGAGAGGCCACAAGACTTTCCCAAGTCCACACGACCAGGTAGCGGCAGAACCAGAACTCACCCAGCCCTTGACTGCCACCCAGGAAGCTGGCTTTCTCCCAGCTTCCTGGCCCAGGGCTCCTGTAGGCACCCCCACCCGCTATGAGCCTGTTCTCTGTGACCACCAACCCCCTCTTCCCACCAATCGCCCTCATCTAGGGCTCAGCTCAGAGCTGCTGCCAACTCCCTCTCCAGCCTCTTCCCTGAGCCCAGCCCCTTTGCTCCAGCTGCCCCCAGACACTCAGGTCAGGGATCCTCAGAATGTCCTGGCTGGCAGGGGCCCCAGCCAGCATCTGGTTCATCCCCCTGGGGTTGCATGTGGGAGCAATGGCCCCTCACTCTACCCTTCCCCGCCATCCTAGAAGCCCACCAAGTCCTGGCTTGGGGAGCTGCTCTTCTCCCTGCATTTCTCCCCCTGCTTCCTGCCCCACTTCCCCTTCAGCAGAGCCTGTAATCCAGGTCTAAGTTCTAATTTACAAACTTCCTGGGGGAGGAGGGGCGTCTGCATCTGCCAGGGCTAAGAGGCTGGTGATTTACTCTGCCAGAAATGTTTGCTTCTCAGAGGGATTGACTTGACCCCTCCTCATTGATGGCTGGGATTTACTGAGGCTTTCCTTTCCCAGGGACCCGCCTGCTGGCTTTGGGAGGCAATGGAGCTGGAGGAGAGATGGGGACCCTCACAGAGGGAAGAATAAATGTAGACAGTGTGGAGGGAAGAAGAAAATGGACTTAGGGGTCATCAGGGGCCTGGGTTTAAATCCCTGCCCCACCACAGCTAAGCTATGAGGCCTTCAGCAGATCACTTAACCTCTCTAGATCTTGATTTCTTCATCTGCAAAATGGGTGTAATGACACAATGGGATTGGTGACAACATCTGTGTCCTAAGGTGATGAGGTGTGAGCAAAGGGTGTATATAAATGCCTGGCACCAAGTAGGTGCTCAGGAAAGTTGGATTCTCCTCTCAAGTTCATTGACATCTTCCTTTCCCTGCCCAGATATCTGCCTCCAGGTCTGTCCCCTGGCTTTCCTCCAAGTGCCCCCTGTACCTGTCTCTCTATCTTCAGGGAGAGTAGAGCTTGCCAGTCTTGCAGATTCCACCTTCCTGTGGCTCAGGAAAGAGAATGAGGCAGCTCTACTGGCATGACGGCCCAGCTGCCAGTACCAGGATGCCAGGCACAGATGGTTTGTACGCCCAGGGATTGTTAGCAGAGCAGCCACTTCCCTGCTAATGAGTTAACAAATTTCCCCTCTGGAAAAGACCTTTGGCAGAGTAAAGGGCCTCTGGGGCCCAAAGTTCTGCTGTGATACAAGGGGTCAGCTGAATCCTTTAATGCATCTAATTTCTAATAAAGCCAGGGGGATCTGGGAGTGGGGGAGGGGTGTTGGCCGAGTTAATCAGGGCAATCTGGGTCTGACTGCACCGGGGTGGACCACCCAGATGGGAGGGAGCGGATAGGAGGGAGCGGGAGGTACCGTGGCTGAGCCCAGAGACTCCAGCCAGCTCCAGTCTCTCCTGAAGGCATCTTCAGCACCTCCAAATCTGACCAGAAACAAAGGCAAATTCCTACCCCATTTTCAAAGTGCAGTGCAGGGAAGAGGGGGCTCTGCTGTCACACTTGTCAGACCCCAGACAGCCCAAGGCCAGTGGCTGGCCCTGGAGGAATCCCAGCAGCCCCTCTGTCTTTTGGGCCTCAGTTTCTCACCTGTGAAGGTGGAGGGCTAATCTCTCCCCGAATTGCTTGTTGTGCAGTGAAGGAAGCCCTGGTGCAGGGCCCAACACGCGGTGGGCCTTCCACAGAGGACAGCTGTGAGCCCACTGAGGGAGGCAAAATATTGGCCCCCAAGGGTGTCCCCGTCCCAATCCGAGGCCCTTATGGGTATGCCACTTTACCTCATGTAGCAACGTGGAGTGAAGGTTGCAGATGGCACCAAGGTGGCTAATTAGTTGTTCTTACAATACAGGGATTATTCTGTATGATTTGGGTGGGCTGCATGTTATCGCTAATCACAGGGGCCTTAACGTGGAGAAGGGGCAGAGATGGAGGCCTGAGAGATGACGAGGGTTTGGCCTGCTGTTGCTGGGTTTGCAGATGAAGGGAGACACCATGGTCTGCGGGATGGGCGCAGCCTCTAGAAGCTGGAAAAGGCAGGGGAACTTATCCCACAGAACCTCCAGAAGGGAAACAGCCTTGTGGACTTTTTTCTTTCTTCTTTTTTTTAGAGAGAGGGGAACAGAGGGAGAAAGAGAGGTAGAGAAACATCAATGTGCGGTTACCTCTTGCACACCCCCTACCAGGGACCTGGCCCGGAACCCAGGCATGTGTCCTGACTGGGAATCGAACTGGCAACCCTTTTAGTTTGCAGGCTGGCACTCAATCCACTGAGCCATACCAGCCAGGGCACTGTGGACATTTTAATTTCAGCCCAGTGAGATCCATTTTGAACTTCTGAAAATACATGTGCATTATGTAAGCCACAAAGTTTGTGGTAATTTGTTACAGCAGCAACATAAAACTAATACATAAGTGGAACCATATCCTGGCTCCCAGGGGGTAGTGTTGGGTCAGGTGTGCACCCGGCAGCCAGACTGCCAGAGTCAATCCTTGCCTGGCCCATACCAGCTCTGTGGACTGAGGAAGTGACCTAACCTTTTTGGGCTTCAGTTTTCTCATCTGGAAAATGGGGTAGTAAGAGTATGTCCATCACAGCGTTGTTGTGAGGATTACATAAGATAATATGTGTACAGTTCCAGAATAAAGCTGGGCACACCAGAAGCCCATAAAGTCAGAATATTTAGAATGTAAGGACAGACTTTTTAAAAACATTAATGCAAGTAAGGGAGCCTTGCAGGCTATGAGCTGTCCCTTTAAATGACAGGTGGTGAGGCTGCGGTGTTGGGCAGACCTAGGATCAAATCCGCAGTGCACCGCATTCAGGCTGTGTGTCTTTGGACAGAGCATGTCATTCTCTGAGCTTCAGTTTCCTCACCCACGAAATGGGGATGCCTCCAAGGGGGGCTGTGGAGATTAAAAGGAGGTAACGCAGGTAAATCGTTAAGCCCAGTGCGGGCACAGAGCAGGTGCTCAAGAGACGGTGGCTGCTGTTACTTCGTCACTGCCCCCACCACTGCCCGTAGGCCCCGACCTCAGAGGAATGCACCCGGGGCAGAGCGCCCGGGATGCAGGAACGCTTCCTGGTGAGGTCCTCTGCTGTGAGAATCAGAGTGGCACACGAAGAATAACATGGGGCCCCATTATGGGCCAGACCAACTGTTCCATCTGGAGTGGCGCTCGGCCCACAGGGGCCCCTTGCACAAGCATCGCCAGGAGTAGGGGCCCAGGCCGGGCACCTCGGCCTGAGCTCCAGTTGAAGCCGCAGGGGATTTCTCCGTGCACAGTTAGGTGGCAGTGCAGTGACTGCCCAGCCAGGGCTCAGGGCAGCCTGGGGGCTTCCCCAAATTCAGAGAACCCCCCACTCTCCCCTCCAGCCCTGGGCACTGAGGTTTGTGATTATCTTTCTTCCCAGCGAATACATAATAGTCTCACAGGATAGGCCAGGGTGATGGTTGTAATAAAACCAGTTCATTACAGACCTCTACCAGGAGCTAGCTAATGAGCAAGCGGTGGTGCTCTGTGGCCCTTTTGAGCCAAATGCAAATGAATACATTCCATAGTATCGTTTAATTAGCTTCAGCAGGTAGAGAGGGATGGGAAAAGGGTAGTGATGTTATGGGAAAGAGACAGAGAAAGAGGAGAGGATGAGGAAGACAGGGCTTAAGGGAGAGGAACAGGGAGGGGGGAGAGCTGGAAGGAGGAGGAGGGCGAGGGAAGGACAGAGAGAGTAAGCAAGGAAGGGGGAAGAGGAAAGATGCAGCCATTTGGTTGCTTTTGTATCTTTTATTGTATTTGGCTTTCCAAAGCCCCCTTGCATGGGAGACAGGGTTGTGTAGCCTTGTTCTTCCCACTGGGAAAGTGAGGACACCAAGGGATGGTGCATCGTGATGGGTGCTGAGGACCCCACAATGGATAAGACAGACGGGGTCCTGCCTCTGTGGGTGCACAGGAGAGTGCAGAAGGCAGGCATTGAGCAATTATTCACACATTTATGCTCACGTGTGCATATATGTGACTTTGCATATGGGTGTGTGAATGCGTGTGAGTGTGTTTATGTGAGTAGGTATGTGTGCGTGTGTATACACTTGCCATGTGTGAGAGTACGTACATGTGTGAATGTGTGTATATGAGAACATTCCTGTGAGTGCATGCATGTGCAAGTGTCATGTGTATGGGTGTTTATGAGTGAGAATATGAGAGTGTTTATTTGAGGGCATGCGTGTGTGAGGTGTCCGAGTGAATATGTGTATGATTGGGTACAGATTTAGCACTCCCTAGAATAAGCTAAAAATTGAAGGGAAAAGCTGTGGGTTCTGACAGAAGAGGGGTCAGGGAAGTCTTTGAAGAAGTGTCCCTTATGCTGAGACCAAGGAGTCAGGAAGAATGAGTAGGGGGCTTCTGTTTGTTTACCTACCCCGCGTCCATCGCTCTTCTCCCAGTCAGGCCACCCCCAGTGTCCCTTCAAAAACAGCTCTCTGGCCACGCTCAGTTCTGTCTGGTCGGGTGAGCCCATCCCCCGGCTCCTGCCCCCCAGGCCTGGCCGTTCCGCTCACTGCACCTGCTGGTCACAAGGATTGTTTCAGCAGCAGGCAGATGACTCAGCCCAGGCCCCTGAGAATCGCACCAGAGGCTATTTGCTCAAACGATGGGGAATGAGGGATGTGCAGCCAGTGTGACAGAGGCCCGACATTGCCAGACCCATTTCCCACCCGGGGAGAGCGCGGCTGGGGATGATGCGAGGACCACAAGGATGGAGAGGCCACGTTCCGAAACGACGTCATTTGGCGTCCAGCCATGCCCAGAGCTATCAACTCCTGGGTTTGTCAGGTGAATGAACCAGCAAATGCCCCCTTTGTGTATGTTGTTTAAACTGGTTTCTGTTGTGTCTGTTACCACCATTGTAAGAATCTGAATGATACTGCACCGTCCTGGCAAAGGGCACAGCAGGCGAGAAGGCTCTGGGGAGAGAAGCAGTGTCGTCAGGTCTTGGCGCGAACACAACGCCGGAGCAGCCGAAGCCCGGGACAGGGTGAGTGCTCAGTGTAGGGCTTGGAGGGGCCAGAGGCCTGGGCAGCTATGCGTGTGCGTGCGCAGCAGGTGGTGTTGATAATGTAAGAGCTAAAAGTCTTGACGTGCCCGGTGCATTCTTTAAAGTCGGAATTCTCTCTCTGGCTGCCCCAGAGTTGTCCTCACTTCTCGCCCAACCCCCACCCCTGATGCTGTTCTCCCCCCTGAGTCCTGAATCCAAGATCCAGAACAGAGAGGGCCTGTAGGAGCCACAAATGCCACTGAGTGTGAAATCTTTTCTATTTTATTTTAGTGTTTTATTTTATATTTAGAGAGACAGGAAGGGAGGGAGAAAGGAGAGAAACATCAATGTGCAAGAGAATGCATGCCCCCAACCTGCCCCCTACTGGGGACCTGGCCTGCAACCCAGGCATGTGCCCTGACTGGGAATCGAACCAGTGACCTTTTGGTTCACAGACCAGAGCTCAATCCACTAAGCCACACCAGCCAGGGCTGCTTTAGTATTTTATTTATTTTACCAAGTGACATAGGAATACATTCTCTTGGTAAAAAAAGAAAATCTGTTAAGATAAAAAAAAGCAAATAGCTTCATTTTACAGCATGGGAATGGAGGCCAGGTAGATGACCTAGTTCGCCTCAAGTCACATAACAAGTGGCCTGACATCTGATGTCATGAGAGCCTTCTGCATCCTTTCCATCTTATGTTAAAGAAAGGAAAAAACAAAACAAAACAAAAACAACCAAAACCACCTCTCAGGGATAATACCAAGGAGAACAATAATAATAGCTGACTGTTTAGCACTTACCATGTACAGCTATTATGTTAAGCTCTTTACTTTCCTGATTTCGATTCAGTCCTCACACAGCCCTATGAGGCAGCCACCATTATTTTCTTCATTTGACAGACAAGCAGCCGTGGCACGGAGGTTAATTTAAGTAACTTCCCCAAGGTCACAGGGCTTGTGCGGTGCAGCCAAGGCTTGAACTCAGTCTGACTGTTTCCAGAGCCCAGACGTTCACTTCTGGCAGCTTGCAAGAGTAAATTTTATCTGATAACGAGATAATTCTACCTATACGACAAAGAGCAATGAGTGGTCTCGGGGCGCTTTTAAAGAGGAAAGCCTTCCCGCTGTCACCAGAGCTCTCCGTGGTGCTGAAAATCAATCAATCACCAGCCGTGCTAGCTGATCCAGGGTGTTGCACTTCCTCAGTCCGTTTGTCAGCGAGATTTCCCCGGCCCAGCACCTCACAACTCGGGTACACTCATACCCTCATCTGCTCCCTTCATCCCACCAGAGCGTGACCTGTCTGATGCTGTGAGTTGTGAAGGTATTCTGACTCCCCCGCCACACACACATCTGGTGACAACCACTGTCTCTACAGGAGGCCGGTTTCCTCAGGGACGGGATGAGCCAGAACAGAAGGTAAGAAAGCCTAGATACCTCCTGGAGCCACATGTACCTTTTGTGATCATCTGGTCTGACTTTTACGTTTTTATGTTTGTCACAGTAAGACGGATTTGCATACGGTACAGTGCACGCCTCTTAAGTGTACCCGTGGTAGATTGTAAAGCTAACCACAAACTCCCCCCCCCTTTCTGTGTCTGCACTTTTGTGACGTGTCCCTGCAGATTCTCCTATCAGGAGTGGAACTCTGTTTCTGCATCTCTTCAGCCCATGTGGCCACCACCCAGATCAAGATACAGAACATGGTCCTGCCCCAGAAAGTGCCTTTGTTTTCCCATCTAGTCAACCTGCCCAACCCTGAGAGGTAGCCATTATTCTGACTTTGATTATAAGGTATGTATTTTTTGGCTTTTTTTTCTGGCCAGATCTGTGATATTTATGCACGTTTTGTTTGTATTGGTAGTTCATCTTTTAAAAAAGTCCGTGTTGTTCCATTTTTATCAGTCTACCACAGTTTCTCCATTCTCTCATAGATGGACATTTGGGTTGTTTTCTTTTTCTGCCTATTTTAAACAAAGCTTCTGTGAACCCTGATGTGTGAGTGACCTGCGGATATATCTACACTCCATTCTCTTGGATATTCACTGTTGTGGGGTGAATTGCATCTTCTCCCCAAATTCATATGTTGAATCCTTAACCCCCAGGACCTCAGAATGTGACTGTATCTGGAGACAGAATCTTTATGGAGGTAATTAAGTTAAAATGAGGTTGTATGGGTGGCTCCTAGTCCAATAGGATTCGTGTCCCTATAAGAAGAGGTGATTAGGGCAGACACACACACAGAGGGAAGACCACATGAAGATACAAGGTAAAAACAGCCACTTACAAGCCAAGGAGAGAGGCTTCAGAAGAAATCAACTCGACTGGGTCTTTATCTTGCACTGCCAACCTCCAGATAGTGCAAAAATAGATTTCTGTTGTTTAAGCTACCCAGGTATGGTATTTTGTTATGTCAGCCAGTGCAAAGAAATGCAACCCTTAATGCATGCCAAACACAAGCTAAGTGCTAGATGCTAGGCTCAGGGCTGGGTCCTCACAACACCCATTAAAAAAGCTTCCACGAAGATCTCCATTTTACAGATGAGGGAACTGAGGCTCCAAGAGTTTTAACAAGTTGCCAGAGCTGTAGAGTTGGTATTATTAGGCTTCTGCATGATTAACTTATTACAGTTCAACACTAACTACACAATCACTTTTGAGATTATTTGTTTACAGTTGACCTTTTTATTATACGGTGAGCTTCACAAGGGTAGGGACTAGGTCTGGCTTGTTCACTGCTTTACTCCCCCCCTCATACCCATCACGTGCCCACCACATATGACACCTGACTTGCATTCCTAAGTTCTCAATACCTCGCATCTCTCACTACCTCCTGTGATTCCAGGGCTCCAGGATGGGGGATGGGAAGGAGGGATTTGAGGCAGGAATCCCTCTGCAGACAATTTGGGGAAGATAGTTCTCAGAAAAAGCAGCTGTGATGAACTTAAACAAACTAATTTTTTTTTGTTTGTTTAAAGTCTTTGCTTACTGAGGTATTGGGTGGTGGGAGGGGAAGGCATGAGAGGGGAAGCCTCAGGCTCAGGAGCTGCCATTCCCCCAATTCCTTGGGCAGAACCTGGCCAAGCATCCATCACATGCCTGTCCCCACTCTAGGCTCTGGAGGTCAAAGGCAGCTAAGACCAAGGCTAGCCCTGGGGAGCTCACAGGCAAGACCCTGGCCAGCCCCAAAGGGAGGTGGAGAAACAGTCAGGCAAGTGCTCATATAGGGGAAATGGAAGTGTGGATGAAGAGCCCCTAACCTGGGAGGGGCTGGGTCTGGGGGGAGAGTTGACATCTTGCAAATGACCTGGGTTCAGATCCTAGTTCCACCACTTCCTAGACTAGGGAGCTTGGCCCGTTGTTTCACGTCTCTGAGCCTCCTTTCACTTCTGTAAAGCAGGGATAATAATGATCCCCGAGGGTTGTTGGGGCACTAAATGAGGTCATTCTAGAACACCCATAGCACAGTGCCTGGGGCGTGGCAAGCTTGCAGTACCTTTCAGCTATTGTTATTGATCGTGAGCAGAGCTGTGGAGAAAGCTGGTGCCAGGCAGGGGAGGCCTGGAAGAGGTGTTCCAGGGAGAGGGACAGGCCCACACGGAGCTGCACACGGAGGGGTGTGTGGGGACTGAGTGCGGTGTGGGCAGGAAGAGGTGGGCCTGGGAGGTCCTAGTGGCCTGTAGTCCATGTACATTTTCGTCCTTAGAACAGTGAGGAGCCATGGCAAGTGTTTGAGAGAGAGCCTGGTGTGTTCACCTGAGCTACGGGCTATGCACTGGGTGTGGTGCCTGGGCCCAGGGGACTGGGGGGCTGCACAGTTTCTGAGGATGGAGGATGGTGCCCTGGGTCAGATGAGGACAGTGTTGATAGGGGATGGGGTGAGGGGTTGAGAAACAGCAAGGAGGGCAGGGCTGGGGACCCCTGGGTGGGGGCAGCAGAAAGGAGACAGCTGAGGATCTGCCCAGGTTTCTGGCCCAAGCAATGGAAGGAAAGGAGGGTGCTGGGCTGGGGCCAGAACCTTGGGCAGGAGCAGCATCTGGGGCCAGGGTTCTCTGCCACAGTCCCCTGTGGCTGGAAGCACTCAGCCTGGGGCAGGGGAGGATGAAGACAGCCAGACCCTTCGGCCACCCTTCAGAACTGCCCACATCTCATTCTTCCAGCTGGAATCTCCCTGGACCCCAAAACTGGTGAGGCCTAGCCTGGCCCACAGGCTGCAAGTTGTTCTCCATGGGCACTTAGGTTGCCGTCCACCCGTGTGACTCCCCCACCCCTATACACACACTTCAACCCCCAGCTGCCATGGAAAGTGACTTTGAGCAAGCCCCACTGCACCCCTGTCCTCTTCACACCGAGTGAACGTGGCCTCTCAGTAATGGGGGGAAAGCACCTGGCCCATCTCCCAGCAGAGAAGGAATGAAAGGAGCACGGACCCCTGGTACACTCCGGACTCCTACCAGGGGCCCCAGCTCACACCAGGAGAGATTTGGGGACAGGGAGATAGACACTGAGCGGGACTCAAGGACACAAAGAGCAAGTGACAAGGACAGAGAAGCAGAAAGAGGGGAGGCCTCAGACACAGCCCCCATGCTCCATTCCCCTGGCCCCTCCTCACCAAGCTCTGGAGCCCTGGTGGGGGGGCTTGTTGGGTGTAGGGAGTCGCTGGGCCTTAAATGGTGTCTTTTTCTGTGGTTGGTCTTCTCTGAGAAAGAAATCACTCTCCATCCAATTAAATCTAATTAGACATAATCAAGTTGTGGAGATCTGTGCAGCAGGATGAATGATGAGGAAAAATTACCTCCCTGCAAAGAGTTTAAATTTAATTTTCATAATCTAAAGACCAAAGAGAAACAATTGGGCTCCTTGCTGCTTCTGGCCAACAGCCAGGAATTCTCTGGGATGGAGGCATCAGGTAGGAGAGAGGGTCACACTTCAGCCAGGATGGGCCGGGGACACGGTGGCCCTGATGAGACAGGCACCCACACCCTCCAGCAGGGCCCTGAGACCACCGTCCTTCCCAGATCCCTCTCTCACACACTTGTTCACACTGATACACACCCACTATTACACACCTGGGGCAAATGTGAGCTTCACGTGCGTGCCTTAAGACTATTGAACCCACAACTTAAGACACACCCACAGGGCAGGCACACACACAGATACAGACACCCACAGGCATGCACAGACATGACATACATGTAGGCACAGACACAGGGCCACAAACACACACACCATCTCACACAGATGCACTGACGGTCAGTCCTGGGTAAGCCCCAAGTTAGTCCCACTAACTGGCTGTGTGAACGCTGGGCTCCTTCCCAGAGCTCCAGGGGGCACTGAGGGCGTTCCTGCCTGCTCCCCCCGCACCCACGCACAGATGCACGCACACCCCTTCAGCTGGGGCCCGTTGTCACCAGCAACAAGGATGAGAGACAGCACCCAGAACCATTCCTGGGGCCGGACCCTGGGCCAGGACCAGCAGCACCATCTGTTCCTTGGATGTTTCTCTGAGCATTGAGCTGGTGAGGACCGGCCCGGGAAGGCCAGAGAAAGAACGTCTGGGGCCAGAAGCCTGAAGGCAGAACTAGGTTATGCCCTGTGGCTTCTCAGCTAGAGCGGGCCCTGGGGACAGTTTGGAGGACGGGGTGGACAGAGTCCCCAGGTGGAGGCACAACCTGGAGGCCAGGCTGAGAGAAAAGAGGTGGTGAGCATGTCCTTGAGGGGTGACAGGGTCCTGCATGTTGCTCTCTCCCCCACGCCCCCTTTCTCTGCATAGCTGTGGCCACTGAGCCCTGCTTGTGTGACCAGAGGGCTCCAGGCTAAAGGACAAATCATGCTCCAGACAGAAGGAGGTTGGTTTAAAGAATTCTGAATAGGGTGGGGCAGATCTTGGAGTCTGCTTGAATTCCAGCCACTGACTCACTGCTGTTGCTGAGAAGCCTCCTCCCTCACTCTGGGTCTTGGGTTCCTCATCTTCCCAACAGGGTGAGGAGCTTTCCAGGACCCCACGTGGGTTCCCACTAAGCATGAGAGTGAGGGCCATCTGCAGATGCTCCCTGGACATTTGTTTGATCCCCTTTGCAGCCTCCACAGTGCCTCGCTCCAAGTCAGGACCCAGTAAATATTGATTAGCTGGTGAGATAATGAAATGAGCTCATGCTTGTGTCTGGACCTCAAGACAGCAAAATCTGAAACTGTTGGGAAATTGAACAACCAGAGGACGAGCAGGGTGGAGCCATTGGGGATTTGGCTGTCAGACATCAAGGAGGGCTTCCTGGAGGAAGCAGACCTTGTGCTGGGTAAGATTTGGATAGAGGAGGGGAAGGCATGCTGGGATGGGGAGACTGCATGTGTAAAAGCAGGGAGGTGGGAAGGGGAAGGGTCAAGGTGAGACTGCTCTCTCATGTGTGAGGCTGCTGTGTGTGTGTGTTTGTGTAGCGGGGATTGTCCCAGCACAGTGCTGGGCTCTCAGGGGACATTCAGTAACAGCGGCTCCCTCCCTTCTGTCAGCTCATTCAGGACACCTGGCCCCTTCTGTCCTAAAAGGTGGACTTCTAACCTGTTCTCATGTGGTCCCAGAGGGGAGCAGGCTTCAGTGAGGGGACCCAGGGGGGACAATGGACATGTCACTCCTCTTAGGGAAGACCGCTAAGCTCTTCTTGCCGTGAAACACAGACCCTAGAGCCCTAGAGTTGGGAGACCCCTCCAGCCCCTCCAGCCTCTAGAAACTGACACAAAGAGGCTAAGAAAGTGGGCCAGTCACCCAGCTCCCAGCTCAGACCCCTCAGTGCTCTGCTCTCTAACCAGCTGGGGGAAGGGTCCTCTGTTCACAAACAACCAAACAGAGAGCCTCAAGGATTCCTCTCCCTTCATCCTCCCAAAGCCCTCACACCAACTCTCTCCCTGGGGTGAGAAGAGCCTGGAAAGGGGACACAGGCCGGTGATCTGTAGACCCATCTGGCTGGGGCCTGGGCTTGTGTTGGGAAGGGGAGGGGTAAGCCTGCAGCAGCCCTTCCCGGTTGGTGTTGAACTTGCAGTTTCTAAAGGCTATCAGGAGCACCGGAGAGCAAACATTTTATCTCTCAATGACACTGCAGCAGATTAAGGAGGGGTCAACCTCCCAGACAGCAGTAAAGAGAGGCCATTCATTACCCGGGATGGTCAGACCTGGCAGCTGGAATAACTTTCTCAGAGACATGACCGGGCGAGGAAGGGATTCTTTCGGCCCTGCATCAGCAAGCCTGGCCTGGTTCCTGTGGCCAGGGATCTAGGCGGTGAGGGTGGGTGCCCAGATACCAGCCCGGGAGGACACTGGCACAGGCTGGGGTTTAGCTCAGCATGAGGAAGATCTCCCAGTCCCACTGGACCACAAGCTGAGAGACATTCACTCTACAGATTATATTATTCTTTTTTAAAAAATTATATTTTATTGATTGTGCTATTATAGTTGTCCTGATTTTTCCCCTTTTCCCCCTCCATCCAGCATCCCCCCACTCCATTGTTCATGTCCATGGGTCACATGTATAAGTTCTTTGGCTACTCCATTTCCTATATCATACTTTACATCCCCATGGCTATTCTGTAACTACCTATTTGTACTTCTTAATCCCCTCACCTCTTAACCTATTTTCCCTTGCCCCCCTCCCTCTGGGAACTTTCAGTAACTAACTTCTTTTCTCTTGCTTTTAAGAGTCTCTCTTTATCATTAAGCTTTGGTCTTTTAATGATGATAAGTCTTGGAGTGGGCTTCTTTGCATCCATCATAAGTGGGGCTCTCTGTGCTTCCTGGGCTTGCATTCTATTTCCTTCACCAAATCAGGAAAGTTTCCTTTCACTGTTTTTTTTTTTTTCAGATAGAGTTCCAATTTCTTGCTCTTTCTCTTCTCCTTCTGTCACCCCTATGAGGTGAATGTCGGACCTTTTAAAGTTGTCCCAGAGGCTGCTTATGCTATCCTCATTTTTTGGATTCTTTTGTCTTCTTGTTCTGCATGGTTATTTTTTGCTTCCTTATGTTTCAAATCATTGATTTGATTCTCTGCTTCATCCATTCTACTGTTGTTTCCCTGTAAATTGTTCTTTATTTCAATTAATGTATACTTAATTTCTTACTGGGTCTTTTTTATGCTGCTGAGGTCCTCACTAAGTTCTTTGAGCATCCTTATAAACAATGTTTTCAACTGTCCATCTGATAGATTGCTTATCTCCATTTCATTTAGCTCTTTTTCTGAAGGTTTGATCCGTTCTTTCATTTGGACCATGTTTCTTGTCTCCTAGTTTTGGCAGCCTTCCTGTGTCTGTTTCTATGTATTAGGTAGAGCTGCTTTGATTCCGTGTCTTGGCAGTGTGGCCTAATATAGTAGGTGTCCTGTAGGGTCCAGTGGCATAGCCTCCCCTATCACCCAAGCTGGGTACTTGAGGTACGCCCTTCATGTGGGCTGAGTACACCTTCCTCTTGTAGTTGAGCCTTGGTTGCTGTTGGCAGATCAATGGGAAGGATTTACCCAGGCCTGTCAGCTGCAAGGACTGGCTGTAACCACTGACCACCAACCTCCATCCTCCGTGGAGGATCAGCTGTACAGGGGCAGGGTGGGGTGCTCCAACGCGTTCTGTAGCTGTCTACTGGGTGCATTGGTCCTGGGGTTGCCAGGGTGGTGTAGGGCAAGGTCAGCCCACACCTGTGTTTTACACAGGGCCACTCTGCCTGAGCTGTAAAGCAATCTGAGACAGCTGCTACTTGTGCTGGGCTTGAAGATTCCCAGGTAAAGCCAAGTTGTGACTAATCTTGCTTCTGCTAGGGCTCAGTGAAGCCAGCTATTGCTTGTTTCATAGGCTTTAAGAGCCAAGACCAGCCATTCTTGTGGAAAGGCAGCTTGGGCGGGCCCATAAGTTGGGTGGGATAGAGCCTCTATGGATCTCCAAGGTGGGTCATACAATATTAGTCAGGTTGATGGAGTCTCAGATATGGCACCGGGGAAGGGCTCAGCAAAGGAGCAATGGCCTCTGCTTGCCCCGATGCTAGACACTTCAGTCTCCCCCTGTATCTCACTGGTGCCCTTCAAGCTGACACCCTGGTGCTGGAGCTCAGAGGGAGCGAGTCTGAGTAAGTGAGTCCATGTGTGGTTTCCCCAAAAGGAACTGCTTAGGGCTCCAGCAGCCTCCTCCACCAACTCAATCCCCACTGGTTTTTGCAGCCAGATGTTGTGGGGACTTATCTTCCTGGCACTGGAATCCTGGGCTGGGGGGCATTCCTCCTGAATTTTTATCCATGTGGGTGTGGGGCCAGCCCATTCCACATCTGCACGCCCCCACCAGTCTGGACGGATGTAGTTTCTTCAATTCTGTAGTTGTCAAACTTCCATTCAATTCCATTTCTGATGTTCCTGAATGATGGTTGTTCTATCTTTTAGTTGTAATTTTGGTGTGGTTGTGCAAAGAGGTGAGCCATGTCTGCCTGTGCCGCCATCTTGATCAGAAGAAGCTCAGGCTATATATATTATTCTTAAAGTTGGCTTAGTTGGGGACCTCTGTCCCTTTTGGAGTCACAGAAGGGCAGGATTATGGGACACAGCAATGACAACCCCACAGGGAGATTAATCCAAAATCTTCCCTCCTCAGTTTAGGCATGTGGTTCAAAGGCAGGTGGTGACCAGACTATGTGCTTTGTTTGTGGTTAGGAGATGTGGGTCTGTTTCAGTTCTGCCTCTGTAACCTTGACATGTGACCTTCCTAACAACAACTGCAAACACCATTGCCTGAGTACCTACTGTGTGCCGTTTCTATCACTTTCCATCTGTCCTCTCATTTTATCTTCCTGTGAGGCAGGTGTCACTATCTTCATTCTAAACACAAGAGGACTGAGGCTTATGAGACTGCTAAAGCCTGCTCAGCATCAGAGCTGGGATTCAAACCCAGAAATGTCTGCTCACATTCCTTTTACTAAACTCCACATGCCCTCTGAGCCTCAGTTTCTTTACGTATCCTGTGTAGCTCCCAGAGTAGTTGAATAGTAGACACGAAATGGTGCATGGGAAATGTGCACACTCACACTCACAAACACAGTTGTCCACCCAGGAGACACCAGCCAGTTACTATCCAAGGATGAAAAGTTACACAAGGGGCTGTTCTATAATGAGCTTTATTTCTCTATTCAGTGAGCCCTGGTTAATTTTGCATCTAAAAGGCCCTGGTATCCAGCTCTGAGTGTGTAAGTGTCTCAGTGCATATTAAAAAAACCTTAAAATGCCCATGCTTTTGTGCCAGCAATTATACCGTCAGGACACAGTCAGGGCTGTGCACACAGCTCACATGCAAGGACGTTCGCTATAGGGTACTGACAACAGACAATGTTCAGAAGTGTCCAGTAGGGGAACAGTTATGTGGAATAGTGTATGTCTGTGGGATTGAACATTACACAGCCAACAAAAATCACAGTTGTGAAGCACATGCCTGTCCCAGGAATGAAAAAGCAGAACCAACACCTGCATATGCCCCATGATCCCCGAGAAAGCATTTATCTAAGATGACAGATGATTTCTATTTCTTCTGCTTGACTTTCCTGAATTTCAATCTATTTTTAAAACAAATGAATGAAATGTACCTCACACTCCCCTATTTCTAAACTGGGGACTGTGGAGCATGATTTAAGTTTCCCTCTGTGCCTTGAGTCACCACCACCACCCTACGTGTTTAACCCCAGGGTGTCTCCTGAGACCCTTCGCCCCACACTCAGGGCCCAGCCTGCTCTCTCCTCGAGTTCTCTCATCTACTTTCCAGCCTTTAGGCTACCAGATGTTTCTTCTTGATGGTTTTGAAGGCAAGACTTTCAAGAACCCAAAGGGAGAACAATAGCTGGAAAGACCAAATAGCTGAGAAGGGATTTCAGAATCTGCCCAATGCAGGGGAAACAGAATTTGGAGTATGAGCTCAACCAAGAGTGAGGTCATCCCACTAAGTCCCCAGAAGGGGGCCACACGTCAAGAGCAAAAACCACCATCTCATGAAAAAGGGCTTCATCCTTAGATCAGGAACAAAACAGAAATAGACCTGCCCAAACAAAGCATAAAACTAAGAAGTCATAAGTTAAAGATTATCCAACAATAATTTACCTGATGGCCAAAACTAAACTACTCTTCATGGAGACAAGATTGAACCTCTAGAAAGTGTCTTCACAGTGTCTAGTACACAATACAAAATGACTAGACATGTGAAGAAAGAAGAAATGTAGCCAAGAGAAAAATCAGTCAATGGAAAAAATTCACAGATTACTTAGATATTGAAATGAGCAGATAAGGACTTTGTAATAACTATAATAAATATGCTAACCTACAGAGATGGGTAGCTTGAAAAGATGGCCAGAGCTTGAATAAGATGGTCAAAACTTGAAAAATTTGAACAATAAAATAAACAAAGTCATTTTAATTGGAGCCTAAAGTATAAGATAAATGTCCATGAGTCTATACTGATATGAATAAATGATTGAATAAATTAATAAACCATGGAGAAGGTGTAAATCTCTTGGTCAGAGAATTCCACATAATTTGTGTATATACTCTCCATCCTCAAGGAGATAGAACACAACCCCTGCCCCCATCGATGGCATAAGTGCGGGCTGCTCCTAGTAATTTCCTTTCAAAGAGTATAGAATGGAAAGGGGGAAAAAAGATAACAATACAGTGGAGAAACCTGACAGACCCTACCTCAGCCAGGTGATGAAGGTCAACAGCAATGGTCATAAATCATGTCGGTAGTTGTGCCCTTGATATGATGTGAGTGACACTTCACCTCTGTGATCTCCCTTCCCTAAACACCCATGCCTCCCAGCCTCATCATGAGAATAATATCAGACAAGTCCCAATGAAAGGCCATCCAATGCTCTATTGAATACTTGACCAGCACGCCTCAAAACTGTCAAGCTGTCAAAAACCAGGAAAGTCCGAGAAACTGTCACAGACAAGAGGAGCCCAAGGAGACATGACCGCCAAGTGTGCTGGGGTGTCCTGGGTGGGATTCTTGGGCAGACTAAGAACATTAGGTAAAAACTAAGGAAATCCAAATAAGCTGCAAACACTGGTTAGTTGTATATCAATATCAGTTTATTGATTAGAACGAATGTACCAGGCTAATTTAAGATGTCAATGATAGGGGTAACAGTGTGTAAAAAGTGTTGAAAATAAAGAAACAGCCTTTAGTGACTTTTGAGAGGAGAGAAAGAATGGGACAGAAAAGCAAACATTTGAGGAAATATTAGGAAAATAATTTCAAAAACTGATAATAAAAGACAGCGACCTACAGATCAGAAAGCTCAATGAATTCTAAGAAGGATATTTATAAAGGAAATCACGTCCAGCCACAGCATAATCGAAGTGCTGCAATACATAGATTAAGGGAACATCATAAAGGCCGTCTGAGGGGAAGAAACCTCAATGGGGGGAACAAGGACAATCATGGAAAGCTGATTTTGTGTCAGGTACATGGGGGTCTCAAGACAATGTAACATCTCTAAAGTTCTGGACGAAAAAACAATCCCAACTTTAACTTAGAAGTTTTCACCCAGCAAAACCGTTTTTAATACTTTAAGATGGATGTAAAACATTATCAGGTAAATAAAAGATGATAACGTTTGTTGTCGGCAGACCCACATGACAAACTACTCTCAGTGAAGTTCTCCAGTTTAAAGGGAAACAGCGTGGGATGAAATTTCAGAGCTACAGAAGATAAGAAGCAGCACCGTAAATGGTAAGTATAAAATAATTTTCAATTCCGTAAAAGGTAGTTAATAGTTTAGAGAATAAATAACAACAAGGTTTTGTGGAGTTGACAACACAGGCAGGAATAAGCTATATGACCATGATAGCCAATGAAAGAGAATGAGTGTAAAGGAAATGGCATTATGACAAGGTTCTGGTATCAGTGAAGCACTGTAGTATTAAGTCCAACTGAGATAAGCCAAGGATGCTTCTGGCCACTGAACGGGTGTGTGCAAGTGAGACTTCAGGGAGCCCAAGGGGAGGGGTCGTGCTGTAATCAGTAGAGCAAGAACTAGTAATAACACAAGAAAGTATAATTAAAGCACCAGTAGAGGAGATACATTGGAATACCGAAATTCAGTTAACCCAAAAGAAAAAGGAATGGAAGAACAAAGAAACACGAACAAATGGGCCCAATAGAAAACAATCCATTTGTGACGTGTAAAGTCATACAAAAATCAAACTCCAGCATTCGTAAATAAACTCGTTTTGGAACACAGCCAAAGACCATTTGTTTATACACTATGGCAAGTTTGTGTGTTGTGTATTTTTGTAGAAATCAATAAGCTGCTTCTAAAATGATACATAAATGTGAAAAAACTGCACTAGCCAACAATTTTTAAAATGAATTTGGAGGCTCTGGCCAGTGTGGCTCAGTTTGTTGGAGTGTCGCCCATAGACCAAAGGTCATGGGTTCGACTCCCAGTCAGGGCACATACCTAGGCTGCAGGTTCCATCCATGGTTGGGTGTGGACAGGAGGCAACCAGTCAGTGTTTCTATCTCATAGCAATGTTTCTCCTCTCTGTCACTCTCTCCCCCTTTCCTCTCTCTCTGGTTTAAAAAAAAAAGTATTTGGAGACCAAGATCTGATTTTGAGATTATGAAGGTGCAGTAATCAAGACAAAGCAAGAATAGAAATGGATCAATAAAATAGAATAGAGAGACCCAAAATAAACCCACACATATATCTGTTGCTAAGACCGAGAGATATTTCAGTGTGAGAAAGGATTATCTTTTCAACAAACAGTACTGTAAAAATTGTATCCATATGGAAAAATTAAGAACCTAGATTCTTAATGTGTACCTTATATTGAATGAATTTCAGGCAAACCACGAAAACTAGAAAAACAAAATAAGAGACAAATCTTTGGAAAATGTTACTTTGACCTTGAGTGTAGATCAAAATTTCTTAAGACACACACAAAAAAGCTCTATCCATAATAGCCATAAAAATGATAAATTGGTGTTTATCAGTATAAGAACCTTCTGTTCTTCAAAAGATGTCATTAAGAATAAGAACATGTAAACCATTGATTGGAAAAAATAATCACAAGACACGTATCTGACAAAAGACTTGTATTCAGAATATATAAAGAACTTGTAGAAATCAATCATGAAAAGTCAAAATAATGGGCAAAAGACTTAAAAACATACACTCCTATTAGAAGAGATATTTAACAAACAAAATAGAAACTGAAGTGTAGGTGCATAGAACAGACTGACAGCTGTCGGAGGGGAGGGGTTGGGGGCTGGGTGAGAAAGGAGAAGAGCACTGGTCATCGTGGCTCCGTTGGTTGGGCGTCATCCCATACAGAGAAAGGTGGCTGGTGGATTTGGAGGGTGCCTACGAGAGGCAGTCAGTCGATGTTTCTTTCTCACATCAATGTTTCTCTTCCTCTTCCTCTCTTTCCCCTCCCTTTCTCACTCTAAAAATAAATAAATTTTTTTAGAAAAAGGAAAAATGTGAAGATATTAAGCTATATATGATGAGGTCTGCCCAGAAGTCCAGCCGTTGTTAATATAGTGAGAACAGTTTGTGTGACATTGATGTAACCTGGCAGCCAAGGAGAGTGGACTGGAATGTGCATGTGTGAACAACGATGACTTCACTGTACTAGTCAGTGGGGGTGGTAGACGCCGTTGAGTGAGCATGTGTGCTGTGTGGCTGTTGCATTCAAAGTGACTGAGCAAGTAGAGCAACGAATCTGCATCAGATTTTGTGTTAAGCTTGAACATTCCTCTGTGGAAACTATTCGATGATTCAGAAGGCTTTCAGGGATGATGCAATGGTGCAGCACAAATAAAAGTGTGGCACAAATGCTTCAAATGGTTGAGAATTGTTGACAGTGACCCACGTTCTGGAAGGCCTGCCACAAGCAGAAACCTGAGAATGTTGAAAGTGTACGGGTTGCAATCAACAAAGATCAGTGACTGACAGTGCGGGAGCTGGGAGCTGATCTGGGGATTCCAAAAACTACCGTGTCCGAGATTTTGACACAGGATCTTGGCATGAAACGTGTCGTGGCAAAATTCGTTCTGCGGCTTCTGCTACCAGAGCAGAAGGAACATCGTGCTGCAGTTGCTGATGACTTGATTCAAACTGCTACCAATGAACCAGATTTCCTCCAGAAGGTTGTAACTGTAGATGAATTGTGGGTCCACGGCTGTGATCCAGAAACCAAGGCCCAGTCGTCCCGATGGAAGTCTCCTGGTTTTCCATGCCCAAAGAAGGGGCGGCAAAGTCGCAGCAAGATCAAGACCATGTTTTAAACATTGGAAGAGAAGCCTGGAGAACGTGTGAGGCCCCAACGTGCCTATTTTGAAGGGGAATGAGGCATCACTGTCCTGTGTACAATGTTTCCTGTATCTCCTTCAATAAACGTCTCCATTTTTCATACAGCGTGGCTGGATACTTTCTGGACAGGCCTTGTACACGCATACACGTAGACGCAGACAATGGTATGGTTACAGCCAGAGGGAAAGGGGGTGAGAGGAGGTGGAAGAGGGCAAAGGGGGGACAAATGGGGATGGAAAGAGATTTTACTTCGGGCAATGGGCACACGATGCAGTGTGCAGAAGTGTTGTAGATTTGTACACTTAAAACCTGAATGGTTTGTTAACCAATGTCACCCCCATGCATTCAATTAAAAAAAAGAAAGGACACGAATGGTCAAACAGACATGAAAAAATGACCAACACTGTTAGTTATCGGGGATCTGCACTATTGGTAAAATGAAAAGGACGGACATTTCCGGAGGGATTATGGAATAATACGGTCACGTTGAAAAACAGACTGTCAGTTGGTTGTAAGGCAAAATACACAAACACTCTATGACCTAGAAAGTCCACTTTTAAGTACCTCTAGGTAATGAATACTTCAGTCTATAAGTCAAAGACTACTAGCAACTTTATTTATAAATACCCTGGACAATGGCTCTCACACTGAGCAGCAAACAAGAATAGCCTGCTGATCAGCATAAACCTAGATAAGTCTCAAACATTGGCTGAGCAAAAGGCCCTAGCTATGGACCGTGGGATTTCATATGTATGAACGTGCAAAATTGATGTACAATGTGGAAAAAAGGGCAGGGAGGGGGATTGATGGCAACTGAGCACAAGAGACATTGGGGTGATGGAAATGGGTATCTTAACGAGGTGTTGTTAGACAAATGTGTACAAACTTTGGAAACTCACACATGAATTAGGGAAGGGGCACTACTTGCTAGTTGATCCATCTGGGTCACACTGACCTCTCCCTCCTCCTCAGCACATCCTGCCGGTCACAGTCCTGCCCGTCTTTCTCCCGAGAAGATCCTGTGTTCTGTCCATCCCGCTGCTCTGCAGTGACCAGTGCCGAGTTCGAGGTCCTCCCAAAGTGTGGGTGGTTCATGTGGGAGGCGAGCCCAGGGGGCTCAGTGAGGAGGGGAACAGCAGGGAGGGAGAAAAGCCCTGAAGGCTGAGTCAGCCCTGGATGGTGTTGCTCAGTTGGTTGGAGCGTCATCCCCTTACTGAAAGGCTGTGGGTTCGATTTCCAGTCCGGGCAAATACCTAGGTTGCAGGTTCCATCCCCAGCCTGGACATGGGCACGTGCAACCTCCTGCCTGGACACTTATGATCCCTGGTCTGGGCGCATACAGGAGGCAACCGATCGACGCTTCTCCCTGCGCCACATTTCTCTCTCTCCCTTCCTCTCTCTCAAAATCAATGAGAAAAATGTCCTTTGGGGAGGATTTAAAAAATAATACTAAAGGCTGACTCAGAGTGCTGTGGGCTACTCAGTCCTGCTGTGGACCCTCTGAGGAAGTGTGTGGGCCATGCCTCAGACTTGCCCCTCAGAGGGAAGCCGGGAACTTACCCATTCACTTCCATCCCTCAGTGGTGGAGTGGCGCCCTGGGGCATTTCTGGGCTCCCCTGCTTTTGGCTGATCAAGCCCCCAGGACACTGGAGAGCCCCCAGGTAGAGAGGCTGAGGGGAGCAGGGCCTGAGTGGGGAGTGGTCAGCACCCTGGGAACTGTGCACTACAGGTGCAGGTGAGGGCAGATCTGGCCCAGGAAACATGGGGTGTGTATTTAGAGATTCTGCCATAGCGGTCACCCCTCACTGGGGGACCACCTGCCCCCCATTTCCCTGCTATCCTTCCCACCTGTACCCAGGAAGGCAGTCAGAGGGCTTCCCAAGAGGTAACTCTTGCCTAAATCCCTTCAAATGCTCCACTTGTCTTTTGGGAGAAGAACCAAGATCATTATCTCTGCCTCAGGATTGGACCTGGTGTGACAGGTGCCACCAGCCCAGATGGACAGCAGCCACACCAGCTGCCTTTCAGTTCTGCAGATCCCTGGAGATTCAAACCCTGGTCTGTCCCATAAACCAGACAGCCACTGCCCTCCTACCCTCTCCCTCCTAGTCCCTTGGGGTACCTTCCTGACCTGGGCCCTGGCAGGATTCCAGGGCTCCAAGTCACTGAAGCTCCAGCTGGGGTACCCCCTCCTCTGAGAAGACCTGGTGCAGCTGCCCCAGTCTGGGCTCTTATCCACGGCTCCCTCTGTAAACAGGCAAACCCCGTCTCTACTCCAACCAGCAAAGCAACCCCCACTTCACGCTAAAGGCATAATTTGCTGCAAATTAAACTTAATGGGACTAGAATAATTATATTGACTTTTAAAAGTACTTAAAGATAAATACATGCCTTAAAGATAAATATTTCAGAATATAAACTTTCCCCACTGTTTGTTTTCAAGGGAGACAGGAGGCTGAATTGGGAAGACACTGAATGACGTGGGAGGGAGTTGTCAAAGGCACATCTGAGGATACGCTTAGACCCCTGGCAGGAGTGGAACCCGGGCCAGCTGCCCAGGAGGGCAATTTCACAACCTTTATCAAAAGCCTGAAATGTGTCCGTATCCCCTGACTCCGTGAGACCAGAAATCTGTCGGAAGAAAATAATCACAGACAGAGATGAAGACGGAGGTGCAGAGTTGGTCCTCGAGGTCGTTTATAACCGCCAAATGCTGGGAACTGTCTAAACGCCTCTGGATGGATTAGCTATGTCAGTTGCCGAACAACCCACTGATGTGTGGCCATTAAAAATGAGGCCTGCACCAATAATTCGGCTGGGAAAGTGCTTCTAAAAAACAAAGGCAGGAAATAAAAGCAGCATGTAAAACTGAGCACAAAGTAAATTCCTAATTTTGCTAATAAAACCCAGAGGATGTATGCAAAAATACCAACAGATGTTATCTCTGCGTAGGGGATTATCAACAATTTCAATATTAAAATTTTTTTATGCTTGACAATTTTCTGTAGTGTGCATCAATGGATAAATGATTATTTTCCATTCCTGTTAAAATGGTGGTGGGGGTGAAAGGATCTCTCCCCCCCCACCTTTCCCACAATGAGGATTCCTGGATTCAGCCCCAGCCCAGAACTATAATCTCAGAATGTCTGGGTCCTTATTTAAAACCGAGTTGCTGGGTGGGGCCCAGGCTGCAGACTGCCATTCTGAATCCTGTCTTCTCTTCTTTAAAGCAAAGCTATTGGAGGTGTGCATGTGTCCTGCTTAAAAGCTGTATTTACTAGTCTCCACCCACCCCTCTCAGATGGGCGTGGCCGGTGGAACGGGAACAGAAGTGATGAGTGTGGCTTCTAGGAAAGTTCTGTGACGTGTGCTCAGCAGCTGGAGGAACCCTCTTGCTCCTTTTTCCTTTCCCTTTCTCTTCTTGTCTGGAATGCTTCACGCACCGTGGGCAGTCACACGAAAACTAAGAAGCAGACAAGGATGCCGACAAACTAAGTGGAGCTAACGTAGCATCCGGGGACTTCCTATGTCCAAAATTCTCTTAAGCAAGAGAAAAAAAATTCAATTTGTTTAGGCCACTGATGTTCAGATTCCCGTGATGAGCAGCTGAATGCAATTCCTGAAAGATACACTGGGGGACAGTCAAGGATGGCAGAGAGATGGCAAGCTCGAGGTAACCCACAGAAATCTCAGTGAAATTGGTCAGAAAATAGCAACTTCAGCTGGAGCAAGTGATAGTCGGCCTGGGCTAAGATGAACTGAGTAGAGAAATCTGCAAAAAGAAAGAATACTTATGACACAATTCTTAGGTAGATCAGGCTGGCCTAGGTTGCCGGACTACTTGCCTGTCGGTGTAGGTCAGTCTCATGTAGCAAGACGAACATTACTGCCAGGCCAGGGGGCCACGAGGGTGCGTGTTGATTCCTCGTGAGGACACAGAGTCAGCAGATAAAGCCTGGTGATGCAGAGACTAGAACTGGAAGTTAGGGGACCTGGACTTTGCTTGTGACCTTAAGAAAGCCTTCCTTTCTGGACTGTTTCTCATGTGATAAGGAAAGGGGGTGGTTAGACCAGAGAATCTGAGGTTTTTTATGACTCTAGGGACCTCTGATCATAACCTGGGCTGGTGATTATTCAAATGGGAGAGTGGGACATGTCAACAGGGGCGAGGGTCTTTGCCGCTCCCCATACACATCCCCACCCCCTTACCTCCCGCCTCCCCTCTGGTTCCCAGAGCTGCCCAGAACGTGCGAGGCACGGGGTTGAGTACAAATCGTGTCAGGACGTCCTGGTGCAGAAGCCGAGTCAGGTGGTGCTTCCACTGCTCCTTCTGGGCTAACACATTCCCAGGGAGGCATCAGTACGGGGAGTGATGATGTCAACAGAGAGTGTGAGCCCTTCCCCAACAGTGACTCGCCACCTTACAGAGCATTTTCTCATCAAATTTCACAAGTGGAAGATACCTTTCAGGCCTTCTGGTCCATCCCCTTCCCTGATGCTTGGACCCTTTCTTTAAGAACCACCACCAACCCACACAAAACAGCATCATGATCGATAACATAACCATCATCGCTGTTACCATATCATCACTACCATCACCGTCATCACTCTCATCATCACCATCACAATTGTTGCCGTCATCACAGCCACCGTCACCACCATTGTCCTCATCATCATCGCTATCACTGTCATTGCATCATCACCATGATCGTCACGGTCATCATCCTCACCACTCCCAGTATCACTGACACTAATTGGGCACCATCTTTGTGCCAGGCACTGTACCAGGTGCTCTGTGCATTGATTGCACTAACTTTTTATGACGATCCAGGTGGGTAGGAATTTAGAGATGAGGAGACCAGTCTCAGAAAGGCGAGTACCCACAGCAACACTGATCATTAGCAGAGGAAGGAGGAAGGAGAATCTGGATCCAGGTCTCTGTGATCACAAAGCCTAATCTCTGTGCACTGTACCTTGCAGCTCTGAGAGTTGACCTCAGCTGTGCACCTCCACGGTAGAGAGGTCACTGTCCCCACCAGGAAGTGTGCTCCATCTTGAGTCACCATCCCTTATTGAAGAGAATCAGCTTTTGTGTGACCTCACCCACAGTTCCTGGCTCTGGCCTCCTGGTCCATGCAGGAAGGGTCTGACCTCTGGCCCCTGTGACAGTCCTTCTGATGTTTGAAGGCAGCTTTCACGCTCACTTTCACCTCCTGCACAACTCCTCTGTGAGTGACCACCTCTCAGAAACCCCTCTGGCTCCCCTGGCCCCTGTGGGCTTGTGCGATCCCTCCCCCTGGCCTTCCTGCTTCCGCTCTTTCCCAGCATTCCTCTTCTCCCAGAGCCAAAGTGACCTGGTCAGGATGGATGGGGTCGTGTCACTCCCACAGCCAAAGCCCTGCAGCGAGTCCCCTCCACGTCACAAATAAAATGCAAAGTCTGCCATGGCCTGTAGATCCTAAATGGTCTTCCTGCTGACCCCTCAAACTTTGTCTTGTACCCACTGGTCCCTTCGCTCCAGGCCTCTCCATGGAGCACGCCACGCCCCTTCCTGTCTCAGGGAAACTGCATCTGCTGCTCCCTGTGACCAGAGCTTTTTTTCTCTTTTTTCCTTTTTTAACAACTACCAGCAAGTCGTGCTCCTTCTCTTTATTCAGGTCTCTGCTCAGATGTCACCTCCTCAGGGAGGCCTTCCCTGGCCACTCCCTCTAATACAGCCCTCTTATGCCTTGTCCCTTTTCACTCACCATTTTCCGTCATAAGCTGTATCACTTCCCGATATATAGATACTCATTCACTAACTGTCTTCCCTGCTGGAGTGAGAATTCCATGGGAGCAATGATGTTGTCGTCTTCATCACCCTTCTCTATCTTCGGGGCCTAGAAGAGGCCCCAGAACATAATAGGATCCTAATAAAGCTGTTAAATTAATGAATGTAATAATTAGTCCACGTATCCTCTCCCCATGCCCTTCTAAGGCGAGAGGCCCTGCTTTCAGACAAGATTCAGCTAATCCATGACTTTCTACCTTTGCTCCTCAGAATGGCAGAAGAGCCCGAACCTTCCAGTTGAACAGGAGTCTCACCTCCCTTTTGCTAGACTCTATACCTCCATTAACATGGCCTAAAAGACCACGTGCACAGAAGAATGTTTGCTTTGGAGTCAGACAAACTGAAGTTCAAATCTCAGCGCTGCCATTCCCTAGTTCAGTATTATTTAGCTTTTCTAAGCTTCAATTTCTTCTTGTGTAAATGGTGCCAATAACACCAAATTTGTAAGCCTGTTGTGAAGAGATTATGTGAATACGTTGCACAGAGTGTTAAGAAAATGTTCAGAGTCGGTAATTTTTATCTGTTGATAAATTTTTTCCATGGTTACCAATAACATTGTTGTTGTTCTTATTAAGCTAGCCAGGTTTCAGGGCCCCCCATCTCAGCAGAAGAGGCTCGGTTGGGAAGAGACTGGACTGGGGTAGGGGAGGAGTGAAGGGACAGGTGACAGGAGAGACCTCTCACCTTGTGGGCAACTCCCTGGCAGCTCCTGCATCAGGGCCTGTCTCTCTCCTCTGGACCTGAGCTGTTGATTTGTTTTTCTTATCTCATCTCAGAACTTTGCACCAAACCATCAATTCACATTTACATATGAAATCCCGTCCAGCGTCTCCCTCTGAGGCTCCAGCCTGTGGGGCTTAACTTGCTACTCCTTTGTTCTGCCACCCAAAATGCTTGCTCTTCCTTCCAGAACCTGTCACCTGAAATCTGAAAAGTCCTCTCCCTCCCCAGCAGAGTGAATGCTAATGATGCCGCAGGTCTCCTTCCCCCAGGCAGACTGAAGCTTCCTGGGCGCAGGAGTTGTAGCTGATGAACTGACCTTTCAGTAGACCCTCGCCTCTGAGGTGAACAGGCCCAGAGGGCAGCCAGGGTTCTCAGCGGGAGGGAAGGGAAGGTGTAGATGGAAGGGGTTAGGGGGTCAACAGTGGGGAAGGGCAGGGCTGGCTGATGAAGAGCCCCCATTGCCCAAGCTCGGGGCATTGGTGTCACCCACACCCAGGACCCCGATCCCAGCTCCGCCATTGACATCCAGCTGATGACTCAGAGCAAATCCCTTCCCTCTCTGAGACTCAGTCTACTCATCTGTCAGATGGAGATGACACTTCCCATCCCAGAGGACGCTGGGGGTGAGGAAGGAGGCAGTAGGGCTGGATGTGCTGTGTAGGGGCTGGCCACACTCACCGTGGGTCCACAAAAGGCGGTGATGTCGCAGGTGAGGTCCTGCTGTTCTGGGGCTGGCCTGCAGGCTGTGCTATGGAGCAGAGGGTAAGAGCGTGGGCTCTGAGGCAGACCAGGGTTTGAATCCTGACTGTTACCTCCGGCTTCATGACAGAGGCAAACTGCCCGCCCTCTCTGAGCTCCATTTTCCTGTTTATGTTGTCATCTCCCTCTCGGAGGGTTGCTGAGAGCATCACTTTATGTTGGTAACACGCCTGCCTCAGTGGAGGCTGCATCACTGTCAGCTGCCCCTCCCACCCCCTTCGCAGTGAGGGACCCACTTGGAAATACGTCCCTGATGGGGCAGCCTGGGTGGGGGAGGCCAGAGGAGCAAAGCAAGCAGCAGGGACGTGCCTGGGTGCACATGTGCACGACCACGGCTCCAGGAGCCGTTGGTGCCTAGCAGTCAGGGTCCCCCAGGCCTGCTCACACCTAGACATTAAGCTCTGCAGTGCTGGGACAGGGGTTTGTTCCCAGGCAGGTAGGAAAACTGAACTCATTGATGTCGTGGAGCAATTGCCAAACAAGCCAGGCACCTGCAGTGCTGGGCAGCCTTTGCCCTGTTCCCGCCTCCTTTTAGTTGTCCGGAGACAGAGGCCATGGCCTCCATCCTGAACCTGGGGGAAGGAAGTAGCCCCACCTCAGCCTGGACATGGGCCCAGGGGTCACCCAGCACTGCCAGGACCACCTGTGCACTGAGAGGTCTCCTACTTGGGTCCAGATCTGCACCACACCCTCCACACTCATCCTGGCCATGTCTTCGACATAATTTATGAGCCATCTGGGGAGGCTTAAAGGTCAGCTGCATTGGGCATGGTCAGCTCGTGGCCTGGCTAGTGGGCTCAGACAGTTGAGTAAATTCTTAACCCAGATTAAGGGATGTAGGTTCATAATACAGCCTAGAGCAGGTCTTACCCACTGGTCAGAGGAGAGACCGAGGCACAGAGAGTCAGCCAGCATGTGAACAAAAGCAGCACAGCATACAGCCAGTCTTCATAGGAAGAGACCGAGGCCCAGAAACAGGGACTGTCTTGCCGAAGGCCACACAGCAAGTTTGTGACAGAGCCAGGAGTGACTAAAGGTCCTATCAGTCAGCCCACTCCTCCCATGTCACCCCCTGAGGAAGCCTGGGGCTGGGAACAGCGTGGCTCAGGGCAGCTGGATGACCATCCCCAGCAGGGGTGTGCCTGTCCATCGCTGCTGTGTGTCTGTAACTGAAGCCCTTGCCTGGCTCCATGCAAAGCACTTAATCATGACCTGATCTGATCCTGACAGGATCATCCCCATTTTACAGATGGAAAACTGAGGCCCAAAAAGGACCGCTGACTCTTCCAGCCAGGGTCTCACAGCTTGTGGGGCCCATCTGCCTGACACCAGAGCCTGAGCATCCCATGCTGCTCCCCAAAGAGTGACCTGGATCCAGGCTCCCAGGGGTGAGAGGCCTCAGGATAAAGCCCACGATGTGAGGAAGTACATCCGGGAAGGCCTGAGCTTCTGCTGGGGGTCCTCTCTGTCCTCCATGACTGGGTCTATGGGTGATCCGTCCCCAGTGGCATCAAAGCCAGTGCTGCCCCTCAGGCATTACTCTCAGGCTGACTGGGGGTCTGGGTAGTGGAGTTCAGGCACAGGTCTCTCTAGGATCAGGCCCAGCAGAGCCTGGAGAAGGATGAGTAATTAAGGGGCTTTGTCTGGGAAGATGGAAGGGTTTGGGGAGGGACTTGAGACCTGATGTCAAGAGCCAGGGGAGCTTGCCTTGGGGTGGTTGAGCTGGAGCCTCCCTCAGGACACGGCCAATTTGGAGGTTCAGGTAGAAGAACATGGTGGCCCCTTAAGAGGAAGAACTTCAACTGTTGTTTCCAAGGGACTTCCTGATGTGGGGGAGCAGCCTCTTCAGTTACTGAAGAGAGAAGGAGAGGAGATACTGTAGAGAGGGAGGAGGGGCCCATCTGTCACTGTAACTCAGTCTGGTGGGGGGGGCTTGTGTATCAGTGTGTGGAGGGGGACACATTCTCACCTGGGGGCATCTGAGCCTGCTGAGGGGCTTGGGGCTCCCGCAGGGGTAGTATGGGTGCTGGGAAGACTATTGAATGGAAACTTAGGAATCTGGGCCCTCGCTCCCGGCTTGTGGCCTCAGTGTGCCCATGTGTACCTAGGAAGGCAGGAGAGGAGGCTCTCTGAAGGTCCTGTGAGTCTCTGAGCTGGGGAGGGTCATGCTGGGGCTCCCTGACCCTGAGTAGGAATGGGCTCATCAGCTGGGGAGGCTGCTGGGGAGGCCCTGGCCCCTCCTAGGGTCCTCACCCACGGGGGTCCTGTTGGCCCACACTGAGCTCGTCTGGGAGGGGCCCGCTGGAGTCCGTTCTGAGTGGTCAGGTGTGCAGGGAGCCCCACTGATTGCCTGGGAGCAGGAGTGGATCCAGACCCCACACCTCCGCCGGCGTCACGGATCACAGGGCTTGGTGAGGAGTCTCAGATGCTTCTGTCTGGGAGTTGGAAGGGTCCTGGGAGATTCATTCACTTACTCAAACATATCGATTGGGTTGTTTCTGGGTTTTTGTTTTTGCAAACGAGGCTGCTGTGAACATTCTCGTACAAGTCTGCAGTGCCCATGTATAGGAGGTTCTCCGGGGCACACTCTCCAAGTAGAACTGCTGAATGAGGGGGTAGGTGTGCGTTCGACTTTACAAACAGCACTAAATTGATTGTCAAAGAGCCTGAGTCCTTTCCGCTCCCCTCGGCGGTGTGGGCGCGTTCCCATTGTTCTCCACCAAGCTGAGCCGCAACTTCGTTTTCTCTGACCAGCAGGTGGAAGATGGGAATCCGCAGTGTTCTAGAATTTGCATTTCTCTGATTGCTAATGAGATTGCACACATCTTCAAAGGCTCGTGAGCCAGCAGAGTTCTGGATGAAATACCTGTTCAAGTCTTTTACCCAATTTCCTGTTGCATTTTTTTATTGGTGTCTCAGTGTTTTTAGAAAGTCTTTATACATTTAAAATAGAATCGTGTATTGCTTATGTGTTATAATGTCTGGTCCCGCATGTGGCTTACTTTCCAGTTTGTTTATTTACAGTGACATGGGAGGAACAGAAACTCCTTATTTAAATGGAATCAAATGTATCAATCATTTCCTTTGTGTTTGGCACTTTTTGTCTTTTGATAAACACGTCCTTTTCTACCCAAAGGCATAAAACTAGTCTATATTTTCTTCCAAAAGCATAGAAATGAAAAACACAGAGTGTAAGGTGGTGGCTGCCTCTGGAGGAGCACCTCCAGACCAAGGTGGGGGATGTGGTTGGAGCAGGGCCCAGGGAGCATTCTGCACGGCAAGCTGCGGTTCACGGGTGTTGGTTGTGTGCTGAGGGTTCACGACGTATGTAAATAGATGGGCAGGCAGATAGATAGATGTGTAATACAGATGCTGCTGTACATATGGAAAACTGCATCGTAAAAAGAAGAGAGTTAATGAATGGTATATGAGAAGCTCCTGGCCCCGGGCCCAGCTCACGCAGACACTGCCAGCCAGGACTGCTGCGCACTCCCAGGAGTCGGGCACGGCACCAGGTGGTCTACACACCCGGACACGTTTAGTGTTCATGGCAGCCCTACGGCACTGACCCCGCTGTACAGACGAGGAAGCAGACCCCCAGAGAGGGTGAGTGACTTGCCTCGGGTCACACAGCTAAGATCTGTGTGTCCCCCTCAGTCCCTGGACCCCACCTCTCGCACAGCAGGTGCTCAATAAATGGGGAGGCTGCTCTGATGGCCTCTGTCCATTGGGCAGCACTCCCTCCTCCTCCCAGCCCCCACCCCAGGCTCTGGGCATCGCCCTCACTGTGGCCCAGGGCAGAGCCAGAGACCACTCTGGGGGCAGGTCAAGAGAAGCCTCTGTGGCTGTGACCTTAACCATCAGCCTCAGAGAGAAGGTGGAGGAGGAAGGAGGGAAAGAAAAGGAGGCGAGGAGGGCAAAGAGAGGGGCTGAGAGAATTGGGAGAACACAGAGGAGGAAGGGTGGAGGGGGAGGAGGAGAGTGTAAAGGGGCAAAAGAGAGAGAGAGGTGGGGAAGGGGACAGAGAGAGGGAGGGAAAGGTCAGACATTCCCCCTCTCTGTGCTCATATCTGCAGCCTAAAATGGGGACCCTTCTAATGACAGCACAGTGTTGTAAGTCTCGAAGCCCAAATGAGATCGTGAGTGATTATAAAAGAGAAAAGCCCAGGATGTCTGCACACCGATCCGAATACACCAAACTCAGCACAAAGGGCTGTGCAGCTGTTATTACTGCCCAGGCTCCGCTGCTCCCCCCAACCCCCCATCTCTCCTCCGTGGTCCCCCAGCCCCTCCAGCTGCCTGCTAATGAGCCAGAGGCTTCAGTAATGAGGCTGCTTCATCATTTAATGCGCTGGAGCAGCCTCGGAAGGAGAGGGGGTGGGAGGGGTGGGGGAGGGTGCCAGTGTCTGCCCACAGAACCCCTCTGGTCCACAGCGCTCAGTACGAGGAGGCGAGGGGCTCCCCTGCCGCTGTGCCTGCAGGAGCCCCCGGCAGGACGGCGGCCATGGAAGGGGGGCTCTGCTTCACAGGTGCACCAACTGGCCTGTGGGATCAACTAGCCTTGAAAAGCGGCGTCTGACTCCTGAGTCAACTCAACACCAAGGGCGTTATCAACAAGCCCAGTGGGCCTGAGCCCGAGATGATGAAAGCCGAGCCCTAGGCGCCGAGTTGTGCTCCTCTCTCCCCTACCCTCTTCCAGGCAGTTAGCAGGCTCAGAGTTCAGCAGAGACCTGAACTCGGCCTCCCATGTCCCTGCCCACCCCCACCCCATCCCTGTCTTCCATGAAACTGGTCCCTGGTGCCAAAAAGGTTGGGGGCCGCTGGCCTAGACTGCCCACAGCTCTACATTCACACCCTGCCGATTCTAAGTGTGGTCATTCCCATTCCCACAATTCAGTCCCATTGGTTCTGATTGGGTCTTCCCTGTGTCCATCACTGTGTGCGGAGGATGTGAGATTCTGGTTGGCTAGGCCTGTGGCTCAGCCCACCCCTCTGCCTGGAGGTGGAGTGCCTTCTGCTGGACTCCTAGGACTGGCAGGGCTATGCAATGGTTCCACAAGAGAAGTTTGCAAGCTGGGTGAGCAGAACCATCAGATGCATCAGTGGAGTCAGGGATGAAAGTGGTAGAATTTGGGCCCCACCCACACACCCATCGCCAGGTCAGCACACCCATCCTCTGGCTGCGATAAGTTGACTGTAAACAGCCCACCGTGGGACCCTTTTCTGAGAATTGTCCTCAGCTGAAAGGAGCTGACTGCTTACCAGCTGGAAATGCCTAGAAGGTTACTCTCCTAGTGGGGCAATCTGCAACCAAAGACCAACCGACACAGGCGCAAAAGGCCTGGCTCATTGCCAGCGGGGTGTGGGGGGCACAGCCAGGCAGGGCCATGCATGCTCCATGGCTCCCCAGGGCTCAGGCCGAGGCTACATCCTTGCCTGTCCCTTCTTCTTCCTCCCCTGCATCCCTGGATCTCACCCCTCTGAGAGGGCACCCTCTGTAAGCCACTTGCCCACGGGTTCTCTTCTCCCTCTGCTTCTAGGGAACCCAGCCTGCACTGGATCTGGGCCTGGATCTGCTGGGACCATGTCTTTTTCTGTGAGGGGCCCAGTCTAAAAGAACCATGTTGCCAGGCTCCGAGACAGGCAGGGGCTGGCGTCTGGTGGTTTTTCAAACCCAAACTCCTGCCGCTAACTCATCACAGTTCTCCCGCATCTGCTCCAGGTCCTCCTGCAATCCACCCTCTCCATGTAATTCCCACATCTCTCTCAGATCTGGGTTTGATTAACAGAAGGTTATAAACAAGTTCCAGAAAAAGGAAAGCCAGAATCTCCCCAGGGCAGCCATGGTCTACTGGCAGACGGCAAATTGCTTTGCAACCAAAATATTTTTTGTTTTTTTATTTTTGTATAGATAAACAGGGCTAAACTAATTAGGAATTTTTTCTTTCTTTCCTCAGGTCTTAGATGACAATGGGAGTCTCTTGATCCACAGTGAATTGGTTACCGGGTTTCAATGAGAGCTGTGTCTTTGCAATTACAGTTCATTAGTGGATTTACCAGGGAGGGAAGGTGGGAGGGGGACGGGAGAGGGGGTCCACAGTCCCAGTAAGAGGATTGTGTTTGCGTTTCCCCTGTTCTAATTGCACAACTATTTCCTGGACCAGTGCTCTGTGAAACATGGGAGAGAAGAGACTCCACTGCCCCCTCTGTTCCGTATACAAACGCAGTGGATACGGGAGAAGGTGGTTGGGGGATCGGGGTGCTTCTGTGCGGCAAGGATGCACCTCCCTCCTTTTCGGAGCTGGGCCCCAGGCTCGTGGGCCTGGGAGGGGCCTGCTCTGCTCACTGGGAGGAAATATCTCGGGATTTGGGTCAGGGCAGCCTTGGTCCTCTATTGAGCTGCCATTGCTTGGGTACTTACCACGTGCTGGGGCTTTACATGGATTTTCTGACTTAAACTTCACATCCACATCATTTTACAGACTCCTTTGGCAGAGAAAGGAACCAAGACAGACAGATGCAGGGCACTGGGCTAGGTGCGGGGAGGGCGGGTTGTGGCCCTGGTACAGGGGTCACAGGAGGCTCAGGCACACGCAGGTCTTCAGGGTACTCGCGCTGCAGCTGGAATCGGAAGGCAGGCCTTCTGTCTCTAAGTTTCTGCTCTTTCTACCCCCACTTTGCTGCCATCAGGTGAGCCTGAGACTCAGTTTCCCCATTTGCGTAGTGGGTTGTGGAGACCAGGTAAGGCAAGCTTCAAGGCTGTCCTGGGCTTTGGTGTGCTGTGTTCTAAAGAAGGCAGGGGGCCCGGAGTGGCCGGCAGGAAGAGGTCTCCGTGGTCTAGGAAGGAGGGGTGCAATCCCTGGCCTGGAAGAAGACCACAGGCACGATCAGCGAGGACTGGTTGCATCCCTGTCACTTGAGGCACATGGGCAGACAAAATCATCCCTTTAGACACCCCCTGCCGAAGAGTCTGGAGTGGGTGGCGGCTCCTTCCTCCAGCCGGGCCGCACCCCCAACCCTGTACTCTAAAATGCCTGTGAGAAGGTCCCCTGGGGCCATCTCTGCTCTCCGTGGCCTCAAGCTGTCCGGAGGCCGCCAGGGGGTGTTTGGTCCAGTCTGACCTTGAGGGTGAGGTGGGGGCTGCGTGGGAGCATTCCAAGGAGTTATGTTCTATTCCCCACCCTTGATGGTTCCTATTTGCAAATGGCCAAGTTTTCGTCCCAATCACATAGTAAATGCCTCCGAGTCAAACTGTCAGGGAAGAAGAGACGGCCAAGAGGGCCGGCTGGTTGACTTGCTGCGGCTCCGCAGGTGCTGAGAGGAGGTGAGACCGGAGGAGCAGGTGAGGCACAGCGCAGCCAACAGCAAGGGCACTGCAGCGCCCGCGCCCCGCTCCAAGCTGCACCAGGAGAAGCATCGAGTCCAGATGGAGACTGCACTCCCAGTGGGTGTCTTACAGCTGAGGCACTCAGTGCTGAGGGATGAGCATCTTTTGTAGGAAGCTTCGAGGCAGCCAGGCCTCTCCCTTGGGGGGTGAGCGGTCACCCAGCAGTCACCCGTGGTCATCTTAACCAGCGTCGGAGTATGCAACTGGCCAGAGGAGCTGCTTAGCATCGGGATGGTTAGGCCACGCAGTCTGTCACTCAGTGAGGACACGCAGGGATGCTCAGGGCCTGCCTCTCCCCACATAGGTAAGCTATGTCCTGGGCAGGGCAGTGGAGGTGTTGGGAAGCCCGAGCAGGGCTGTCTAAGGGGCCCCCAAAAAGATGTCATAAGAAAAAGCAGACTCCACAATCTAAAGAGCTGGGGTGAGTCCCAGCCCTGTCCCAGCCTTGCGGTGTGAACTGTGGGCCCGTGGCTGCCCACCTGGGTTTCAGTTTGCTCACCTAGGAAATGGGGAGAACAGTTCCCTCCTCACCGGGGCGTGGAGATAAGAATGAGATGGTTGTAAGTGCCCAGCTCAGGGCCAGTGCCCATAGGCACTCAGGACGGGAACAGCCTCTTCGCTGGGGTTCTGCCTCAGGAGCTGCATCTCAGGTCACAGGTGTCCCACCAGGGCCTCAGGGAGAAGGCAGCAGCATCTCCAGCTTGAGAACTGTCCTTTCTTCCCTCACAGAAACATACAAACAGGTCAGAGTGTGTCCCCTGCCTTCATCCCCTCAGGTTCACAGGACCCAAAGTGGCTCCTTTCTGTCTTTCCTGCTCCTTGGAAAGTACAAGCGCTGGACATCCAGTCCAGGGTGTGAGGACACCTAGGGGCACTCGGGAGAGCTGAGGGACCTGATGACCAATGAGTCACTGTATGGGCAGCAAGCCAGGCCGTCTATGGTCCTGGGCTGGGTGTCTGACTGGATGCCGGGTTTTCAGACCCCAGGAAAGAGGAAGTTGGGGAAGACCTGGAAGCTGTCAGCTGATCCCTCTCCAGGGGTCTCCTAGTGTGGGCTCAGCAGCTCCAAATCCCAGAATCTGGCCCCGAGACCCTAAGTGTTCAAATGGGCAGGGTGCCCTAGAGCCTGCATTTCAGAGACCCCTGGGGGGCAGTTCTGATTGGCCACCCTGCCTCTGCCCAGGCCCGGGTGGGAGACCTGCTCCAGAACCTGGTGCAGGAGAGTCCCCCTCCTCGGAGCCTCCCCGTCCATCTGGGAGTGGGCTGAGTGCTTTCTGCTTCCTAGGCTTCCGCTGAAGTGCATGCCATGGAACATCCCTCAGCCTATGACCTGCACGCAGCAGGCATTTTATCAGGGTGAATGTCTCCAAAACTCAACCCAGCACGTATTAAGCAATGCAAGCATTGCGACTGCTGACACAAACCGAGTGCACCCCACGCTCGGCTTTGCGTTCCTCACTACTCCAGGACGTGGGCACAGCGACGGCCCATTTCACAGAAGAGGGAGGTGGGGCTCAGAGGGCAGAGTGGCTTGTAGTGGGACGAGCTGGGGCTCGGACACAGGCCTGTTTGTCCCGTGTGGCCTAGTCGCCTTTTCTCCTTTAGGTGGGAAAAAGTCCCTGGAGCTGCCAGTGGATCCTCAGCTGTCTGCACGGTTGCTATGGCAGCCACTGAGCTCCCAGGGAAGGGGAGAGAAAATCAGGCCAGAGGGCTAATGAGGCTATAAGGGTCTGATCTGTTCCCTGATGGCTCGACTTCACAAGGTGTCTGTCTTCTCACATCAGAGGCAGCGGGTGTCTGGGTCCTGGATCAAAGGCTGGCTGCCTCTGAGCCCAGACACAGGGCCTGGCTCGGGCCTCAGAGGGTCCTCCGCATCCTCCCACAGTGAGTCATGCTGCCGCCGACTCCGGCCTGGACTCCTTTCCGAGGGGGTGGCTTATCGTCTGGATTGGCCGTGAGCACAGGTCGCTGGGAGCAGCTCCCATGGGGCTGCTGGAGAACCCCTTTGGGGCTTGTGGTTTCCTTTCCAGCGACAGCTCATGGAGGACCAGGGGCTTTTTGTTTCGGCGAGCCCAGGGTCGAGTCCTGGCTCTGCCATCCACACTGTGGCCCTGGTCACCTGGCTCCATTTCCTCAATGGTCAAGTGGGGATGATGACGTCCTTGTTTCCAAGGTGGTGTGAAGAGCCACCTGCCAGGTAATGCCTGAGAGGGCCCAGAATGAGGCAGAAGTGGGCAAGAGTCCTGCCTCTGTCTCATGCTGTGGGACCCTGGGCACGTGTTCAGCCTCTCTGAACCTCTGTTTTCTCATCATGCAGTGAAGGTAAACCAAGAGGACAAGTCCTTGCTCAAAGCTCACCTTCTCAAAGAGTCTTCCTCAGCCACTTTATTTAATTATAAACCCTGCTCCTGCTCTCTCATGCCCCCCAGGAGTCTGTATAATTTATTTATGCATTATTTTTTTCCTGTTTATTGTCTGACTGCCCCCTGAGGGCAGCCCTCTGAGGGCAGGGGCCTCTGTTTCATCTTCCAATGGGTCCCGCTCACCTGCACAGGGCCTGCACGCAGCAGGCCGTGCTTACTGAGTGAACATGTACATTCCCTAGTCTAGGGCCTGGTGCTCACTGTAGGGGCGCCAGCAGGGACCCCCACTCTTTTCTCCTTGGCACCATCTCCCTTCCGTGTGCGTACCTGACCACACCTTCCATCCAGCAGCAGGAATGGGGGACAGGAGGGCCTGGCTCAGCCGCTTCCCGCTGCCTGGACTGGCACAGGCGGGGTGCAGCGGACCCCTTTCTCACGCAGGGGCACACATGTTTACACCCCTGTGATTGCTCATGTCCTCCCTTCCTCCATACGACTGCTGCACCTGCATGCACTCAGCCAGCACTTTCGGAGTACCTGCCACACGTATCACAGGACCCTGGCCGAGGGAGGAGGGTGGAAGAGATTTCATTTGGTTAATGAGGTGCTGGTGGTACAGGGTTCTAGAAGGGCCGTCCCTCTGTGAGGAGCTCCTCCTAAGGGGGTGGTTGGGGGGGGACGTAAACAGGCAGGTGAGAGGTGAGAGAGTAGCCTGGGGCAGAGGCACTGATGGGGTACCGAGTGGGGGCGTGGTATGTGGTCCCTTTCACAGAATCCTAGAATTCTGGAATCACAGAATCATTCTGGACTCACAGGCCCGAGAGTCTCAGAGTGACGGAATCTCTGGAGAAGACCTGGAACCTCCCCCATAGCTCACTGGACCTGTGGAATCAGAGAATCAATCGGGAGAAACGTGGAGTTGAAATAGACACCCAGGAGTCAGAATCTTAGCACAGGGAGTGACATCAGTCCACCTACCCCTCCTCTATCTGTGGCTATGCAGGAAGCAGCCTTTCACTACAGTGAAAGGTAGTAACTTGAACTCTTGTAGGGATGGGGAGCTCACCACCTGCCCGAGAATCTGCCCCACCGTTGGACACATCCAGGTGCTGATGCTGAGCCTAAATCTGCCTCCACATGACCCCCCTCAGCCCCTCCTCAGAGCTGAACATGTGACCATGTGAACTGGACAAACACAGAGGCTTAACCTAGGCAAGAACAGCTCGCTCTTTCCAGGGTCTGTCTCTCTCCAGGGCAGAGTTGGGCACCAGGACGTGGGAATGGGACGGGGCCACTTGGCTCTCCTCAACCCACTGTGATGCACCAAAATGAGCAAGAGAAGATTTCTCTGTTCTTCTCATCAAGGAGGGACCCATCAGGGACAGAGGTAGAGAGGAAATGACCATGAGGAAAGGATGCTCAGAAATGCCCTGGGGGTGGTCTGGGGGGCAGTGGGGCCCTGGATCTCTGTCCAGCAGGGTGGGGTGAGGGCGCTGGGAGCCATGGCAGGCAGAGGCAGCCTCCTGTGGAGACTCCCCTCCCCCACTTGGCCTCCGGCCTCAGCCCGGGCACTGAGTGCAGCCACCTGGCCTCCCAGGACCCCGTGGGCCTGGCAAGGGAAGGAAAGTCAAACAAAGGTGCGTCAGAGACAATCGTTAGGAAAGATGGGGTCCACTTGCCCCCAGCCCCACCTAGGTCCGGCCACAGGGACCGATTTGACGGTGAAACCCAGTGCCGGGACACTGGAGCAGTTTAGAAGGATCTGGCGGGGTTTCACTCCGACATAAAGAGCTGGATGTTATTAAGTTCACCTCAAACGTCAACTAGGAAGCAAAGGAGGCCAAGTCTCCTGATGGGCCTGGGCCAAGGCCGGGCCATGGCGATCTGGGTAGCAGCCTGAGGCTCTTGGTGGGGGCAAGGGTCTGGGCTGGGGTCTCAGTTTTGCCCCCATGAGCTGTGTGACATGGAGCAAGTTACCTAAGCTCTCTGTGCCTCACGTCCCTCCTGGATGCAGTGAGGTGGATGGTGGAGTTCTCCCACAGGGCAGCAGCACAGCCTGAAGGGGGCAGTGCAGGGAGACCTCCCCTCGCTCCAGCCCGCAGGTGTCCCCTCGGTCTTTCCTTCCTCAGGGGCTTACACATTCCCGTTCTCTGGGTCACGCCGTCCATTCTGAATCCTTGCTTTGTCTAGTGGGCTGTGCACTCAGTCTCCCCGTCAGGTCTCCTGCTCCGCCTCCTCGGTGCATTCATTCATTCATTCATTCATGCGTCCAGGCTGGTCCCACCTGGCCGTCCCGGCCTTCCCCAGCGTGTGGGCAGACATTCCCAGCCGATGTGTGAGCCCAGCCTTCCTGTGAACAGCCATGTCTGTCCCGTGCCTGTGAAGGGGGCCAGGCAGTGTAAAGAGCGTGGGTGTGACTCATTTGACTCTCATGTACCCAGGTCCCCCCGGCCCTCCCCTGTGGTCACTCAGGGACTGGGCATTAATGGGTACACCCTGGAGGGCAGGTCGGAGCAACCATCTGGAGGGGCGTTGACGGCCCCTCAGGGTTCCGGTGAGACCTGGGCCAGACCACCTGCCCTTGCTCTGTCCCGGGACGCCCTTTCACCTGTGCGCAGGGTGTCTGAGCACCCGGGGGCTCTGGGCTGGGAGGAGGTGCTGCCTCTGGGGCATGTGCAGGGAACACAGATTGTCATCCATCCTGTTACTCATGGCCCCGGCTTCGTGGTATCAGAACACAGATGGCGAAGGGACAGAAATACAGAGAGCGAGATCCACATGGTCGCTGTCCCCCGGGTTCCTCTTTCTGAGCAGGAAAGAGGTTGGTTGGAGGGAGGGGTTGAGGGGGTAGCTGGTCTCAGCCAGGTGGGCTGTGCTGCCCCCTGAGGTGAGGAGAGGACTATTTCAGGTCCATTCTCCGGGTTCCTGTGCTCTAGGGCATCCTGCAGCTAAACACACAGTTGGCTGCACTAATTAATCAAAAATTTTTTTTGGCATTTTTGTTTTTTAGGCTTGTACTCAAAAAGGAACCAAGGCTGAACCTAAAGCCTGGTGAGCATCCACCAGGACTGGGCTGATTTCTCTCCTCACTTTGCCTCGTGAGAAGGAGAGCAGGAGAGGAGGGGGTGAGGAGCAGGGGCCTTGGCACCAGCCAGACCTGTGTTCAAATCCCAGCCCCTCCTCTTACTGCTGTGTGTGATCTGAGGGAGTCCCTTCACTTCTCAGTGCTGCGTGTCCCCTGTCCTGCAGCAGGGATGATAACACTGTGGACTGGGCAGGGCTTGGGGGGCCCGAGGAAGTAGGTGCTCTGTAAATGGAGCTCAAAGAATTGCTGGAAGGAGCAGTGCTGCTCAGAGCGCCTAAATCACACGTCTCTGAGTCCTGAGTCGGTGGGGAGGGGAGTGCGTCGCTCCGGGCTCTGCAGCCCCAGCAGAGGGCAGAGCGTGCGCTCCTTGACGGGGGAGCTGCGATGTCCCCTAATCGATGGCAGCTGCTCCTTAATAAAGTCCCTGCCTCCTCTTCCTGTCTGTTACGAGGTGTTTTATGTGTGACCTTTGCTGAACGCAGCCATTCCTCTGGGGGATAATAAAAAAAATGAAATTTGAAAGGCCTGGAAATTTTATTCTATATAATGAATGTAAAGTATGGTTGTGCAAAAATTTGCCAAATTCTTCACAAGTTACATCAGGAGGATTGGGGCTGAGGTGGGTGCGAGGCTGGACTGGGGCCTTGGAGGGAGGGGGGCTGGGGGCTGGGGGTTTGGAGGCTGCCGGACAAAGGATTCATTCAAAGCATCTTAGAGTCTCAGCTCTGAGTTGGATGCAGCGTGCAGAGTGCGCCTGCCTTTGCAGGGGCGGGGCTGGCACTTACTGAGCACCTACTGTGTGCAGGGCCGAGTTCGTGCTGAACCCCGTCACTCCGCATCCTACCCCCAGGTGGACACTGCTGCTCCCACTTTCTGGAGGGGAGACTGGGGCTCTGAGGGATGCTCTGACTTGTCCCAGGTCACTCAGTCTGTCTGTGGCCAGAGGGGAGGGGAGCCCAGGCCTGGTGGACCCCGGGTCCCTGCTCTGTCCCTGGGCCTGTGCAGGAGGCCACGGGGATTGATTCGCACATCAGAGGAGCTGGGATTCCAGACATTGGTGGTGGGACTTGTCACAGACCCAAATGGGGCTGAGTCCACACTGAATTCAGTTGACACGGAGGGTTTTTCTGTGAGACACAGGCTGGCACTTTGCAGGGAGGCCAGGCGAGGTCGGTCCTCCTGGGGTGTGCATCTCATGGGGGGGGCGGGACTCCCTGGAGCCAGCAGTGAGCTCAGGCACACAGAGATGTTCTGGGGCCAGCGTGCTTAGGAAGGCTTCCCTGCAGAGGCGGGCCGTGGGTGTGGAGGGCGCTCTGCAGAAAGGAGTGTGAGGGGCCAGGAGGGGGACCCACAGGAGCAAGAGCACGGAAGTGGGGACTGACTGGTGAGTTCCTTTAACGACATGTACTTATTCAGGCACTGTTTTAGTTCTTTGCTGCTAGCAGCCTCTTTCCAGGAACATGAGTTTTTTGTATCAAGTGCCTGCTTCCTGGGGCCCCCAGCCCTACACAGTCAGGAGTATTACCATCCCCTCTGCGTGGCGGGGACAGAGAGCACTGACAGGTGAAGGGATGACTTCACCTCAGATGACCTCTGAGATGACATGGAGACAATTCATGCACTGAGTTCCTCAAGGTCTAGTCCGGGAGCCAGACTAGGCACCATTGTGTTGGTTCTTGCTTGCTTTGCAACATGTTACCCCCCAAACTTAAGACGACCCACGCTGACTATCTCACAGTCTCACAGGAATCCAGCCATGGGTTCCCCGGCCCTCGGGCGCACAGTCCCACACAGGCTGCCATCAGCATCCTCCAGGGCTCGGGTCTCACGTGGAGGCTCGACCGGGGAGGGACCTGGGTCCAAGCTCACGTGCTGGTTGGCAGGACCTGACTTCCCTAGGCCTGTGGGACAGAGGGCTTCAGGGCCTTGTGCCCTTGCTGGCTTTTGGCCAAAGGCTGTGGTCCAGTCTTTGCCGTGTGGCCTCTCCAGTACAACAGTTTGCTTCATCATGCGTGACTGCTGATGCCACTCCAGGGAAGGGGGGGCGGGGGCCTGAGTCTGCCTTCAGCACTCATAGCCGAGCACCAGGCATCCTGGCCGCACAGGGCTCTGGGGAGGACGGAGGCCAGGGCCCAGCACACAGGAAGGCTCATTGAGTGTGGACCCTCTCCTCCTGTCCAAGCCCCTCATTTCACAGATGGGGAAACCGAGGCTCCGAGAGGGTAACTGACTTCCCCAGGGGCACAGAGCAGGCCTTGCTCTGGGACCCCAGTGGTTGCCTTTGTCTTGGGGTGGGGGAGGGATGGAGGACGGGGAGAGGCAGCCCGGGGAGTGGGGACAGGGATCTGGGGCCTCTGGGCAGCCTGTGTCCATGACCATGAGTTCATTCCCCAGGAGGGGATGGAAGTAGCTCAGAGGGGGAGTCTTTGAACTGCTTGTTCCTCCCACTTGAACATATCCCTCCTCCTCCTTCTCCCGTTCCCCTCCCTCTCCCTCCCTCCTCCTCTCCCTCCCCCATGTGACTTGAAGCCCATGAAGTTGCCCTGCTGGGGCCTCCTGGGCCAACTGGCGGCCTGCCCTTTGGAGCCCCGCTTCTGGGCTGCCCACCCAGTGCCCACACAGAGCTCCCTGCTGCCCCGCCTACTCCTCACCTCAGACAAGCGTGAATGGAAAACTTGCTCGAGGCCGGACACCTGCCGAAGCTCTGCTCGGGTGGCACCGCCCGCCAGCCCAGGCCATATGTAAGGCGAGCACAGCCTCCCTGTCCTGGAGACGCCTGCGGCGTGAGGCAGCTGGCCGCTCCCAGGCCGCCCGTCTTCTATTTCCGCCTCCAGGCTCCGCATGTCCCTCAACCCAGGGCTGATTTGCTGCGACGCTGACTTTGGAACCCAGTGGGCAAATGGCTCTATGCCACAGAGGTTCAGAGACGGGGAACTGAGGCCCCAGGTGAGGTCCCACAGCTGTTCAATGTCAGAGCCAGAATCTGCAACCATCTGCTCATTAGCAGGCTCATGTGGGAAACACTGAGGTTCTATTCTGTGCCAGATCCCGGGACTCCCCAATGTTGGGAAAACGCAGCATCACCTAAGGGCACAGAGGGGCCAGCCACACAGACAGGTACAGGTACTGGTCCCTGTCACCTTAGTGCCCCTGGTGCTGGGCCACTGCTGGCTTCCTTCGCTGCCTGATCTCACTGCAGTCCCCACAGTGTGGGGAGAGAGGCCATCACCCTGGCTGGTAGAGGGGGAACCGGCTAGGGTGGAGCCGATGGGCCCAGCCCTGGGCTGTGGGAGACAAGGCGCATCCTGTGTGGGGTGGGGGTGGGGAGGAGGACCCGGGCTGGGGTGTGCAGGAGGAGGGTGAAATTGACCTGCAGGCATCTCTGCTCCTGCCGCCCACCCCTCCGCATCTGGGCGCTCACTGAGACTGCCACTCTGCCTCAGAAATGTCCCTTGATCTATTCCAACTTTGGACTTGACACTGTCTAACGGTATCTGGTGAACCTGAACACGTCTCTGTCCATCTGACAGTTGGAGATGCCCAAACGGACCACCCGAGGGGGCTGGGAGTTCCCCTGAGGAGCAGGTGTGAGCCCAGTGGGTCTCTCCTCCTTCCCCGCCTGCTGCCGCAGCCACCACTCCCACACTTCCACCTGCCGCCCCCGCCCCCCGGTGGCATCTGCCTCCTTCTCTGCAGCCATGGATGCTGGTCCGGCCCAGGCCACTGTCGCCTCCCACCCAACTACCACCCCTCCTTGCACCTGACCCCCTGTCTCGAACTCCCCCCATCTGCCCCTCCTGAGCATCCACTCTACACCCACCTTCGCAGTCACTGCTAAACACACACACACACACACACACACACACACACACACACAGAAACAAAAGACCCTCAGCCCTCAGTGGGTCTTTGGCCTTTAGGTCAAAACCTGACCTCCTTCCTACACTTGGCCTTTGGTGTCCTTCCACGTTCACCTCCACCTCTTCTCCATCCACACTTTCCGCTGCTCCCCCAAAGTGCTCTCCTCTTCCCGCCCCCGGGATCCTCACCCCTGGGAGGGGAGAGATCACTGGTTCACAGTAGTGTTGTTCAGAAAACGTGAGCAGGAGGAGAGATCAGAACTACAAAACCAGGGAGGTCCCCTCCTCCCCTTCGACACCCAGGGCGTCCAGTCATCTTGGTAGGTGGGGTGAGCTGGTTGCAGCCCCTGTTGTGGGGTCTTCCTAGCCCTGCCTTAAAGCTTCCTCTCTAGTTTCTCAGCTTGACAACCCCCACTTCTTCCAAATTCTGGCTTTGTCTGGTGGGGTATCTGCTAGTCTATGGGCTGGCCTCCCAGTATCTCCCATACTAAAGCTCCTGAAAAAGAAGTCCACACCCTGGAGTAATTCCTGTTTCCCAGAGAGCAGGGAAGCGTTAATTACCACCAGCGCCTTTCTTGTCTTCTGGAAACATCCAGCTCTGTGAAGAAGAGTTAGGTCCTGATTATGGGAAGCAACACCATTCTGAGATGCCATTCCTGTCCTCAGAGATGACAAGCAGCAAGAGAGGGGGAGGAGAGAGAAGGGGTGCAGGGCGGAGGAGAGACCGACAGACAAACCAGAACAGAGCAGAGGCCGCCACTGGGGCAAAGGGCAGGGCGCTGAGAGCGGGGCCAGGCCCCAGGAGCCCCAGGAGCCCCAGGAGCCCCAGGAAGGACAGCTGGTGAGCGTGGGCGAGACCAATAAAACCTGCAGAATCGAATATTGATTTTTCCATCTCTGGTGTCTGGACACACTGAAATCTCCACGCTGCTTGGCTGTGGTGGAAAGTTGATTTGCTCCAAGAAAATAAAATGTGCCACCACACTCTCCTCCGTGTCCTGAGTACAGATCTGGGTGTGGGGAGTGTGGCGCGTTACCCAGGGCTCACCGTCCCCATTGCAGGCTCTGAGAGCTCCAGGGACGGAGCCGTGGTTGTGGACGCCTGGCTTGGAGGCACTGGTGGCTGTGTTAGGCAACCTAATGGAGGGCAGACCGGGCACCCCGCACTGGGTGGTCACAGTCTCTGAGTATCTCTCGGTCTCACCAGCTGTAGGTGAAAAAAATGGGGCATCTAAATGGTAAACTTGGATCCTGCCAGCTCTGAGTCCCTCTTGCATCAGAGGAAACCCACGGTCTCGTATAATCCCCTCCCTCACTTTGAGGGTCTCTTGGTGTCTCATGGGGACTCAAAAGCCAACCCAGTAAGAGCTACGGTCGCCGGGAGCAGGTGTTCTGCGCCCATCCTTCTGTCCCTGATCTCTGCTTGGGAAGCTCCTGGAGGTGCCTGCAGGCTGCCCTGTTAGCCATGTCTCAGTGGGGACGGAGATGCCAGCGTCCGTGACAAAGGGGCCTGGTCCCCCTACTCTCCTGCTGCCGTCCTCTAGTCACTAAGGCACGGGTGGCTTCCCCCTCCTAGCTCTGTGATGCACTTGACGTCCTGGTCCTTGTGCCAGCCCTGCCAACAGTGACACCAAAGAAGTCATGGTCCTCTGCCTGTCCTTCGGGAATACCGAGTCTCGTGGGGGTAGATGCTGTGAGTCAGAGGAGTCGGGGACACGGGCTCAGCTGCTCCTGGGGATAGGGGTGACCGTGCCTCGGGGCCCATGAATGGCCCAAGCCCTGGCCAGTTGATGGCTGATCTTCTGCCACCATTCCAGTCCAGCTGTGTGGATGAGTAGGTCATAGATAGATCATGATTTAGTGGGTGAGGACTGAAACGGAGGGAGTTAGATAGTTCAGAAGCAACAGAGCAAAGGAGACGACTTCCTCTAAAGGGAAGTAGCAGGAGGAGGCCTCTAATCTGGACTTTTTGGGGAGGGGTATAAATGATGAAATTTATTTCTGTTTCACCTTTTAAAAGCCAGAATGCAACAAATTTCACTTTCTGGGAAGTCATCTTACTAGAAATGCATGATGTGCTCTTAATACGAGGGAATCGGCTTCTGGTCCCGCCAGCGAGACGAACACGCCCTCTTCAGTTCCCTCAAGTGGAGGCTTTGCTCAGCTTCCCTTTAAGTTTGGACCGAGATGGCATCGGTTCAGGGAAGTCTGAGCGAGCTCCTTCCAGAAACTCCAGTGAAGAAGCAGACCTTAAGACCTGGGCCCTCTCAAGCCATAGCACATTGGAATGAATCGCTTTGCTCCAAACGTGCCCGTCTTTGAAGGTTACTAGGCATCCATCCGAATTTCTTACTGGTTTTGATGAATGAATAGGAGCTTGTCGAGTGGATGAACTATAGCGGATGGCACCTTAAAAAGAACAGGATGAGCAGCAAATGCCAAATGGCGGGGGCAAGAAACAGCACGGAGTGTCCGGGCAGCTCTGCCTAGTTCAGGGCTGCGAGCAAATCCAGAGAGAGGCTTTGCAGGTGGATAAGGGCCTTGAATGCCAGGTTAACTCTCTGGTTCTGCCCGTCCCATAATTCCCTGGGACTTTTCCCACCCCTGCTGGGCTCCTACCCTTTTCCACCTGGCCTGGGCCATCTGCCTGGTTCCATCACCCCCACCAGCATGAACTGGCCAGGGTCTCTTAGGCTGAGTCCAAGCCTGATTGGTCTGGCCTGGGTCAGGTGTCCAGTGCTGGTCCAATCAGTTATGGCCAGGGACATGGTGGTCCCAACGCCTGGGGGGCCCCTCAAAGCTGAAGGTAGGGGTGGCGAGGGAAGACAGGAGGTTGCTGAGAGCTGAGCAACTCTGGGACAGGCGAGCCACAGAGGGGCCAGAGGGGACGCCGGTGAGCTGGCTGCTGAGGCACAACCAGGAGATGTGGGGTTGCACAGGAGGAGGGGGCGTGCCAGGCAAGGCACAGGCCATGTGGACCTGGAGGGACAGCTGAGTGGTCACCAGGGGCTCGGTGCCCTGCCGACGCCAGTGTGCTGCGTCCTCTTGTTCCCTCCTCACACTGAGGAGAAAGAGCTTCGTGCAAACAGCATTATTCTCTTTTACTGCGCCCTGTTTTTAACTTGCTTTCCGGTCCCAGCCTGTAATGTGTCTGGTTCCCTGATGGTCGTCGGAAATGTCTGTTCTAGGAGGCAGGAGCCCCATCTGTCCCCCTTCACTGCCATCATCATGGGGGGTGGGCAGCGCTGCTGGGCCATACAAGGTGCCCAGGTCCTGTGGGTGGAATGAATGAATGAATGATTGAATGAATGCATGCTAACTGAGACCAGAAGTCTCAAAACAGAAGAAAGTAAGAATCCCTGGTTTTATATTTTATTCAAGCACTTGTTTTAAGTATAATCAACATTAATTATAAAAATATCTATTCATAACATGCTCAGTACTTAGTACCAGCTGGGTCCTGCGCTGAGAGCTTCCCACCTACTTTCTGATTTGACCTCCAGCCACAACCTCCGAGGAGGGGAAAGTGCTCTCACGGTTCACAGAGGAGGGAGGGAGGCCCTCAGAGGCAAAGGGCCTGGGTCACGTGGCTGGTGCGGAGCAGAGCCCGGACTGGCAGCCCCGGCCATCTGACTCCAAGTCTGTCCTCAGAGCCTCCTGCCATCTGCCCTACTGCGCGCAGACCCGGTGCTGAGGGTCCCTCCAGGAGCTCATGGTGAATCCGGAAGAGCTGTATAAACAGAAAACCAAAGAGGGTGGCTGTAAAAGCGAGTGCTGTAGGAGTTTGCAGGAAGGGGGTGCGTGCTGAGCCTGGGCCTTGCTGCCAGTCCCCAGGCTCCAGGTTTGAACGTTTGGGTTGAGATGGCACTTTAAAGCTCACCCAGGCCCTACCTGGGCAGGTGCAGGGGGTGGCACTTGGAGCCTGTCCCTGGCTCTGGTCAGACCCTGGGCACTGGCGGACGCCAGGGAGACCACGCTGTGGGCTGGGACAGGGTCCACTCGGCACAGACAGACCTGACTCGCCCTGCCACAGGTCATGCCTTGGCTGGGACTTGTCCTCTGTGACCCTCCGTTTCCTTTTTGTAGGATAGTATGACAATAGTCCTGCATCACAGAGTGGCCCTGAGGTTAAAAGAGAGAGTGCTCAGCCCGAGCCGGCCCCATGGAGAGCGAGAAGGGCTGGGCTTCACCCGTCATCATCGTGAGGCCTGTCCAGTGGCGGGGCCCGCCCGGCCTGTCACTGCTGTGTCCCTGGGGCCCGCACTGGCCTGGCACACAGCGGGTGCTCCGTGTCTGGGACTGGAGCTCCTCGGAATCCACTGCCAGCAGCTGGGGTGTCCTCTGCACAGACGGATGGGGCCCCTCAACACCCCATCTGCCAAAGGGACACGAGCAGAACCATGCGACTCTCAAAGAAGGAGCAATTTTGTAGAATTCTCAGTGTCTCTCTTTTCCCTTCAGTCCTGATCTATATCCTCATTGACTTCAGCAACTTACCGTGCTGGCTTGTCTCTGGCAGAGCCGGCGGCGAAATGACAGAGAGCATGGTCTTTTATCTGCCTGATTTCCTGCAGCTGAAGCCCTGGCCACCACTCAGCTGGAGAAATGTAGAAATTATATCAAATCACAGGACGCAGGCAGGTGACAGGAGAACACTTGTCACCCACCCACGTTGGTCCTTTGGCTCCCGAGCCCCCCGTGGGGAGGGACTGCCCTTGCCTGTCTCGCTGTGCTCGGAGGGCCTGGCTCAGTTTGCCAGTCCTTCTGCGTGGTCCCCGGGGTGACCCTGGACGTGCTGTTCTCACGGTGACAGTGGACGTGGCCGGGCGCGCTCACCCGCCCACCGCGGGTCCAGCAGCCTCCCACCAGGGCAGCACGCAGAGCCCGGCGGAACAGACACTGCGCAGGCAGCTTCTGAGACAAGGCTATTCTTTTCCCTTTTAATCTTTAGTAGTATTTTCCTTTTAAATTTTGAGAGCATCCTAGTCACCTTGGGCTGCTATGACGAATGGCACAGACTGGGCAACTTAAACAAGAGTCATTTATTTCTCACAGTTCTGGAGCCTGGAAGTCTGAGGTCAGGGTGGGTGCCAGCCTAGGTGGGTTCTGGTTGGGGGTCTTCTCCTGACTCGCCGCCTCCTCACTGTACAGATGTGGTGTGAGTGAGGAGAGAGACAGAGAGAGCTCTCTGGTTCCCTTATGGGCCCCGATCCCATCGTGGGTGCCCCCCTCTCATGACCTGCCCTAACCCTGAATACCTCCCAGAGGCCTCATCCCCAAAACCCCACTTTGGGATCAGGGCTTCAACTCTGGAGTCTGGGAGGACACAATTCAGTCCACGGTGAAGAATAACACAATCTCGCTGTGAAATATTCAAAGACCGTAGGAGGGTAAATAAAGAGTAAAGCTCCCTGCTCCTCTCCCTCAGTCCGCATCAGTTTCCCAGATGAAACGCTGGCAGAAAGGCAATAACGAGATTGCTGTCTTATTGTCCTCTGGGATGAGCCTTTTGGCTTCGTAATCTTCACACCCACATCGTGCGGTGGGCACTGTTGTGACCCTTGTTTTAAGGACAGGGAAGCTGAGGCTCGGAGCGGGGCGGGGGCATGAACCCCCCCAGTGCTCACCAACAGCGAGCGGTCAGAGAGACTGCAGCCCAGATCCGCGCGATTCCGAAGCCCCACTTTTTCTACCACGGCTTCTATTTTTCTATGCATATTCTAAGTTTTCTTAGACAAAATAGGTGCATTTGGTACAGACTAGTTTGTAATCTGCTGTTCATTTCAGAACGTCTCCCCGCGTAAGTCTGCTCTGTCTTTGTGCGTCTGGCGTTTGGTTGCCACAGACGCCATTATTTATTTTAGTCGGTTCCCTTTAGATGCATTTGTATTTACGTGGCTTCCCCCGCTATCACAAGCAACAGTGCCTGCCATTTTATTTCCCTCATTTGTTTATAATTATTTCTAATTAAGTAGTGCCATATGCAGACACTCCTATTTTATATATTCAAGCAGGCCATACAAAGAAAAACGACCTCTCTGTTACCCTTCCCTCCAAACTTCACCCCACAGTAACCACTGATATCAGAGTATGTGGTGCTAACAGACCTTTACACATTTACACACAAACATGCAATATATGTATACATGTACATGTGTGCGGGTATATATGTATACACATTTATGCATATACCTGTGTGTGTGTGTGTATAAATTTATACACACACACACACACATATGCATGCTCAGCTATATAAGTCCTGCCCTGTGTTTTTAAATGGGTAAAAAGTATCATATTATTTGTATCTGTGCACCTAGCTTTTCCATCATTTAACAATATCAGAGACCTCTCTCTATGTCGGTGCACACGGAAGGACTCCATTGGTTTTAATGAAGCGATCCCTCTCCAGTGCTTGGGTGTTTCTCCTTTCCCCCTCCCCACCCCTCCCCTCCCCT
>CM052542.1:17153615-17237489 GCA_028533065.1 Trachops cirrhosus | reverse complement strand
CCAGGGCAGGTCTTGTCTGAGGCCACAGAAATCGGAAAAGGTCTGGGTTGTGGGTCCCAGGAGGCTGCTAGCTGCAAGCAGCATGAGACCACATGGACAGGGGTCTGTCCTTTACCTATTGGTCCACTGTCTGAGGCCACATCCTGGGACGGCACCTGGGGGCACTGCCAGCTCTGTGGTGTAGCTTTGTCTTTACAAAAGGTAAGGCCTCCTGCTGTGGACAGGATGCCTCCCATAAGCCAATTGGCCCCCTCTCTGAAATTTTTCCCTTGGATCTATTATGGGAAGTTCCCTACTATCTTTGGGATCGTGGGGTTGGAAACACCTTGGGGCTACGTTTCTGTCCTCATGGGGCGTGCCTCAGGTGCAGAGGGAGAAACTGAGGCCACTCTGCTGAAGGAGGTGAAGACAAACAAAGGAATGCTGGATGGAGAGAGTCCTGGCGGGCAGGACCCTGATTCTGACCACTCCTCCTTCTGTCCTAAACGCTCCTGAGCCTCTTCTCCAGGCCTGGGGCCAACCATCCCTTCTCCAAAGGCCTCCGCTGCAGGTTGGGTTCCGTCCCTGCATCCCAGGGTCCTGACAGCTGTTGGGAGCGGACTCATGAGGTCATGAGAACTTTGGGTGGACAGAGAGCGGGCCTCCTCTGCCCCGACTGGCTTCCTGGCTTTAGGGTCTCCTTCTGTGGCACACCTTCCAATCTGCCTGCTCTGTCTTTTACAGCACAGGTCTGGTTTTGGCATACCCTTGTTGACCCCTTGCTTTTCGGGTCATGGTCATACTCCTCAGCCTGGTGTCTGAGGTTCCGGGTGGGCTGGCTTTGGAGTGCCTCGTGCTTGCACACCTTATACTCTGGCAGCCACAAACTTCTGTCTGTTCCATGGTGGCCATTCTCTCCTCCAAGCCTTGGCACAGGCGGTCTTCTCGGCTTGGACACCTTTCTTCTCTGTTCTCCTTTACCAGCACCCCTGATCTCTAGATGACTCATCTTCCAGATTTGGGATCAAACGTCCTTTTTTCCAGGGGGCGCCCTTGCTCCCCTCTTCTGCGCTCAGCATCATATGGTAGCACGGTTGTGTGATGAGCCTGGGACTCCATGGGGGCAAAACTTGTGTCCTCTGTGCACAAGACCGTGCCCCTCACTCCGGACCAGGGGTTCAGTAAGTTCCCCTGTAGTTACTTCATGAATGAGCCGGTCAAGAGGCGCAGGGCAGGGTGAAACACCACAGCAATGGAAATCTGACAGACCCGGGTCCAAAACCTGATGCCAAACTCAACGTATCCAGTGGGTTACTTTCTTTCAGTGCAAATGTGAACGTTATTAGCCACTTCTCTTGGGGAAAAGATAATGAGACAGTATTTGGCAAATGCATTATGCAAATATTAATCTTTCAAGTAACACTGGTTCGGGAAGACGCAACATGCAGAGATTGTTCTGACAAATCTGGTAGTGATTCTTCAGGATGAAAATGCAAACCCCTCAAGGTGCAGGGCAGGGGGAAGCAGAAACTCACGTTTAATGAAATGCTGCAATGTGCCAAGCTCATTTCAAGCAGATCCAAATATTGATTTTTTACATAAAGAACTTCACAACTTTTGTTAGGTTTATTATTAATCTTAGAAAGTTTGTAAAAAAAATGTATTCTATTGTCAATGGAACCTTTATCTCTGTATATTGATTTTGAATCCAGCAAACGTGTTAAACTCTTTTATTATCTGTGGGCCCTTTGGGTTTTTCCAAAGAGGCAAACCCAGCATATGAAAATAATGAAGTTTTTCCTCTTCCTTCCAATCTGCATACCTTTTATTGCTTTTCTTGTTAAGTGCTCTAGAAAGGACCCCTCCCCCGCCCCATGTTGAGCGGTAATGATGTTGGCAGCTATCCTTGTCTTGTTCCTAACCTTAAAGGGAAAGCTTTCAGCGTTTCACCGCAGAATATGATGATGATTGCTGCGGGGGTTTTTTTTGGGTGGAATCTCTTTTATTCCTTTCATTCCTAGTGTGCTAAGAGTTTCATCATGAATGGATGCCAACTTCTATCAAATGCTTTTTCTGTAACTATTCAGATGATCACATGCTTTTAAAAGATCTCCTAATGTGATGAATTACATTGTTAATTCATGTAGTAATACTAAACTATCATCATCTTTCCTAGGAAAAACCACACTTAGCCATAATATAGTAAGTAATTTATTTGTTGCTGCCATTTTCCTGCTAATTTTTTAAAAGGACTTTTTTCATTACATTTTTCAGTGCTTTGCAATTTTTCATTGTTGGTGGGACTTAGGATTCAAGACTTTGTTGTCTCATAAGTGGACGTGTTCGTGTAAGACCAGAATAATCTCTCTGAAGTGTCTGAGAACTCATTATCAAACCACACGGGGAAAGGGTTTTATTTGTGGGGAGACTTTTACTATCACTTCAATTTCTTTAATAGTTACAAAGTTATGGAGAATTAAAGATTTCCTCTTGGGCCCTGGCTTGTGTAGCTCAGTGGATTGAGCGTGGGCTGCAAACCAAAGGGTCGCTGGTTCGGTTCCCAGTCAGGGCACATGCCTGGGTTGCAGGCCAGGTCCCTAGTGGGGGCCACATGAGAGGCAACCACACATTGATGTTTCTCTCCCTCTCTTTCTCCTTCCCTTCCCCTCTCTCTAAAAATAAGTAAATAAAATAAAAACCCCACAAAAATTATAAAAAATTTCTCCTTGGGTCAGTTTAGATTGTTATAGTTTTCTAAAAAATACAATCAATTAACCTAAAATTTCAAATTGATTGGTATATAGTTATTGAGACAACTTCCCATGTGTCATATTTCTGCAATTTCTGTGGCAGTTTTCCTTTTCTGTTGCTTATATAAATTATTTGTGATCTCACTCTATTTTTTGTGCAATTTTGCCAGTCTTCTCTGTTTTTTTATGTTTTATAGAAAGCAAAACATGTGTATGTTCCACGGTGGTTCCGTGGTGGCTCTGTTTATTCTATGTGGGACTTAACCCCCCTGTGCCTCAGTTTCTTCACTGAACTCCAGGAGATACAGTCACCTTGGTAAATGCGCCTGGAGAATTCAGGTCAGAGGCTGGTTGGAGGTCGACCACAGCTCTCCACCAGGGGAGGGCTGGCCTAGGGGATGGGAAGGGCAGCTTGTGCTTCTAGGTGGTGAGCGGAGGGGAGGAGAGGGGAATTCTCTGTGGACCATGTTGCTAGGGACTGAATGTCTGTGTTGTTCCCCCAGTTGGAAACCTAATCCCCAATAAGATGGCATGAGGAGGCGGGAACCGTGGGGAAGTGATCTGGTTAAGCGTGAAGCACTCGAGAATTGGATTAGTGTCCTTATCAAAAATGCCCAGAGAGCCCCTCCCCTCGTGCACCACGTGAGGACTCAGCGAGAAGACAGGTGTCCAAGGACCAGGAAAAGGGCTCTCGACAGACACCGAGTCTACCTGCATCTTGACCTTGGACTTCCAGCTTCCGGAACTGTGAGAAGTAAACTTCTGTTGTTTATAGACGACCCAATCCACGGTGTTTTGGGCATAGCAGCCCAAATGGACTGAGACATTCATGGAACCGCAGACTTCCACTGAGTCTCTAGCAGTTTTATTGGGGGTTCATCTTGGGAGGAGGGGGTCCCAGCAGTGGGGTGGACTGAACAAGGGGGACCTTTGGGCTGGAGGTGGGGCAGAAAAGGTCAGTCAGAGAGAGCATGTGCTTTGTTGGGAGCTGTGTAGTTCCAATAAACACATCTATCTGTGCCCAGGAAAAGGCTGGCGTGGACCTCCACAGCTGGGGGAGGGCGGCAAACGGCACCAGCCAAGTGAAAAATGGCTCTCCTTTTCCTTAATATGTTTCCCTTCCTCTTCCCAGACCCTGGTGGGGAAGGAGGAGGGGATGAGCAGGCCAGGCAGCCCACTGCCCCCAACCCTTCCCAGCAGGGGGCCCGGATTTCTGGTGAGACCTGAGCTATGGATAGGAGACCCAAGACCCAATCAGATTTTTTAATGCAGACAAGTGGGTGGGCCCTAAATCCACAAGATGCTTTTACAGCTGAAGGCAGATGCAAGGCTCATCAACTGTCTGTGACGTCCTTTAGGGAGAGTAGGGGTTCAGAGAAAGCTTGTTTAAAGGAAGGGCTAGGGCAATAGATTTTGTTTTCTATTTCCTATCTCTGAGCCTCAGTTTCTCCCTTCATACCTGACAGATCCTCTCCCCGCCCCCCACCCCCCATCTCCCGTTTCAGCCAGCCAACCCGGTGACCTGGGCCCTGCACTTAGTCAAGTGCTGGGAATAGCCCTGATCTGCCTACCAGGAGGGCTGGAGTCGGCCCACCTGTCACTAGCCTGCTGTGCGCTCTCCGCGGGTGTCTCTACCTCTCAGAGCCTTGGTTTCCCTGCCTGTCCAATGACGGGTTTATACTCAGCAGTCTTCCCAGCATCCCCCCACCCACTTTCCCAGCTCTTTCTTTCTCTGATTCTCACTGCCCCTCTCAGCAGACAAACGCCGCCCTGTTGTATCACCTCGCTGCAGGAAGAGGCCACCGTAGGGAGGTGGCATTGAAAGCCCGGGCACATCCGCAGTTCCTGGTTAATTACTCTGGCTTCTGTTCACCGCCTCCTCGATTCCCCAAGCCGACATCTCCATTACTAGGAGTAATTTACTTGGCACCAGCTCCCCCTGTGAGGAGTGGAAGCTTTGTGACATGTCCCCACCCCAGCTCCCACAACCTGGAGGGCCAAACAGTGTCTCAGGACTTTGGGGCTCTCGGGTCTGGTCCTTCCATTCTGCAGCACGCCCCACCCTCTTCTGGGACTCTGCAGACCGCCCCCTGAGGTAGAGCACCGGCTCAGGAGCCTGGTGGACCTGGGCTGGTCCTGCTGGGCCCCTCACTCCCTCTGTGACCTCAGGCAGGGCGTGTGTGTTCCCCAAGCACAGCAGGGCTCCATCTGCAGCCCCCACTGCTGGCACCACACAGCTCTGCAGATGCCACAGGGAAGGGGAGCTGGAAAGGAGCGCCACTTCTCACCCCCGCCCCCACCTGAAGGCGGCACAGCCTTAAGCCCTCTGGCTTTGCAAAGTGATGGGGCTTTGAGGCAAAGTCCTGGGCAACCTCAGAACAGGGGTGCTGTGTGGAACAGGTGCATGTTTCTGAGACAAGAGACCTGCCTGACAGTGAAGCTCTGGGTGTCTTCTCTCCCCGAAGGCTTGCCTGGAATTGTCCTTGGAAGGCTGGGACAGCAACTGCTCACTTGGTTTGGGGTTTTCCTACTGCCATCACTCTGTGTCCGCTGGGTCCTGCCGCTGCCCGGACCCTGCATAGAAACCAGGTCTGGAGAGACGGAGCTTCGTCCAGCCCAGCATGAGCCCCGAATAGGCCTTTGATTCATGAACCACTGGATTTAGGTGGATTTAACAACTGGGTTTCCATTGATTTCCAGGGGGAGGAGGATGGAACCATAAGCTCCTAAAGCAGCTTGCAGCCTCTCTGTACCAGGCAGTGGGCAGGAAGTTATTGGCGTGACCTGGGACCCTGAGAGGGAAAGATAACGAGGTTAAGAAAAATCCATCCGTGTGGGGTTTGTCCTGGGCCCTTGAAGTTGTAGCTTCTTCTGACGCACATGCGCAGCTCTGCAGATGCCTTGGGGAGGGCGTGGAGGGAGGGGGTGGAGAGAGAGTGGGCTCCTCCTCCCCTCTGGGCCCTGGGCCCTCTGAGGAGGCTCTGGCTTTGCAAAGGATTGAAGTCTGCAAAGTTCCTGGCAGACAAAGTTCAGAACTTTGATGATCTCCGGAGCCCTGGGGGTTGGCTGTCCTGGCTGCCCTCCCTACAGGCTCCAGCTGCCTTCTGTCCCTGCAGCCCCCTCCCCTTGCTGGTGGCCCAGTTGTCAGTCATCCTGCAGGCTCAGAACAAGGAAGGGAGGAGAAAACCCCCTTCTCTGTGGGTTTGGGAACACGGAGCCCTGGGTGTGAATTCTGTGGGATTCTCACTTGCTGTGGGGCCTCTGTTTCTTCACCTGTGAAATGGGAGATGAGGAGACTCTCCTCCGAGGTTGGCTGTGGGATGACCTGAGGTGTAAAGGGCCCGGCACGAAGTGGATGGGACATGCGTGATGGATCCGTTCACGGTGGGGTTGGACCTTCATCCTGGAGTTCGGCTAAGAAAGAATTCGGAGCCAAGAGCTCTGGTATGAGAAATTTATTTAGAAAGTCATAGAGGCAGAGGAAGTGAGCCAGCTGGACTGTGTGGACTCAGGAGACAAGTTACAGAGGCAAAATAAGGGCCCTTGGACCTTAGGAGAAGGAGAGCAAGGGTACGTGCCTGAGGGGAGAAGGGGTGGGGGAAGGGCGCAAGAGTGCAGGCACACCTACAGGCAGGAGTTTTAGGGAAGGTCTCCGGGGAAAATCTCAATAGAACATCCGTCAGCTCTCTAGCTGTGTCCTTGTAGGGCTGTGGTCTCTACCGATCGGATTGGTTGGTGCTAGCGCAGGGGGTCATTAGTCATTGCACCTGGTCCTCTCATCAGCCATGGCGTCGCTTCATCTGGTGCTTTTCTGGGCCTGGCACTGAAACACAACTGAGGCTAAAATGTCACCTCTAGTTTGACCAGAGCCCTGTCTCGGTGGTCAACAGACCTGAGGCTTCGTTTCTAGGGTTATTTAACATGGGTCAGATCCTCACTGTCCTGAGGGCTTAATGTGTAAGGGAGTGACCATGCAAGGTCTTGTATGGGAGTCACAAGAGGCCATTCTCTGGCCGCCTTGCTCCTCCTCTAAGAGGGGCTAAACCGCATGACTGGTGACATACTAGGGGAGGAGAGGTAAGGCCCTAGCCTGTTATACTTGCTTTCTTTAGTTTTGCCCACTGCAAGGCGCTCTGGTGGACATCCTGTACCTGGCCTGTGGTTCCTGACCTGCTCGTGCCTGTCTAATTGCCTCCTCTATCAAATCTGAGGAAAACAGCCAACTCCAGACCTGGCTGGTGTGGCTCAGTAGACTAAGCGCCAGTCTGTGAACCAAAGTGTCGTAGGTTCTATTCCCAGTCAGGGTGCATGCCTGGGTTGCTGGCCAGGTTCCTCAGTGTGGGGCAAGTGAGAGGCAACCACACATTGATATTTCTCTCCCTTTTTCTCTCTCTCCTTTCCTTTCTGTCTAAAAATAAATAAATAAAATCTTCAAAAAAAAAAAAAGAGCTGACTCCACTGTCTGTGTGATCTTGGACACGTGCCTTTACCTCTCTGAGTTTGCTTGTTTGTAAAATGGGGAGGATGAAAAAGATCTCAGACATGGTACAGGACTTTTATATGCTCTGCATGGTTCTATATGCTTTATTACAGTCCAACAGAGGAGAAATCACTGTTAGTCCCATTTTACAGGTGAGGAAAAAAGGTTTAAATGATAAATAACTTGCTCATGGTCAACTAGGAAGTGGTGGAGGCAGGGTTTGAACTGCGGATTCTAGCTCCAGAGCTCATGCTCTCAGCTGCTCCTAAAAGGAATGGAAAGGGCTCTGCAAAGCTTAAAGTGCTGCAGAAATGCCGGATGAAGCCACCTTCTACTGGAGAATTGAACCTAACAGCTGCGGCTGTGCCCTCCACACCATTAATTGTGGTGATAACTATGACCAGCATTTCTCGAGCACCATTCAAGTGGCAGGCATTGGCACAACACCTTATATTCAGCATTTTGTTAAATGTGCTGTGAGGTGGAAATTATGACTCTTACCTCACAGATGAAGAAGTTGAGGCCCAGAAGACAGAAGCTTAGCCAAGATTATGCAGCAAACTGGGATGTGAACCCAGGTCTCTGACTCCAGAGTCCAAGTTCTTACCTGGTAGAAAGTGCCAATACACACATCATTACTAAATATTAGCAGATGAGTCAGGATATTCTGCTGAGAGCACCTGCTGTTTAGGGGGAAGATGGGCTGATGTCAGAGTCAGGATGACTGGGACCTGGAATAGTCCAGGGAGACTTCCCAGAGTGGGTAGACTATGCATTGAGGGTGGAAAGGTAAGCAGGACTGACCAGCCTCTGGTCCAGAGAAGGTTTTGGGGAGAATGAGCTCAGAGGGTGCAGAGAGGGCCAGGACAGGCCAAGGGTCCAGCCCCCAGGCTCACTTTGGGATGCAGGTGAGGCTGTGTAAGGAATCACTTATGTGGCTAGAAATAGCTCAGGCCCGGCCCCAGGCTCCAATGTGCCCTTGGAGTGGTTCGTCATCACATTAGCTGGTTTCTGTCTCTGTTAAGAAGTTGGATGTTCCCTCATAACTCACTGTCATTGCTTTTTCAATTCGGTGTCTCCAACCCTATAATCAGGGTGTGAGTTGTGGCTTTTTTCCCCTGCACGTACTCAGTTCTATTGACTTGTCCTTCCTCATTATTCAGCTAGCAATTCTTTTCATGAGCTTCCATCGATTTCCATATTGAAACAGTACTTGATGCCCTTTTTAAAGAGAATCCTATTTCACATGTCCCAGCGTCAGGTTAGACTATTTTCATTCTGAGTCAGTTTCATTACAAAACAACATCAGTACCTCACTGGGGATGCCTGTGTGCCCTCCTCCTGGGGATGCTTGCTTTATCTCTCCAGACTGTGCTTTTTGCCTGTTAGCAAGCCATGCAATTTAATGTTGATAGCTGGACCTGATGTATCGGGTCAAGGGAACTCAGATAAACCAGAAAGGTTTGTGTTTATCCAGCTAAGAGTTAGGCAGTACTTAGGTTTGTTGTCTTTGTGGTATCAGAGACTAAAATTTCCTTCCATGTCCTTGTTTTTGTTTCCCCTGTTGTCTTGGGTTTTCCTTAAATAAGGTCTAAGACAGCAGCTCTTTCAGCTGTGATCCTCTGTTATCACAGGGGAGCCCTGCTGAAGTGGTGGTGGTGGTGGTGGGGGGAAGGGACACAGTCCGCAGTCTTGTGATGAGGTCTCAGTCTTTCAGTGAGCCTGAGTTGGGTATTTCCCTTCCCCCCAGCAGTTAGGCTCTGGAAAAATAGCTTCCCTTGCAGTGACTCTTGTTAAGGAGAGCAGACCACTCAGGGCATATTTCAAAATGGTGGAAGCAAGAGGGGATTTTCTCTGGTCTTCACGTTGAGCACCTGGTGGGGCTCCAGAAGGTAAAACTCACAAAAGTGTGGGGTGCCTCTGAGATTTGGTCTGCTGGAGTTTTTAAACTCTCAAGCTAGTCTATGCCGAGCCCCCCACACTTCCCTTTAAAGTGTTCCTGCAGTGGCTGGCTCCAGTTATGGGCTTCTGGTCCTGGTAAGCTGGGGTCCTAGGTATCTGCTTGTCTTGCTAGTTTTCAGGGCACAGGTTCATCTGTGGCCTCAAGTCTCTGATGGATTGAAGAAGATGATTGTTAAATTTCAGTTTGTTCAGTTTTTTTCTTATTAGGATGGAAATGATAACTTCTGAGTTCTTTATGCTAATTTTCAGAAGACAGATCTTGGATGTATTTTGTGTAGCTAAAATATTTTTATTTCCTTTGGAGATTGTAAATTTCATGGTGTTTTCAATTTAAATTTCCACATGTTTATTGTCAGTTTGTAGAAATATGATTAACTTCTGTGTGTTGATCCTGTAACCTTGCTAAACTCACTCAGTAGTTCTAGAAAGTTTTTGTTGTTGTTTGTTTTTGTTTTTTGGTAGATTATTTGTGATTTTTTATGAAGAGAATCATATCATCTTTACATAGAGACAGTTTTATTTATTTATTTTAAATTGATATGCCTCATTTCTTTTTCTTGCCTTATTGCAGTGGCCATATCCGCCAGTAATAGCAATATGAGTGGTGAGAGTAGATATCCTGCCTTGTTCCTGATCTTAGGGAGCAAGCATTTAGCCTTTCACCATTAAGTATGATGTTAGCTGTGTGATTTTTATAGCTGCTCTTTACCAAGAGTGGAAAGTTCCCTTCTATTTTTATTTTACTAAGAGATATATTTTTTTCTACCATGAATGGGTAATGCCAAATGCTTTCTTTGAGTCCACTGATATAATCATGTGATTTTTCTTCTTCAGTCTATCAATGTTGTGTATAATACTGATAGATTTCTAAGTGTTAAACCAGCCTTGCAAACTTGTAATACATCCCACTTGAGCATGGCTTATAATTCTTTTTATGCATTGTTGAATTTGGTTTGCTAACATATTTTTTGAGGATTTTTGGGTCCAAGTTCATAAGAGATATTGGTCTGTCTTTTTTTTTCTTTTTCTTTTTTTTCACTCTGGTTTGGTAACAGACTAATACTGGTTTCATGTATTGCATTGAAAAGGGTTCCCTCCTCTTCTATTTTCTAGAAGAGATTGTGTAGAATTGGTGTTTATTCTTCTTTAAAATGTGTAGAATTCTTTAATGAAACCATCTAAGTCTGGACATACCTTTTGGGGGAGTTTTAAAATTATCACCTCACTTTCATTCATGGTTTTAGGGCCATTCCAAGTGCTTGCTTCATCTCAGTTGAGTTTGGTCATTGGGGCTTTTCAAGGAATTTGTCCATTTCTTCTAAGTTGTCAAATTCATGAAGGTAAAGTTGTTAGTTGTATTTCCTTAAATCATTTTAATAGCTGCTGGATTTGTAGTGATGTTCTTTATTTCACTCCTGGAATCGGCATATCGTCTTTTCTTTTTTTTTATTTTTGTCATTCTTGCTTGAGCTTTATCAATGTTACAGACTTTTTTTTGAAGAGCAGTTTTTTTTTGTTTCACTGACTTTTCTCTATTGTTTTTCTATTTTCAATGGATTAATTTCCGCTCTTATCTTTACAATTCTTCTTCAACTTGCTTTGGGTTTATTTTTATTTTTTGGTCTTTTTCTGGTTTCTTGAGGTAAGAGGTTAGGCTCTTGATTTGAGACTCTCCTCATTTCTAATGCAAGAATTTATTGCTATAAATTTTCTTCTCAGCACATAGCTACATATTTTGATATGTTGTGTTTTGTTTTTATTTGTTCTCTGTATTTTTTAAATTACCTTCCAGACTTCCTCTTTGGTCCCATAAATTATTGAGAGGTATGTTGTTTAATTTCCACATGTTTAGAGATCTTCCTGTTTTCTCCCTGTTACTGATCTCTAATTGATTCCACTGTGGTCAGAGAACACACTCTGAATTATTGCAGTTTTTGAAAACTTACTGGCTTTTGTTTTATAGCCCATATGGTCAAGGTCTGGTCTATCTTGGTGAATGTTTCCTGCACATTCCAATGTTGTTGGGTGGTGTGTTCCGTTTATCAGTTAGATCCTGCTGTTGGTTGTACCGTTTAGGTCTTCTAAAGCTTTTTCTATAATATCATTTCATTTTTCATTTGTAAATGCTATGTCTTTGCTGAGATTTTCTATTTTTTCATTTGTCTCAAGAGAATGTATAGCTGATTTTTTAAACATTTTACACAGGCTGCTTTAAAATCCTTGTCAAATGATTCCAGCATCTGATCATCTTGGTGTCTGGCAACAGTTGAAGGTCTTTGCTCATTTAAATTGTAATTGTTTTAGTTCTTGGTATGACGGATGACTTTTTATTGCATCTTGAACGTGCTGTCTATGCTGTTCGGACAGTCTGGACCCTAGTTAAACCTTTATGTTAGCGGCCAGTCACGCTGTTGGGTTTAGCATGTGGATTCTTGCCCTGCCGCTGTGGGCTGTGGACCCAGTGGCCGCCGAGTTCTCCGCCTTTGCGGTGCTGCTTTGGTCTGCCTGGTTCATCTGGTGCTGTCGTGGTTCCCAGCCCGTTCTGCAGCTGCCCAAGTGGGTGTCAGGGGCTTCTCTGTGTCTGCTGTGGTGGGCTGGGCTGGGGTGGGCTGTGGTGGGTCCCCCACTGGGACTTTCTGGCTGCCCTGGGGTCTCCGGTAGGGGAGTAGAGTCGAGAGCCTATGGACACAAAGAGTGTCCTGAACTGGGGCACTTGTGACTGGGTCCCATTTTCTAGTTCTGCTCACACACCCCAATCCTAGGAATGTTTTAACATGGCTTATAGAAGTAAATGCTACACTTTCAGTTATTTTAAATAACTCGGTGGTGTTGGCAATAGTCCCCTCACTCCAATTCTGAGAGCATGCATGTGCTAACCCCCATGGCTCAGGGAGGAGCCGAGAGCAGGGTGTCAAGGGGCTCCTTGCCTGGCAACAAGAAGCAGGGACTGCACAGGTTGACATGAGAGCATGTCTAACTGGCCGCCTTATGGTGTCTGGGTGTGCAGCTGTCAATAGGGCGGCTTCAGTCACTTCGGTTATTTAACTTCTCCTCACTTTGAGTAAGGGTTTTGGGGCCTAAACTTCGAGGGAAATGCCACTCACTAATTGCCGGGGTTAGTCACGTACCTTTGTGTCTCTGGGCCTCGGTTTCCTCATCAGTGCAAAGAGAGGGATGAAAGGCCCCACCCCACAGGTCCACTAACACGACACTGACGTAAAATGCTTAGAGCGGCCAGGGGAGTCGGGTTGAGTCTGCACAGTAACCATCAGCCATTATTATCATGATCTTGGTGATTTTAGGATAATGGGGATGCCTGTCTTAATAGTGATAATGAGCTAATAATAAAGATTCTATTAGTATTAATAACACTGTGCTTAGAAAACAGGACTTGGTCGGACCAGCCTAGATCTGAATCCTGACTCCAGCACTTCCTGAGTTGTGTGGCCCCATCTCCAAATACACTCACATTGGGGATTAGAGCTTCAACGTATGAATTTGAGGGGACACAGTTCAGCCCATAACAGGGTTGCAACCTCCGGGGAACGCCTGTGGGACCCCCTGAGCCCCGGGAAGGGTCCAGTGTGGCCGTGGGTGGCCCTGACTTCCACCCACTGCCCCCTTTACGTCTGAGAGTGTCCGGTCCAGCCTCGCATTTCACCTGTGGAGACTGAGGCTCAGAGAGGGGCAGTGACCTACTGCAGGTCGCACAGACAGTAGGAAGCAGCTCTGGGAAGGAGCTCAGCAGAGCCCCCAGCTCAGGCCTGAGGCTTGCCCTGACGCCGGTTTTCAGGGCTGTGGGTGGGTGGGCAGCTGGCAATGGGGCCGTGTGGCCTGGGGACTCGGTGTCAGGGCTAAGAGGGCCTTGGTGCCAAGTGGCTGCTTTTGTCTCAGGTCTGGACTTTATTTCTCTCTTAGCGATTTCAATTTCAGAAGCTTTTTTGTGTGTTTTTGTTCTTTCAACTTTCGTTGTGCTTTCTCTCGGGGTAATCTGAGGCGTGCAGGCAGCTAACTACAATGTGTACATTCAAATGAAATGCAATAAAATATAATTGAACGTATTTCTTTCATGTCTGAGCAGCGGATTAATCTCCCTGGCACATCCTATTTCCTCTCTACTCCCTCTGCTTTCTCTGTTTTCCTCCCCTCCCCAGAATCTCTGGGATTTGAATGGCTGCGTGGCCTCTGCTCATTGCAGATACACAGATGATCCGACTTCACAGCCCGAGCACCTGTGGCTGATGGGTGATGTTTCTGGGGCCGAGGAGAGGGGACTGTCAGCATCCACATGGGCCTGGGAGGGCTGCCAGTCCCTGTGAGGAGAGGGCTGCTCAGGGACAGCCAGGGCCGGTCTGCCAGGCTCCAGATGGCTCTATGTGGAAAGAATGGTCCAGCCTGGGCCGCAGCTGACCTGGTATAGCAAAGATCACAGTGCTGTAGCCACACAGATTGGGCTTCAGCCCCAGTGCTGTCCCTTCCCAGCTGTGTTGTTTGCATATCACTCCTCTGAGTCAGTTTTCTCGTTTATGCAATAAAACTAATAAAAACATCTCACTTCACAGGGTTGTGCAAGAGAGCTTATGGAGAGCAAAGCAGGCTAATAATGACACCTATTCTCTGAGGGATCGAGACAAAGGACAGTAAGCCCTGATCAATGCCAGCCATTATTGATGCTATTATTACTGTTATTGTCATCCTTCCCAGGGGAAGAGTAGCAGCAGCAGCAGCATTATTGCCATCACCATTGTTGTCACCATTGTCATCGTCATCATTGTCACAGTTTTAATCATGGTATTCATTGTAGCACCACCACCACCACTGTTGTCATCGTTGTTATTGCCACCATCATTGTCATGGTCATCGTCATTGTTGCCATCATCGGCACTGTCATCCTCATCAAGGTTGTTGCTGTTATTGTCACAGTTGTCACCATCTCAGCCAGCCCTCATGAGCATCACCTTGGCCCAGGCTGTGAGGCTGGTGTGGTTATTGTTCCTGGGTCATGGGTGGGGAAGCCAGGGCACAGAGAGGAGAAAGGACACGCCCAGGGCACAGAGCACGTTAGTGAGGAGCTGGGACGCAAACTCAGGCTGTCTCACTCAGGGCCGGTGCCTCTGCCCCAGCAAACGATGGCACGAGAGCTGCTGGTCACCGGATGCCGCCACGTGCCACGGTGCGTCCACCCAGGGCTGTCTCCAAACGACAAAGCTCCTGCCCTTTTCCAGCCTCCTGGGGACCACCGCCCCCTGAAGGCCTGCTGTGTGCTCTCACATCTGTGGGTTCACTGAACGTGCAGCTCCCCCTGGAGGTGAATCTCACCAGGTGTGTTGTTTATACAGACAAGGAACATGAGGTACAGAGTGGCTGGCTGAGTCATTAACGACAATCCCAGACTTGGCTAAGGACAAAATGGAATAACACAGAAAGTGTGAGCAGGGGTGTCCAACCCACGGCCCATGGGACCCATGCAGCCCAGGATGGCTATGAATGCGGCCCAACACAAAAGTGTAAACTTGCTTAAAACCTTTTTTTTGCTCATCAATTTCTGTTAGTGTTTGTGTATTTAATGTGTGGCCCAAGGCAACTCTTCCTCTTCCAATGTGGCCCAGAGACACCAAAAGGCAGGACAGGCTTGGAAGGGAAAAGGCATTGTCACATGTTATGGAGGGAAATCCACCATAGGCAATTTTCCAGGGGGGAAAATGACTTTCCAGCGTTGCCCCAAACTCACCTCTCTCCAGTTAAGTAATTAACAGAGCTCTTGTGGTGGAATGTGTTTTGTTTAATACCTTGATCTCTTGTCTGCTGAGAAAATGAAATCTGTCAAATTTCTCGAAACCAACTGTCAAAGTAAAATATTATGGGGGAGACAGATCTCTTACTCAGATGGCAAAATTTGTTTGATTTGATCCTTTAATCCAGTTTCCCTGCAAAACCTGGAGCTGAAGTTTTAAAGCCTGTTCGCCCTGAATGGTTTCTGCCCACTCCTCCCATGGCCTCCTCTCCTGTGCCCTGTGCTCTGTCTCTTAGAAAACAGTGCAGCAAAGAATCGCAGCTCACGGAATGAGAGCCATTAGGGGGGAAATGGCAGGGACAAAGCCTGTGGCTCGGTGTCTGTTGGGGGAGGGGGAGAGGCGCTGGCTGTGAAGGCTCCAGCAGCCCAGGGGGTGGGCGGGATCCACCCGCCTGACATCTGTGCTGCAGGATGGAGGGGGCTGGGTCAGGGAGGGTGAAATTGCCTCATTCTTCCCAACAATGTTTCCTCCAATTTCCCGTCCCCACCCTGCACCACCGTCCCCCCATAGGTATCCACCTGCCAGAGCCTTATCCTGCACACAGACCCAGAACTTCACAGTTTACAAAGCGTTTTTACACACACTGTAATCATCCAATTATTCACTGTTCTTTTTTTATTCCTCCCTTCTTTCAAATTATTTATACTGTGGTAAGTAGGAAGCATTATGGGCTGTGACCTGTGTGACACTTGGGAGCTGCAAAGGTCAACCAGACACAGCCCTCACCTCCAGCATTGTAGGGGCTGAAGGGGGAGATGGGGGCGGATAACTGGCCATGACCCTGTGTGGTGAGGCTTACGGCAGATGTGTTCTGGGAGCATAGCAGGCGCTCCTGTTAGTTAAGATGTGTGGGGCAGCAGGTAACAGGAAACTCAAAAACAGCGGCTCAGATGATTTAAACGTGAACTATTTTCCCATAGCGAGATGTGTGGAGGGAGGGGGCTGTAGCTTTGTCAGATGCTCAGAGATGTTAACAAAGACCCAAGTCTTCTCTCTCTCTTCTTTTCCATCTTTGCCTGTGGTGTTTTTTGTCATTAGCTTATTGCTTCGTGGTTGCAGAATGGCTGCTGCTGCTCCAAACACCGTAGCTCAGCACTCAGGTCTAGAAAAAGGAAGTAGAGTGAGGCAGAAGAAATATTTCCTGAAACCACTCCTCCACCAGCAGATTTTCTCTCAGATCTCAATGGTTAGATCTGGGCCACAAACCCACTGCTAAAATAATCTTTGGAGAAGGCGTGCATGGTATCAGATTTGGCTTTACCCAGGGCTGGGGAGGCCCACCACATCTGAGCCTGTTGCTGCAGAGCAAACCCAGGTTCTGCAGGTGAAGGGAGGAGGGGCTGGCTGCTGGGTGGGCAGCCACGTGTCCACCACCTTCTCATCAGTGCTTGTGACTCAGTGTCCCGGGCAGTGTGGGGTCTGTGGTGGTGGCCAAGCCAGGGAGGGCCCTGGGAGCAGAAAGCCCTGCTGTGATCCTCTGCCCCCCGCAGGCTGTGTGACCTGGGAAGTACCTGGCCTGCTCACAGCACAGCCCCCTCCCCGTGGAGTGGGGACCACAGCAGCACCTGCCTGTGGGTGGTTGTGAAGGTGACATGGGGTCATGTGAGCGGGCACCGTGCGGGTGCGGGGGAGGTGTTAACAGCCGTGAGCTGTTGCAGCGATGACCCACCTGACAAACGGGCCCGTGGGGCCTCCTCTGTAACAGTCCTGGGCGACAGCAGCAGAGCGTCCGTCCACACGTGTGAGCACGTCCTGCATGCACTGGGCGCCCTTCCCTGGCACGCGCTCTCTTCATCCTCACACCCCCGGGAGGAGGGGGCTGTTCTGGTCCCCACTCTGCAGCTGAGGACACTGAGGCTCAGGGAGGTGACCCAGGTCGAGGGAGGGCAGAAGGGGCTCCAGCATCCTCGGATTCTGGCCGCCCTGCTCCGACCCACTGCAGGGCGCGGGTGGAGCCGCACAGGCAGGTGCTCAGGTAGCCCCTCCCTGCGCTGCTGACCACCACCGGGTCCAGGTGGGGGCTGGGGCCGACCTCTCTCCTGAGCTTGCTCTCTGCCCACCCAGAGCTCAGGGCCCAGAACCTGCCCAAGAATTGGAAGATTTGCCCACCATCCCTGCTGCCCTTCTTTCTCCAAATTGATGAATAAACAGTGTAATTAATGGCATTGCTTTATCACTATATGCAAAAACCAATTCCAGCAAGTATAGATCCACAGGTATACCACAGTGTAGTAGCTGCACACAGAACTCCTCGTGGGCGCTGTCCTGTGGGTTTCAGGACAAATTGTGAAATGAAACGTGCAACCTGGCCTTTCTGGGGGGGGTGGTCAACGCTACCAGCCCCCCAGACCTGCAACCGCCCCCACCCTTTCCAGCCTTCCTGGCTTCCCTAAGAGAGGGCCTTGGGGGAAGGGGAGGAGGTGCATTGGGGAGACTCTAGATTTGAATTCCCCATTTTACAGATGGTAAACTGAGGCCAGTTCAGCCAACCAACTTCTCATCCAAGAGTTTGCTGAGCGTTCATCATGCCAGGCTCTGTTCTGGGCGCGGGATGGGCACGGGAAAGGACCTAAAGTGGGCAGAGAGATGCATTGCGGATCTTTAAAGGTCATAACGTTTATTCTTCACCTTTGCTTTAACATCCTCTGGTTGTAATATTTGGTGAGTGTAGGGTTCTGTGAGTGTGAAATGACTCCCCTTCTCCCCAAAACCCACAGCCAGTCCCCCCAACCTGAGTCTCCCCAAGGCTTCAAGTCACCCCCTTCTTCCCTTTTAAATTCTGTCCAAACCACCTGAGGCCTCTCCCTTCTCCGGGGCCCACTTCAGACTTTCTGAGTTCACACCGTCACTGAGTGTTATTAGCCATGACAATGACAACCAGGGCAGTCATGCTGGATGAGAGATTCAGGACCCACAGTGAATCATGGCTCTGGAGGTGAGGTGGCCGCCACTCACCTCAGCGGTGCCTGATGGACCTCCACCCTGAGGACAGCGGTGGCCACAGTCACAGAGTGACTGTCACCGGGGACCCCTGCAGGGAGCCCATCCAGGCCAGCATTTCTTGGCTGTTTGGGTTCCCAGCATCCCTGTCCCATCCTTCCTCTGAGCCCTGCTCCCTCTTCTCCCTGCTCCCAGGACAGCAGCTCAGTGTTTATCTCTGAGGGTCTCTCTGGGGGGTGGTGTCTCATGTTGGTTCCAAAACTTGATGGTTCCAGTCCTTGTTAATGGTCCAGAGCCCCAGGCTCGGTAGAGGGAGGCAGTGTCACCAAGTGGTTAGGCCACCACCTTTGGCTGACCCTGGTTTCCAGTTTGGATTCTGCCATTTTCTCACTGTGAGACCTTGGGAAAGTGACTTAACCTCTCTGAACTCACATGTGAGCTGAAGAAAAGAAAGGCTTTATGGGGTGGAGGCCAGACTTAGATGTGCTGACATGTGGGACCTGCTAGTGGAGGATTCTGTTATTAATACTCTGTGTAGTGTCAGGGCTGGCAGTGCCTTTGGCCCCAGGTCCCCAGGGTGCCATCCCTCCGGGGCCTCTTGCCACTGGAGCAGGAAACAGACAAAGGCCTTGGATCTCAGAGACCTGGGTTCAGATGCAGCCTCTAGCACTCACGGTGTGCCTTGGGCAAGGGGCTTAATGTCTCCGAGCCTCATCAGTTTTCCCCCTGTGATGTGGGCACAGTAATGCTGACCCCACAGGCTGCCTGTGAGGCCTCCAGGAGGGCACTCAGCGGGTGGAGCTCCCTGCACTCACGTGACAGGTGCAGGCAGCACTGGAGGTCGGGGGGCAGGACTCTGGGCAAACCCCGGGCCACTCTGTGCCTGGGTCCTTGTCTGTGACATGGTGACTACGACAGACCGTCTCTGCCGCGCAGGACGCTGTGGGGACTCACCCCCACACGTGTGTCAAATGCCCGAAACACAGGGAGCCCTAAAGACGTGTTGGTTGACAGCGTTGCTCTCACCACTGTCATTATTCAGCGCGCAGGCGACCGGCCCATCTCCTCCCGGCCCGGGGCTCAGGCAGAGCGAAGGCCGGCGCCCCAGAGCAGGGAGAACGGGCTGCTGGGATGCCCGCCCGCTCTGGCGCGTCTGCGCTGTGCGAACGCCTAACGCGGACGGACGAGTCGCTAAACCTCCTGAGCGCCGGTATCTCCACCTGTGAAGTGGGAGGATGACGGCAGAGCCCCCTTCAGCGGACTGTCCAAATAGGCACGTGGACCAATGCGTGGGAAGGGCTCAGCATGGTGCACGGCACCCGGGCCGGCCTTTATTATTCCAGACCCCGGGGGAGTGTCGGCGTTGACGAGGCCCTAAAGTTCTCCCTTCCCGCCACCCCTGCACTTAGAGATGAAGAAACTGAGGCCAAGGGACACTAAAGTAGACGCCTGAGAACAGGACAGTAGACAGCCTGCTGAATTACGCAGGGCGGAGATTAGAGAACAAAGCGGCCGGTAACAGAGGGCTTACTGGGCGGAACAGAGGCCAAGTGCACGGGGAGCTGGAGAGGAGGGCAGAGAAGGGCCGCCTGGGGCGGGGCGGCCTCAACCAGGGCCTGGAGCCTCCTTAGTAAGTGATCTTTCCCTTTAACGTGAGCGATGCATCCTTATGGTGAAGCCTGGGAAAGCACAAACACTAATATAAAAGAGTTGCTTTTGTTTCTTCATTCTTTTTTCTTCTCATCTACAAGTATATTTTCATAACATTTCACCTTGGTGTGACTCTCAGGTTTTGTTAGGCTAGGATACAAAAGGAAACAATCCCTCAAAATAAACAAGCATTAGAACAGTCTCCTATAAGGAGAGTCTGGGTGAAGTAGTATGACGTTTTAAGACTAATAATGCCTAGTATTCATGGAGTGAATGATCCTCTGGTCCCGTTTGCTCAGCCTTCACGTGAAGACCCAGGACCCTCTCCCGCTCCCCAGGCTCCCACTCTGGTCGCACCACTGTCACCCCTGGATGGTGCAGCGGCCTCCAGCCTCGTCCCTGCCTCGGCCCTGGCCTTGCTCCTGTCTCTCTCTGCAGCAGCCAGGTGACCCTGTGGGACTCAGAATGGAGCCGTCTCTGCTCCGCTCCATGCCCGTCGTCCCTGCCTCACTTGGGGACAGTTTAAGCTGATGGTGACCCAGCTCTGCGGTCTCCAGCCCATCTCTTGCCCACCTCCCCATCACTCCCCCTGCCCTGGGGCTCTTTCCTGGACCTGTATCCGCAGCACATTCCTGCCCCAGGCCTCACCCTAGTCCCTCTCTCCAGAGGGGCCCCCTCCTCACATCTGCCCCATGCCCTCCCTCCCCTCATTCAGGCCTTTGTCCCAGTGTCACCTGCTCTGACAGGACTTCCCTGACCGCCTGTTTACAACTGCGACTCCCCAAGCACTCCATCTCTGCTCCCGTACTTCCTTTTCCTCCCGCTCTCAACCTGAGGTTCACACTCCACGGGTGACTTCTGACACTTCGTGTGTCCCCCTCCTTCCAGAATCTGGTTTCTCCCGGCTGCTCGTTGAGGACCGTGCCTGCCCACAGCGGGCTCTTGCTGAAGAAGTAAGTGTCTCGAGCGCTGGCTATGACCCTTGTGAACGGTGCAGCCCAAATGAGATACTGTCCTCTTACTTCTCACAGGAGCCCTGGAAGCGGGTTGGAGAAACAACACGGCCTGGCGCAGGACCTCGCCTGGCTTCGCGCAGCTGCCGAGGGGTGAGGTCAGCATCACCAGCCGTTCTGTCCGGGGCCAGGGCTGGGCTCTGAGCGCTGCCCACAGGGCTTGCATGCAGGAGCGACATGTTCCGGAGTGTTCCAGAAAGGGCATGAGTGTTGAGGGGTGTGTGAGTGACCTCCTCGCTGCACCACTGCCAGCACTGAGACAGACTGATCGGCTGGGAGAGATGACATCTAGGTGAAATTCCATTTGCATTCACTCCTTTGGATTCTCGGCTGTGAGCTGGTCCCTACCGGGGTCGCACAGACACCAGTCGAGCAGGGGATGCTGTGACCACCCCCTGCCCCCACCCCCAGCTCCCAGCCCTCCACGGGGCTGCCCTGATCAGGCCCAGAGGCCCCTGAGTTCTGTGACACATTTCTGCACGTGGGACTTGCCCCCACCCCAGCTTATTTCTCTATCCCAAAAGTACACTGCAGATTTTTCTGTTCTTTGCAAAGCGACCTGACTTAGATACCAAGGAAACCTGTTTATTTAAAAAATTGATTTTTTTAAAAAAGCACTCTTTCCAGCGATGACTGTCTCTGTCTCTCTCAGAGAGGCCTCATCAAATAAGAGGAGTGAGGCTTCTGCAAACCTATGTGGAAATTAAACCCACAATCTGGGTACACACTTGTCTGACAAGTGATAATTAACTGCCGACAATATAATTTCAGCTTGGACGCAAACATGTTTTTCATTAAAAAGTAATCAAAGATCCCTGCGCTGGGGAGTCTGGTCTCCTCTGCCGAACGCAACCCCTCCGCCGACAGCTCTGGAGTTGGCGTTGAGGGGCTGCTGCTCTCTGGTGGCTGGGCTTTGGGCCCCAGAAGACATGCTAGGATGGGATGGGCTTTTGGGGCCCCTCAGACTCCAGGGGAATTCCCAGGAGGGGCTTACCCTGCCCCTCGCTCACCGAGGGTCCATCCTCTCCTCCCCTGAGGTGCCTGGAACGAGACAGAGCAGGGACTTGGCACCGACTGCAGCTTCCGGGACCGTGGGGGGGTCCTCCCTGCCTTGGGTCCTGCAGGGGTCCTAGCCCTTCCCACACCCAACAGAAAGGAAATTGAGGCTCAGAGAGGAGGAGTCACTTGTTCGAGGCCACACTGCTGGTAGGATATGAACTCTGACCCCCACCCCACTTCCACCTCCCTTTCTCTAATGGACCCTTGCGTTCCATGCTTCAGTTTCCTCATCTGTAAAATGGGGATAAGACGAGTACTCTCCTTTGGAGGTCACTGGAGGATGGAATGAACTGATACAGCTCTTGGAAGAGTGCCTGCCACATAGTAAACCCTTGGTACATGTTAGTGATAATGTTTATTAGTTATCATCAATATTTTACGTTCTATACAAATGAATGTTTGTGTCTTTCCCCACCAGATTCAGATGTTGAAATTCTATCCCATGCGCAATGGACAGCGTCAGGAGCCGTGGCGTTTGGGGAGAGATTAGGTCATGAGGGTGCAGCCCCCATGAGCAGGATTAGTGCCCTCATGAGACCCCCAGAGCCCCTCCCCTTCCTGCCATGTGAGGACACAGACAGACCACAACCTTCTGTGAACCAGCACGGCGGCGCTCACCAGACACCCAGTCTGTGCACCCCAGGACAGTCTGCTCCGCCGCCAGGTCTGTGAGACATAAATTTCTGTCGTTTATAAGCCTCCGGAACTGTAGGGTTCTGCATACCAGCCCCAAAGGACGAGGGCGATATTAATAATATCAACAACATGCTGATATTATTCGGCAAACGTCTTTCTTCAACCCCCAGACCGGTATCTGCCGGTACATCATCTCTGTGAATTTCTAGCGGGATCCATAAAATTGAAACCATGATTAGGCAACAATGTAATGAAAGACAAAAGACCGAGGAAAAAAAGACGGTTTTTACAAAGTAGCCCGAAAGGTTCCCTTTCCGGGGAAGGAGAAGTGCGCAGCAGACCCCCAGCCACGCGGGCGGCCAGAGACATGGCTCGTGCGGTCGGTGCCAAATGGAACAAGCACAGCAGAATCCAAGACCTAGTTAAATTATCATTCAACAGTGAGAGAGAAAGAAATACATTTTCAGGCAAAGACATACTTGCAGGCTCTTGGTAAAATAACTAATAAAAAATCACAGGAAGGTGGCCACTGAACCGAGAAGGGTGAGGATCAGAGCAGTAATAGTGAGCGAAGACGTGGGTAAATTGGGGGTCAGCCGCCCTGAATAATCACAGCACCACCAGCCATATTAATCGCAGCCGACGCAGGAACAGAAAGGCAGGCGGGCGGGGCCACAGGTCTGGGGCACCGCCTCCCGCCCGAGAAGGGAGATCAGAGGAAACGCACGCCAGGTCTCCGTGCTGTTTGGAGGCGGGGGTGGGCGACATCGATTTACTTTGGATTGTGTGAAGTCAAGTGTGCTTATTATGATCTGAAGGCCAAACAATTAAAGAAGAGCACAGAATATGGAATTTCCAAACCAGTAGAGAGAGAAGAGGGAGTAAACAAAACCTGATCGATGAGAATGGGTGGCGGGAGCTGAGCCAACAGAAATGGAGAGGGAAGAAAAAAGCAAAGTAAACAGACAGATCCTTGCGACCAAAAGCACCGAGAATGAAGGTGAATCCTGGCTCTGCCTTTCAAGTCTGTGTGTGACTTTGGGGAGATGACACGGTGTCATGGCTTCTCTGGCCTTGATTTCTTCACCTGCTGCCTGAAGGTAGCGGCGCAGTTTGTGCAAGGGCGCCAGGAGAATTGGGGCGCTCGGGAGGTGGCCACCGTCCTCCTCACCGTCCCTCTGTGCCAGGCGCCGTCCCATGTGTGCCCCACATGTCATCTCTTACCCCTCACCACAGCCCCAGGAGGCAGTGCTGCTGTCACTGTCACTTCACTGGGAGGAAACAGGCTCAGAGGTGAGAGGCTTGCCAAGTTTGCACAGCCGGGCAATGGCTGAGCCTGGACCCAAACGGGAGTCCTCTGGCCCTGGAGCTGCTTGCTGACTCCGTGACTCTGAGCAGCTGACTCCCCTTTTGGGGCCTCGGCTTCTAGCCTGTGCATCGTGGGCCACAGGGCAGCCCGGGGCTGGGCAGAGGGGCAGCACATGGACCCCAAATGCCATTCCCAGCACAGGGTGACCGGTCAATAAGGCTGTTACCACCTCATTGCAGAGGCAAGGAACCTGAGGCTTAGACAGGCCAAGAGCTGGCATGACCCCGCTGGCTGACCTGCGCTGACCTGTAGGCATCGGGCCCCCGGCTGGGGTGCGAGTTCCGGGAGTGAGGCCTGCCTGCCTGGTTTCACAGACCTGTATCCAGAGCCGACCTGGGTAACAAGTGAATGAATGACTGACGGAGCGAGTGAATGAATGAAGTGTCCTTGGGTCCTACTCCACACGCCTGTTATTCCCACAAGAACGTTCCTTATGCCCAGGGCCGCCCTGGCAGGAAGCAGCTCCGAGAATGCGATGGTGGCAGGACACAGCCCAGCCTCCCATGAGGACAGACAAGGCCACCTGATGTGCAGCTGAGTTCTCTTCTCTCACACATGTCACCCCCTGACACATTTCACACCTTCAACCCTCACGACCTGTGCCACCACGCCAGCGCCAGGGAGCAGGGACTTCGTTCACTGCTGGGTCTCCCGTGGCGGGTGCCTGGTACAGCGACTTCACTTGATGCTGACACGGCGTCGCCTTTCGCCTTTCTGAGGCTCAGTGTCGTCACCTGCACAGTGGGAGGATGATGCTCTTGCAGCTGTGGTGGGGACAGGAGACTCCACCGTCCTGTCCTCAGTGCAAGGGGACACAGGCGGAGGGGAGTGGCCGCTCCTCACCTCTTGGCAAAGAGGGATCTTGTGTAAGTCGTGGACGTGTGGACATGACAGCGTGAGTGTCTTCTTTTTTCTCTTCTCCTTTGGGGATAAATCTTTCTGCAGTGAAGCTTCATTTTATCAGAGGAATAAGAGATTATCAGCTGGCTCAAGCAGCCCATCAAGGAAATTTCCAAAGGGACAAAGAGGCAGGAAGCCTCTCTCCCAAGGCAGCCTCTACTTTATCCTTCACCTAGTCGATAATGAGTATCGTTTTTGATGCTTGAAATATCCCAGGAGTTGCAGTTTTTGCCCACATTCCTTCATTTAAATGGTAGTTCACAACCAGAGTGGACTTTTGCCCCTCAGGGGACATTTGGGACCGTCTGGAGACATTTCGGTCGTGGTAACCTAGTGGAGGGGGGCTGGGGAGGTGTGCTTCGGACACCCAGCGGGAAGAGGCGGCATCTGCTGCTGCACGTGGCACAGTGTGCAGGCCAGGCCCCTGGACCAAGAACGATCCAGCCCCCAGTGTCGGACGGGCTGAGACGCAGAAACCCTGACGTGCACCCACACAGCGTTCTGGTGAGAGAGATGTCCGCCCCCGCCTCTGAAATGAGGAGACAGGGGTTTGGGACCTGCAGTGACACTGATACGAGGACATGGCTGAGCTGAGACTGAAACCTGGGTGTGTCTGGATCTGAAGCCTCCGATTCTTTTGTTCCTGAAGTGGCCACTGTGTGTGCGTGTGTCCCCTCCCACCCCGATCTCACACGTTGAAGCCCCACCCCGCAGTGTGGCTGCATGCTGGTGTGTTTGGTCCACATAGGCGCCCTTCCGGCACCACCAAGTCCCACGGGCTTTTTACGTAAACGGGCTTCGTGGCAGCACACACAACGTGGCCCGTTGCGGGGAAGGCGCACAAACCGCACAGCTGCAGAATGTGTGTGCGCAGCCGTGCTGGCCGCCGGAGGCCCCAGGGGCCCTCTCCCTGCCGCCGCCCGTCCGAGGGCCACCACTGCACCGACTTCTCACGCTGCGGATGGATGGCCTGCACCGCTCCAGCACTGCAGGCAGACGCATTCATACTGCCTGGGCTCTCACGTGTGCGGCTCCTCCGTGGGCGTCGCTGAGATCTGCCCCCCTCCTCACCTTAAACCTCGCACCGTCTGTTCCTACTGATGGCTATGTTCTCCTGTGCGAATATGCAACTGTTTATTCACCCACCGACTCTCCAGGGGATGCGGGTGCTTGCCCGTTCAGCTGTTGTGGAGGATGCTGTTGTGAGTATTCTTCTGTGCATCTGCGTGGGCACAGACCCAGGAGTGGGGTTGCTGGGCGAAAGGTCACACGCACGGTCAGCTTCAGTGATACTGACGATTTTCCAAAGTGACTGTCTCCGTGTGTGGGCTCCCCCTTTACCTGTCAATTTCCCCCAGGTCACTCGTCCTCCCCATGACCTCTGCTTACCCTCGTCTGCGTCAGGTCCCTCTGACCAACCTCAGTTCTCCCTCCCAGGCTTGGCTGCTCTGGGGGGGGGTTCAGTGGAGGCCACCTGACCCCTCATCCTGTGGCTGGCTCTTTCCAGCTTCTGTCCCGTGTTTCTGGTCTGAAGACACATCCTCGGCCGCTCTGGGTGAAGTCCTCTGGGCCTGGTCTGACCTGGCCACCTTTCCCGCCCTGTGGGTGGCTGGGACTTCATTCTGCTGAGGAAACTCTGGGACCCAGAAGGCATGCCTCTAAGTGATCCCATCTGAGAGCCCAGGGAACTGGGGAGCCCAGGGAACTGGGGCAACTGGGGTTGAAGGATTTTGGGGGGTGTTAATTCCCTGGTCCCCCTGGCCTGCCCTGTAGGAGGTCAGAATGGGCACAGGAAGCTCGGTGGCATACAGGAGTTGGTCCTGAGGGTCCGGCCTGCCCTGAATGAGGTGGCCCGGGCTGTGGGTGGGCCATGCAGGCGGAGGGTAAGGAGGCATATCTGAAAGGAATAGGCACGTTGTAAACAGAGTAGAATGTTATGGGGATGCCGAACTTCCAAGCCTGGGTGACTGGGTTTGACATGACAACAGTCCACGCAGGAGGGAGAGGTCCGACAGAAATGCAGAGAACAGGTTGCGAGGGCACTGGAGCTGGAGCACGGACACCCGGGGCAGTCTCAGCTCTGCCGCCCTCTCCGGGGCTGTGGTCAGCAGCAGCCACTTTTCCCGCCACCTTCCACCTCCCACTGCCCTCCAACCTGCGCAGGTGGGAGCAGGAATCAGTGAAGTCTGGGCCGTCAATGCTCAGTGACGGGGTTTATTTCAAGACTGACTGGGGGCTCCTGAAATGGCTGGGGCAAACTTCCCTGCCTGGCTAAGGTGCTTTGGACCCCACTGCACACCCACCGTGTGGGTGACGCCGAGTTTGCGATGACGGGATCAGGCTGAAATGGGTCGTCGCAGGGAGGAAGTCTTTTTTTTTTAAATTTTTTAATTTTTTTATTGTTTTTAAAGATTTTATTTATTTATTTTTAGAGAGGGGAAGTGACAGAGAAGGAGAGAGAGAGAAACATCAGTGTGTGGTTGCCTCTCATGTGGTCTCCACTGGGGACCTGGCTCACAACCCAGGCATGTGCCCTGACTGGGAATCGAACCTGCGATGCTTTGGTTCGCAGCCCGAGCTCAATCCACTGAGCTATGCCAGCCAGGGCAGGGAGGAAGTCTTGAAGAGACAAACACAAAAGTGACCCCAAGGTCGTACGTGCCTCTTGTATCTTCCCAGCACGGGGACCAGGGTCCACCTTCTGCAGGCAGATCCCGCCCCTCTGTCAGGGCCCCTGCTCCCGAATGGGAGGGATGCAGGCAGCCATGCTCCTGGCCGTGGGCTCCCGGGTGTCAGCCCTGCCAAGATCCAGCGGGGAGAGCAAGAAGGCTCCTCGTGGTCTCAGGCTCGAGCAGCCTTCTCCAACCAGTTCTCACCAGGTGGGAAGCCATTGGCTGACCCATGGGACAACTCCATGTTCTCTCCAGGAAGGGGCTCTGAGATCGGCCCCCAGGACAAAGGTGCCAGCTCTCTGCAGGGCCACTCAGCGGTCACTCTCACCCTCAGCATGTGGGGACACCTCAGAAAGGAGCAGACCAACCTCAGGCCCCTTTCCCTCTGGTTCAAGGACTCCCACTCGGGCACCTGGAGAACATGTGACACGGAAGCCACACACCTGCAGCCCCAGTTCTGGAAGGTGGCCCTGGGCAGGTCCCACCACCTCTCTGGGTCGAATTTATGAACTGACAGCGATAAGATCCACCTGCTAGGACTGTGGGGTGGATGAAACGCAACGATGAGTGTGAGTGTGTTTGGCGAACTCTGGCTTTCAAGTATAGCCAGTAGTCATGGCCACTCGGATTGTAGGACAGACAGGACGACGTCTCTCCTCACCTTTGTTCCTTAAGCCGTCCCAGACTCACCAGGACTACACTCTACGCCTCCCCCGCCCCCATTTTTGTCATTCAGCTATGACACATTGAAAATTTTAAACTTGGAAGGGACTGTAGAGAAGGACTAGTCCAATTGGGGAAACCGAGGCATAACAGGGGAGGCGATGGGAGCCCCGCCCGGGAGGCCCAGCACCGTGCCCTTGCTGCACCCATCTGGGTCTCAGCTCCCTGGGGTCTCCCGCACGTGTACAGTGGGCTTCTTGGCGGTTCCTCTCACCAAGATCAAAAGCTAACGGGTGTGAACCCCCGCTCTCCAGAGCTGGAGGTAGTTTGCCCTGGGGGCTGCCTGTTTCTTTGTTTTCTTCTTAGGATTACCTCCCCTGCTTAAAAAGCACATTTTTAATAACCTAATGTGGCTGTCAGTTTCCTGCCAAAAGAAAGCACGTGACCTGTCCCCTGTGTGAACGTAGCTTTACATCAAGTTGAAAGAATCATCAAACGAATATATTACAAAAAGAACGGGTTTGATTTGGGAAAATTCAAACCACTGCACACATATTTTGCCTCCCAACCTTTCAAATACTGTCTGTTTTTTTAACCAAGAAAAAAATCATTTTTAAAGGTTACCTTCCCCTTAAATATCTGAATGTGTGTAATTTAAGCTTGTGTCGAACACGTAAAATGTTAGTGTTTTACCACTTATATAATCTTGCCCTCTTGTCTTTCTTCCGTGCAAGACACTTCCTCCCTGCGGTTTCTCGCGTAGCCCGAGGGTTTGTCTTTTCAACCCGGGGTGGGGGCGGGGAGAGCCTGAATTCGGGTGAGGACGGCAGCCGAGAGATTTCATTTAGGGCTCCGTAACATCTGCCACGTACTGGTCGTCACAGCTGCCATCCCCCGAGGGCCTACTGTGTGCCAGGTGCTGTGCTGCTGTCTTTTAAAGCCCTCATCTTGCACCCGCATGCCTGCCTTCCTTTGAATTAGGCCGCGGTCACCCACAGCCCTGGTCCTTCCGCCCACCAGTCTGCCGGACCCCACTCTTGCCCCCTGTGGTCTCTTCTCCATCGAGCACCAGGGCAGAGGCTTTAAAAATGTCGGTGCAACCGCTTCCCTCCTCTGCTCACACCCGCCACGGCCCCCGCCTTTCTCAGGGTAGGGCCAGAGTCCTCCAGGGCCCCCGCCACCCTGTGGCCTCTCCTGCCCTAACACCGCCCCCGCTCTGCCTGGGATACTCCATGCCGACCCTTGAGTGCACCGGGCAGGCTCCCAGCCCTGCCCTGTGGTTCCCTCGGCCTGGGGCGCTCTCCCTGGCCCACTCCCAGCTCACAGCCGTCTGTCTGGTCTGTGCACAAGGAGCCCTTCCCAGTAAGGCCCTTCCTGACCACCCGTATAAAATCGCACCCCGACTCTCTGAACTTACTTCTCACTCCTCCTTCCTGATTCTTTTATCTTCTTTCATTTATCACTATGTGATGTCTTCTATATATTTTATTTTTTTGCCTTGTTTATCAGTTGCTGTTGGTCTTTTTGTTTGCTGCTAAATACCAAGCTCCTAAGACACTGATTAAGATGTAAATGCTTATTATATGAATGAACAAAAGATTCAAATTTGCAGTGTGTGGATCAGGGGATACAGACCAGAACCAAGTACAGATAAACATATAATACAATCTCTAACAGTGATAGGTACTATGAAGAAAGTGACTGTGTAACTATTTTAGAATAAGGCCCAGGAAAGCTTCCTGGAGGAGGTGGCATTTGAGCTGAAACCTGCATTTGACAGACCAGGCAACAGGCCCTGAAAGGGGATGACTTGCCCACGGCTGTGCAGGTGGTGAGCTGTGGAATAGGTGTTGAGGCCACAGGGAAGGTGTGCTCAAGCCCCAGGGAGCTCTCCTGAACCCCCAAAATGGACAGTGTGAGACAGGTTTGTAAGTCAGGACAAGTGGGATTGAAAAACTGAGACAGTTACATGGCCAAGGAATTTACAGTCATCTAGTAAATTGCAAAATCCTATCTCCCTAAGCAAGGAGACTTCAGAGTAAACGGTTTACATGTCTCCCCGCCAACCAGGGGGTAAATAGCTTAAAGCACCCTACTCAGGGAGATGGAGAGCAGAAACCCAGTTAGTGCCATTTGTGCCAACCACACACGTGGACGATGGACGGATGAAGTCGGGGAATCAACCTCATTTTGGGGTGTCAGCACAAAGCGGATGGATGTTGTGTTGAGATCCTCCCCCCAAATTCCTGCCTTTGGGAAACAGGTAAGAACCTTCAAGACAAGGACCCTGCGTGGGCTCTCTCTGGAGCACACTCACTCTCGCTTTCCTTCCCTCTCAGATGTGCATCTTTATTTTTCCCTAAGCTCTGAGTTCCCAAGAGACTTGCAACCAGAGGAGCAACGGGCAGTGACAGCTCATCTCAGGCTAACCCCCCGAACCAGTCTCCAAGGGCCCCTTTTCTCTGACTTCCCAGCGAGCTGACAACACCCCAGCCTAGGCTCTGTCCTGTTGCTCCTGTGCTAGGCCCTTCCTGGTTTCACTGTCTTCAGCTTTAGTAAACGTCCTCTCCAAGTCACCAGGTCTGCTGTTGTGAAATCTTTCCTGCACAAAGTCAAGAACTCGCACACTACCGGTTGGCCTGAGGCAGACCCACTCCGGGCCTGGTCCCTTTTCTGGGTCCTGCAGGGCCCTGTGCTGACCTTGCCCTGACCTTTGGACTACCGTGTTGTGGCCATTACTCCCTGTGGTTCCCCTCCCCAAGGGCTGAGAGTGTCACCCTTTGGGATCAACAGGGCCTCATCCAGGCTTGCATGCCCATGACCAGTCACAGGGCCTGTGCACAGAGGGGCCTCTGAAAAGTTCTTTGAATGAATTAAGTGTATTTATTTCCGGGCAGGGGAGGGCATGCTGCAGCCATAAACATAGAGGAATGTCCTGTTGTAGGAGGTCCTGGAAAAGTGAGGCCCAGGGTGGGCAGGGAGTTGTCCAAGGTCATTGGGCCAGAGTTGGGACTCGAACCCAGACCTCCTGCGGTGGGTCCCTCTTATGGGATGCCTGCTGAGGAGGAGGCCTGAGACGCCTGGTCACTGTCACGAGAGTCCAGGTGCCTCAGAGGCGGAACTTGTGCCGCCACGGGTGGCACGTGGTAAAAGGACGAGGCTCTGCACTGGAAGTCTCAGCTTCTCTCAGCCCGGAAGGACACGTGTGCACCCTCCGTGGAAGGGAGCTGGACCAGCTCCAATTCATGACTTTCTTTCCAAACCCATCGAAGAGCTGAGGTCAAGGAGCAAACTGGCCCCAACTCTGTGCAGAGACAGGCACTCTCCCAAGGACAGAGCAGACGGAGGCACTCCGTCACCCGGGGCAGGCGCCGCCAAAGACAGGGGAGAAGGGTTGAGTTGGTGAAGGCCGACCGAGGCTTTCTCGGCAGCGTGAAGCCCACTGACTTCGGGGCATCTCTGCCAGTTTGCTGGCTTTCTCTGGAACCCCTGCCATGGCTCGCGGAAAAGGTCAGAAGGAGTCCTGAGCAAGTGTCTATCGTGGCTCAGACATGTGGGAGTTACTAAAAATCCTGCCTGGATCTTTCTCCCCTGTTCCTCCTGTGAAACAAAAGACTTAGTCTAAGTGGAAAACGGAACAAGAGCACCTGCTTTTAAGGCAATGGTGAGAACACAGTTCAGCTGGGGGAAGGGAGGAGGAGAATCCCTCTTCCTGGGGGAGGGGCAGGAATACTCCCTGGGCCAGAACCACAGAGGGGAAGGCGGGGAGGGGAACTGAGAAGGCCTCACCCTGAGATGCAGGGAAGCAGGGCCTAAGCCTGAGGCTCAATCAGAACAGAAAACACACTCCAGTATCCCCACCGCCAAGCTAACAGAGAATGCCTTACAGGTAAGACCAGAATGGTGCTGAGGGAGGAGCAGGAGACGGAGGGAGGGTGTAGAGAGACCCTCTCAGAGGCCCACATGAAGGGAAGTCCTAAGGCACAGTTTCTAACAGACATGGCTCTGGAAAACCATTCTCTACCCTAAACATGAGGAGTTTGAATCTTGAGGTGCACTGCAGGTAACCATAGCAACAATGAATCTCAAACCCAGTCCAATTCTTGACTGGATCAACTCAAATCCCATCACCAAGGCCTAGCAGAAGGAAAGGTGTGCTCATTTCCAGGCACAAAAACTTCTTAGACTCTGAGCTAAGAAGTTCGGCTTTTGACAAAAATGTTATGAGATGTGTAAGATACAAAGCAATCACCAGATCCAGACTCAGACATGACGCAGATGGTGAAAATATCTGACGAGGAGTTTTTAATAGCTGTGATTAATACGTGAGAGGACGACACGCAAGGGTGGCTGGGTAATTTCAGCAGAACAATAGAAACTGTGGGAAAAAATCAAATGGAAGTGCCGGAAGTGAAAAATACAGCAACCGAGATGAAGAGTGTGTCTCACAGGCTCCTCAGCAGACTTGGAACAGCTAAGGAAAGGGTCAGGGAACAAGAAGACAGGTCGGTCGAAATTATTTAAACTGAAGCACAAGGAGAAGGGGGGGGGAGGGAGAGAGAGAGAGAGAATAAAACAGCCAAAACAGCAGTGATAAAATATCAAACAGCCCAATAGATGTGTGATTAGAACTTTAGAAGAAGAGAGAGAGTGAAGCAGGAAAGCGTTTGAAGAAATAATCACCAAGAATTTCGCAAAGCCAATGATAGAAAAAAGTACACGTCCGAGAAGCTCAGACGGGACCAAGCAGCGTAGGTGCCCCCCACGCGCCCCTAGGCACATCCCGTGCGAACTGCTGGAGGTAAAGAGGCAGGGAAACGTCCTGAGGGCAGACAGAGAAAGGGGAGGGTGTTGTACAGAGAGAAGCAGAGAGAAGACTCAGCCTGGACTTCCCCACACAACCCGTGCAAACCAGGAGACAACGGAGTGACATTTTTGAAGTGGTGAAAGGAAAAAACAACAATAACAAAACACACCAAGCTGTCAACCCAGAATTCTACACCAGAAGAAATATGTTTTAAAAGATGAAGAAGAAATGAAAACTTTCTCAAACGAAAATTGAGGACATTCATTGATTTACTCTAAGAAATGTTAAAAGACGTTTTTAAACAGAAAGAATATGATATCAAACAGAATCTTGTATCTGTGCAAAGAAATAAGAAGGTGGACTAATTAAGGATATGTGTTGCAAATCTTGGGGAAACCACGGCAGCTATGAGAAGAGGTATAAATAATAAGTTAATAGATGAGATAAAATGGAATGGTAATAAATGATCAAGTCACTCAAAAGAAAATCGAAGAAGAGGAAAAAAGAAACAACAGATTGAACAAATATAACACTCTCATGTGGAACGTAAAAAATTGGATGGAGCGCTTGTGAAAGCCTTTCCATCTGGAACATTCTCTGAACCTGGGAGCTCCTCCCTCGACAAGGAAGACATCGCAACGTTTCATAAGGAGTCATGTTCTCGGGCTCCCTGACTACATGCATTGAGGATATGGGGCATCTCTTCTCTCTTAACTTAATGTGATTCTGTGAATAACAGTAAAAGCCACCACGTGGCGAGCATCTCCTTCACTCACTTAACAGATATCTACCCAGCGCCCACCGGATGCAGGATACTGATGCTGTTAGACCGAGCCCGACAAAGCTGTCAAATGTCAGAGGCCGACCAGCTCGGCTCCCGGCTACGGGAACACATCTTGGGGCCTCTCCTCGCACACGAGAGCTGCTCTTCTGTGCTCAGTGCCGACATTCTCTCCTCCCCTACTCACGCGCTGGTCCTTGGCCTTTTTATAGTCTCGGGTTTGGAGCGTGGAGGAGGGAGGGAAGATGAGCACACGGAGAACAAGCCACAGAGCCAAGTGAGGCTTTTCTGCCCGTTTCTTCCCCTAAAGAAACAGGCAGCGTAGCACAAGTTCGTGTAAGCACAGCCCGTATCTGAGGTAGACGTTCGTTAGAGCCATTTTCTTAATCAACTATTTTAAGGCCAGCATTAAGCTATTCATCGGCTGAACTCATCGGGAGAAAACATGCTTCTTCAGGAGTTTTATAACCAAAAATAAATGCCTCATTAAGTTAAACATATTAACCTGAGAACAGTATTGATGTCAGACAGACTAATGAATGTCATTACAGAGAATGTACAATGGTCCTCAGAGGGACCCCACCAGCCATCAGGAGCCCTCCGCAAATGTGCTCAGCTTTTGTCGGCTGTGGGCTCATCAAAGGGAGAGGGAGGGAGGCAGAGGAGGAGAATGGCCGAGGGAAAAGGGCTGATCCTGGCACAACGGATCTCTCTGAGCGTCGCCCCGATTAATTCCAGAATCTTTGATCTTTGCGAAGGGGCACGTGGCCGCCCTCTCTCACTGATGTGGCTCACTGTCGACTCTGGGAGGAAGAAAGCTGAGTTTTGCCTCTAAAATGTGAGGAGAGATGAGACTTGGGTACCAGGTAACCTCGGTTCTCGTTCTTGTTCTGGCTCTGCCACACGAGGGCTGGGAATAATTCTCAGGTTTTCTCCACATGCCAGTGGACTAGACCTAATTCTCCCTTCTTAATGGAGTCAAACACTGTGCTAGGCACTTTCTCATACTGTATTTTATTGAATGCCCACAGAAACCCAGTTAGATGTATATTTTGGCCTCAGAAGGGGAAAACCAAGGCTCAGAGAAATGATGTGACCTGGCGTGCTAGATCCTGGGAAGGCAGAGGCAGGCAGTGTGGCCCTACCCTGGGAAGACCATCCGTGGAGAACTGCATCCACCTTCGTACCCCGGTGCAAAAGGGGAGAGGACACTCGAGCTCGGTCCGAAGAGCAGGATGCAGGATGCTCACGGGAGGAGGGCTGTTGAACCTGGAGAAGGAAAGGTCCTACAGACCAAAGAAATATCTTGAAATACAAAAAGGGCTTCCACGTGGAAGGAGCTCATGCCCTCAACGGGGGCCAAAGGGAGAGGGTTTCAACAGGCTGAGCTGCCCAGAGGTGGCCAGGGCTTCCTGGAGATATGATACGCTCCCCCTTGTATAGGTGCCCAAGTAGTGATTAGATGCTCCTGGCTGGAGGGCATAACATCAAGACCACCTCTGTTTGAATGGCAACTGCTGTGTTTTTTTGGAACAAAATATTTCACCTCTCTCAACCACAGTTTCCTGCTTTCTAAAATGGGGGAATAATGCTACCTACCCCATTGGATTATTTCGTGAGGATTAAGTGAAATAGGATATGCAATCCATTACTCCCAGCCTGCCTGGGAGCTGATGTTTTTACTACCAATGTTTTATTTTTATTGTCTGGATTCTAGCATCCGATGAGGCCTTGCTTGGACTTTTGCCCACTTCCAGAACTCAGCTTTTTTTTAGGAAAGACCTCTCTGTTAATGCTGTTAAAATTAAGGGGGCTATTCCCATGATCAATTTATTGCCTCTTTGCTCAAATTTCCTTCTTCTTGCCCTGCACTGTGATACTGAAGCTACCAGAACCTTGCAAGTATTTCTATGCCAGATGGTGTAATGTCAGATATTGTCAGTAGGGGGCGCAGGAAAGACACTGCGAGGCTGTAAAAGAGGATGGATTGAAAAGTAAAAAGGATGGAAAAAGATAATGCAAATAGCAAGCAAGAGAGCAGGGGTGGGTATACTTATAGCAGAAGAAAATGAACTTTAAATTTAAAAATCTTACCAAAGAAGAACATTATATATTCATACAAGATTCAATATCGCAGGAAGGCACACTTACAAACAGGTATGCATCTAATGGCAGGCCATCAGATGCAGCAGGCCCTCGAATAAGCCGGTTGAGCTCAGCATCATGTCGTCGTGATGTCGATGAGGTAAACAACGGGTCGCTGACTGGGGCCACTGCCTGTGTGGAGTTTGCACGTCCTCGCCGCGTCTGCATGGTTGTCTCTGGGTACTGCCGTTTACCCCCACATCCGGCATATGTGCACATCAAGCTAACTGCCTCGTCTAAATTGTCCCAGTGTGCGTGAATACGGGGGCGTGCGTGTGCCTGCACCTGGCGGTGGGGCGTGGCGTCCTGTCCAGGGCTGGCTCTGCCTGGCGCCTGGAGCTAGAGGACCGTCTCTGGCCGCTTGCAGTCCTGAGCTGGCGTAAGTGAGGTGGGAAGTAATTATTTTACTTATTTTCATTAGTCTTTCTTAAATGTATGTGTATCTCACATTTATTTTAATGTATAATATTAGAAGTGTTTTGGGTCTTTGTTTAGAAGTTCAGAGATGTTTTTGTGACTAGAAATATGCCGTAAGAACTTAACTCTTGTTTCTATCAATTAGCCTATGGTAAAATTATTTTCATTATACATCGTTTCACTTGAAGTCTCATTTTCCAAGAACTTATCAGTGGCATTAACTGAGGACTTACTGTATATGAAGCAAAAACTGACAGGATTGAAGGGAGAAATAGTTCTACAATAATAGTTAGGACTTTAACACCCCACGCAGTAATGGATAGAATAAACTGACAGAAGCTAAGGAAATAGAGGCCTTAACACAAAACATCACCTGGCTCTAACAGATATAATGGTGCACTGCTCTCAGAAAACAAGAACAACAATAAGCAAAAACAAAACAAAACAAAAACACCCCCCCCATTCTTCTCAATTGTACATGGGGCATGTATTTTCTAGTATAGACTATATGTTAGGTCACAAGTTAAGTTTCAATAAATTTAAAAGGAGAGATATCATACAAAGTATCTTCTGCAACTACAACTGAATGAAGTTAGAAATCAATAATAGAAGTAAAACTGGAAAATCCACAGATTTGTGGAAATTAAACAGTACACTATTGAACAACCAATGGGTCAGAGGAAAATCACAAGGAAAATTAGAAAATACTCAGAGATGAAAGAAAACAAAAACACAATATACCAAAATTTATGGGACTTAGCAAAAATGGAGCCAAGGGGGAAATTTGTAACTATAATTTTTATAATAAAAAATAAGAAAAATCTTAAATCAAAAACCTAAATTTCTAATCTAGAGAACTAGAAAAAGAAGAACAAAATAAACCAGAGCTAGTAGAAGAGGCCAGCATTGCCTTGAAACTAAAGCCAGACAAGTATTATAAAAAAACTGTAGACCAATATCACTAATAAATATTGATGCAAAAATCCTCAAGAAAATACTAGCAAACCCAACTCAGCAGCACGTTAAAAGGATTATATAGCATGGCCGTGTGGGATTTATTCATGGAATGCAAGGATAGTTGAACAGGTAAAAATTGATCAACATAATGCAGCACATCAACAGAATGAAGGGAAAAACGATCATCTCAATTGATGTGGACAAAAATTGGACAAAATCTGATAATTAATTAATATCCAGAATACATAGAGAACTTCTAACACTCAACAACAAAAAATCCCTATTCAAAAATGGGCGAAAGACTTGAATAGACATTTCCCTAAAGAAGATGTACAAATGGCCAGTAACAAATGAAGAATGCTCAACATCACTGATCATTAGGGGAATGCAAATCAAAACTACAATGGGACACTACCTCACACTCATTAGGATGGCTACGATAAGAAAGAAAAACAGAAAATTATAAGTGTTTGTGAGAATGTGGAGAAATTAGAACCCTGTGCACCATTTGTGGGAATGTAAAATGGCACAGCTGTTAAAGACAATATGACAGCTCTCAAAAACTAAAAAAAAATTACTATGTGGTCCAGCAATTTCACTCTGGGTAGATAGATCCCCAAAAGAATTGAAATCAGGGTCTCACAGAAAATAATTGTACTCTCATGCTCGGAGCGACATTTTCGCAACAGTTAAAACGTGGAAGCAGCCCACTAATGAATGAAAGGCTAAATGACACGTGGCTCTTTGATACAGTGGTGCGCTGTTCTGCCTCAGGAAGGAGGGAAGTCCTGGCGCACGCTGCAACACGCATGGGCCTTGAGGACGCTGTGCTAAGTGGCATAAGCCAGCCACAACAGGACAAACCTGTATGATCACGCTTCCAGGCATACTTAGAGTAGTCAAATTCATAGTGACGGAGGTAACTCAGTGGTTACCCAGGGCTGGAAAGAGGGAGAAATGAGGAGTTGTTGTTTAACGGGCATCAGTCTTGAAAGATGAGAGCTGTGGGGGTGGCTGGTGGGGTGGTCGCACAGTGATATCGATGTATTTGATATCACTGTATGGTTCACCCACGTATGGCTAAGACAACAAGTTTTATGTTATGTGTATTTATTATTACAACAATTTGAGGAAAAGGATGAGATTTCTCAAGTTCTGAATTTCTTTTCTTCTTGCTCCTGCAGCATGAGCCTCGGTGGCGTGGGAGTGCCCTCTGCCTCTCACCTTTCTGTGAGTTCTGTTACCACCCAGCGGGAGCTTCCTGCTCACTGGCTTTGGCTCACAGACTGTGGACCATTTCTAGCTCACGCTCCCCAGTGAACTTCTCCCTTAGCCACCAGGCCACAGCGATGCCATTTTCAACCGCGTTTGGATCTCGGCCCTGAACAGTGTGGCTCTCTCCCAAGGTCGGTCCTTCCTTGAGCGCCCTTCTTTGGCCAGAGAGGTAGTGGTAGCTGTTCCCTGTGTTTTATATTTCTGTGCTTCAAAATTTTGTTTTACTCCTTTTAGTGGTCCCTCATCTTTTACTAGTTAGTAATTATTTATATTGAATTTTCTCAGTTCAAATTACGTTTTTGATTTCTCTCTTCTGAATTGATGCCAATGTGTGGTATTTGCCGATCTCTGTGGTGTAAATGCTGCCGCTATGGTCAGTTTCTTTTAAAATATTTTACCGATTTACTTTTAGAGAGAGAGGAGCAGAGGGAGGAAGAGAGGGAGAGAAACACTGATGTGTGAGAGATACATCGATCAGTCGCCTCTCACATGCCCTTAACTGGGGACCTGGCCCACAACCCAGGCATGTGCCCTGACTGGGGATCAAACCAGTGACCCTTTGGTTCACAGGCTGGCGCTCAACCACTGAGCCACACCAGCCAGGGCATGGCCAGTTTCAAACTACCAGATTAAATGCAAAATTTAGACAAGATATGGAGCAACACAGCATCATACAGTATTTTAGCCACAATATGAATCATCTCAAAACATACACAATAGTAAAACATTACAAAGTAATTAGGATTTGATGAGTTTCGAATGTTTATTGCCTTTGTTGTTAATGTAATTTTTCATTATAAGATTACGTAATTGAATTTTTAATCATGGCTGTGTTTAATGACTGACAGAACCCTTGAAAACGCAACATCGGCTCCGGGAGCTGGTTTGAGCCGGCTCCAGCACACTGCTGCCCGCACTCTCCCCGCCCGTCATCCCTGGTTCCTGACCCTGCAGTTAGGGAAACAGAAACTTGTCCAGCTTCTCAGGCCTGTGAAAAAGCCCAGCTCAGAGGCCAGGCGTCTGGTCCCTGCCTCACTTGATCACCTCCCCTAATGTAGTGCTTGACACTCAATTTATTTTTCAGTCCCATTATCATCAGAAACGATGATTAAGTTTCCAGTGTAAATACGGGTTGACCACGCTGAATTATTCAGAGGTGGGTGGGCTTTACTGAGCATCATGGGTAACCCATCACAGCAGTGAGCACTTCCGTCCTAACCAAGGCCACTGCAGGGAGGACCCTGGGTTCCTGGGGCCCCTTTGGAAGACCCAATGGAACTTCACTGGTGGTCACCTGTCCCTTTGTCCTCTTGTAGCTTCTGGTGAAGAGGACACAGAGAATCACTCTCTCCTCTTCTTTCTATCCTCCCTCCCAGCTTTCTTATCTGCCCCCAGAAGGTCTCTAATGGATCAGAATCTCCTGCCCTGCCTCCTGGTCCAGCGGAGTGATGAGTTGGCATTTTGGTTTCTTCCTTCCTTACTGCCCAAGCATGTGGGGAATGCCTGACATTCACATTGAAGGGGCTCTGGGAACGAGCATGCTGTTCACGACCATATTCACAGCCCTCAGGAGCAGATACAGCTCCAGGACTGAGATCAGTCTGCTACCCAGGGCTGATGTGTTGGCTGATGGCTTCTCAGTCATAATCGACTACAAAATTGAAAGCAGGAAAGCTGCTGTTTCGTGCTGCCTGTCACCACCAGAACCAATAAGCACAGACAGGGATTGAATCTTTATGGGTGCTTTATTCAGATGCCCAGAGATCTGAGAAGATGGTGGGCTTGTACCCTAGCAGACCGTTTTACCTTTCCTTTCAATCTACCCTTGTTATAAGGAGGAAGAAGTGGAGGTTAAGGGGTTTGGAATTAAGAAAGAAGTTAATCAGGTAAAAGCTGCAGTCCAGCAATTTCCCTAACATCCTTTCATCTGCTGACTGGTGATGTTTTTATCTGGGTCCTCTGTCGTGTGTCCTGGGTGATTTTCTTTATCTGTGTTCTGGATGGTGGGATGTCTCTCCCTGGAAGACAATGGCTCAGATACCATCTTGGTTGCTTATGGTCTCTTCTGGAGCACAAAGGTTGACTTGCTTGTGGTCTCTTGGCATCAGGGTGGTCATCCCTTCAGTCCCAAAATAATAACCTTTATATGCATTAACCACGAAGCTTATTAACAATTACTTAAAACTAAAGTTTTCCAACTCTTGAGTTCCCCATCAGAATGAACTTGAACTTTCAGCACCAAGGGCTCCCAAAGCCTGGTGTGAATTCTGCTCCAGGGCTCCCTGCAGAGCAGCCTCGCCACAGATTGCATCTCCTTCTGGTCTTCGTCTGACGGCGCCTCCTCTCAACACTGGCCGCTTAGCTCTTGTTAATGGATTTAAATTGTTGGAATTGATCTTCTCATATAGAATATACTTGGGAGAAATGAAATAACTATCAAAAAGCCTTAAATGAATTACTCCTCTCAAGAATAACAATCCCCTTGAGGCATGAACTACAAGGGAAATGAAGGTCTGTTGTTCACTGATCGGGAGGGTGAGGAGAGGGACTCTGTGCAGCTGGACCCGTCTTGGGTCGTTTTCTCTGCTCTGTGGGGTGGCATGAGCCTGCCCATTCCCCACCCAGCTCTGCCCCCACAGGACAGAGGGGGTCTGAGCTGTCCTCCCCTCTCTGGGGGGTGATGAGTTTCCTTAAAGAAGAAAGGGGGTTGAGTCCTGCTCTCTTCTCAACCTTACCCCCCACTCCCAATTGTCTTCTGCCTCCTCTCGTACAAGCCCCGCCAGCTGAGGAATGAGCCCTGGAGACACTGGGCACAAGAGTGGTAGCCTCCTCTCAGGGAAGGGGATGGCCAGGGAGGCCGGTGGGGCTCCCAGGGGTGGAGGGGTAGGGGGAAGGGCAGGCAGGGCTTCTGAAAGGACTTCCATGGCAGAGTGAACAACCAGGGTGTATAATGAGGAGTGGATCTGATGGTTTTAGAGGGCGACCGGGGCCCAGGGCTCCCCCCGCCGTCCACTGTGGGCTGCACTGCAAATACCAGAGCCTGCCAGTGGCAGATGGGAGCCATTCCTATATTACCTCTTCCAGGTGAAGTTGAAAGAGACCTGATCCCGGACCAGAGAAATGCCCCAATGTCCAGCAGTGTCCCCTGCTGCTCATCTTTGTAGGTCTGGCAGGGCCCAGACTGGTTGGGGCTGGCTGCATCACCAGGGCCACACGATCAGCATGCCCTTGCTTCCCCATATCCTTCCTGCAGCGGCTGCTGCCAGCCTACAACCTCGGCGGTACCAGCCTCAACGACAGGCACCAGCCACCTCCTGGATACAGTTTCCAAGATTTCAAGCAAAGTATTTAACATAAAATCTTACTATAATGAAAGAGTGAAACTCTTCCATATTGGCCAGAGAGTTCTGGGAAGGTTTCAGGGAGCAGGTGAGACTCGAATCCACTCTGGATTTCAGGCTAGTGGAAGAAAATGATGCAGGAAGGGTGTCCCTGACCAGGGCATGTCAGGTGCAAAGTCTGTGCGAAAGCCAGGGAGGAGACTGGCCTGTGGGGAGGCGTGAGACCCTAGATGCGACGTGAACTGCTTAAAAGAGATATCAACTTAGAAGCAAGGAGGAGGTGAAATCAGCATTTATTGTTGCATATGGATGTCCTCAATGAGCTCATTCACCCTCAAAACCCTCCTGAAGGAGGTCAGAACTGGCTGGCTGCATTTCTCCTTCTCTTGGCAACAGGGCTAACTTGTTTTGGGCACCCTGGTCCCCACGTGCATGGGTGAGGCTGCACCCACAGCTCAGGAGTGGACTGTGTGACACAGGCTTCTAGCAATCCATGTGGCCCACTCCTTCAGCCCCAGGACCTGGCACAGGGATGTGACCCAACCAGAGCCAATGAGGTGCAAGGAGACCTTCGCTGGGGTTTCTGAGAAACAGCTCCTGCAATTCTGTCACTGAGTCCGAGCCTGGAAGTGTGGCATCTAAGTCGTTGCCCACAGGCCACAGGCAGCCTGAGAATGGAGACAACGTGCGGACGGGAGGCGGAGAAAACAGGGCCTGGTGACGAGAGTGGGGGCCCCATTAAGCCATGACACAAACCAATCTTTTTCTTTCCTTTTTGATGTCTGATCTTATTTATTTGTTACTCTTAGAAAATATCATTTTTTTTTGACTGAACTCAGACTTAGAGGTAGAAGCTCTCAGAGCAGACAGCCCATGTCTCTTGGCAACCTGTTCCCGGCACTTTCCTTTGGCTTCCTTCATGCTTTCAGCCAAACGTTTGGCATATTCCGTGGTCTCGTCTTTGCTTTACTTCGTACGACGTTTCTTCAGAGCGGCATGTCGATGCCTGCGTCACAGGACGTGTGCAGTGAGTCTCGGGCGCTTTGGTCCTAGGGTTCTGGCCACCTTTGTTCAGGGGCTTTCTCACGTGTGTTGGCAGACAGCATCTTCTCTACAGAGACTGGAAAGTCTGCGGATTCTGCTAGCTCCTTTGGGATCAGTGGGACCAGGAATATCCTTCTCTTCTTTTTTTTTTTCAATGACCAAGTTGAGAACATGGAGAATTGGCATCCACAATGAAACACCAAACTGGTTTGCCCTTTCTCTCTCCAGTCCCCCTCGGTCTGTAACAGGAATGCCCCTTACCCAGCGGCAGGCAGACACAGCCATGGGCCAGGACACCTTCTCCACGGAGAAACCTTGCTTGTCGTTCCCACTGCTGACTCTGGCCACATAACCCTTCCATTCTCTGCCCAGAGCATCAGCAGCAGCTCTGTGGCCATACAATTCCCATAAAAGCTGTGGAGTTGCATTCATCATCCACTTCAGGGAGTCTCTGGCAGCCGGTGGCTGGGAAGAGATGTTCAGCTTCATCCTGAAGCAACCAACAGCCTCTGAAGCACCACCGAAAAGAGCCCAAACCAATTTTAACCCTGAAATGTTTTTATAGGTCAATAAATTCCTTTTATGCTTGAGGTAGTTTAGATCGAATTTTCTGACATGTGCAATAGAAAATAATATAACAGGCAATGCAATATATGTAATATAATATATAATAGAAAAGAACCGTAACTGTTACACAGATTCATGTATAGAAACTCAAATAGAAAGAAGGCTGAGGATAAGGAGGCCCGCTAGTCTTTTATTTTCTGTCTCCTTCCAGCAGACTGGCTTCTCTGCTCACTTAAGACCCACCATGGCCACTCAGAGCTGGTAGCCTCTACCCTGAGCTGAGGCTACCAAAAAAAATTGAATTTTTCAGATTCGATTTTCAGCTAATTGATTTCGTTTCCTCATTCTTAACTGAAGATTCCCAAAGAAGAAAACCATATTTTCCCAGCCTGAGTGGGCTGTCCACTTTCATCCTTTCAATAAGCTACAGGGGTTGTGTTTGGGGAGTGGGTTAATAGGCTTTGGACTGAGCAAGGAGGGATGCGTAGGAAAAATGATGAGCATTTTTAACAAATGTGAATCGCAGTCTTTATTTTCCACATGAGGAAACCAATGCCCAGAGACATAAAGTGACTTGCCCAAGATCATACTGCTGGTTAGAAAATAGAACCTGGATTCATATCTATTCTGCCGAACTCCAAAATCCATGATCTCTCTACACCTTCAGCCCCACAAGTTTCTCCTTGGCTTCCTTCCTGCCATTTGCCTACTTCTTGCCGGCCAACTGGGGCAGGAAACAGGAAGGCCAAGGTCACATACACAGGACTCATGAGGAGGAAGGCCATGGAGAGCCCCTCAGAACTGAGGGTGTCTGTCGTTCCCACCAGCAGGGGGCACAGTCCCCTTCCAGAGATGGCCCTGGGCAGTGAGTAGGCTCCAATCCCACACTTGCTTATTCAACACAAACACGAGCTGAATTAAAATTTCATGACCACATTGCTTTTTATCCATTTAGCTGATTGTGAACATATTTGCTGGAGTCCATCAGTCCAATCACTGAAATCTTCACCAGAGGCCTTTCAACCTCCACAAATCCGTCTCAGTAATAAGCCAACTTGTCATTGTTGCAAAGTCCAAAGTGGGCCAGGCCTCCTGCAGATGCAGAGGAGCAGGTCTTGATTGTTTGTGGTTCTGTGCGGTACCCCCCACCCCGCCCACAGTGCCCACACAGCCCGATTCCTCGCCTTAAATCTGACACTAGCTTCCCACCTCCAACCACGCCCCAGCCACAAGGAGGTAAGTCAACATCGGGAACCACAGTGCCGAGTCAGCAGTCCTCATGGTCACTGCACGGTGCCGGGTCTGGCAGTGATGGGGCTGCTTGGTTTGTTAAAGTCTGGGGGGAATGTGCCCTCGCCCTTGGAGATGCCATTATGGGTGGTTTCTGCAGCTTCCTCTGTGGGAGAGAAGAAGGTGGAGAGAAAGGGCAGCAGGAGGTCCACCTGACTCACACCCCTGAGGAGGCAGCTGAGCCAGCAAGGTTTTGTGCTGCTCTCAGCTTGGAGACGGAGATGCTGGAAGGGGGGCGCCACGAGACTCCTTCGTTTCCTGTGACAGGAACGTCAGTGCAACCTGGTTCGAGCTCAGGAGAGATTTTTACTGGTTTATACAAACAGAGAAGCTCAGAAACAGGGGGGTCTTTATGTGCAGCTTGACCCGGGGAGCTCCAATGATGACACCAGGACCCGTGACTTTTTTCTTCATCTTTCAAGCATCTCTCTGTCATGTAAGGCTGCCCTCAGGCTCCCCCCTCCTGGTGAGCAGATGTTTTCCATTCAGAATGAAGTCTAGCAGTGAAGAGTGAAGGTCTCAGCTGATCAAAGTCCACTGACCCTAGTAGACACACCCCGTTCCTGTACCAGCAGAAAGCACAGAGGGGTGGAATGTGCTGACTGGCTTAAGCCAATCAGGAGTGAGGTTAACCCCACCCAAGCCATATAGGCTAAGAGTGGGGAAGGGGTACAGCTTTATCAATAAAAGCATAAAATGGAACTAAGTCACAAAACCCCATAGATGACCCCGATGAGTTTGGGTTTGAGGGCAATAAAAGAAAACATATTAACAGAAATAAAATAAAGAGGGGAAAAACACAAACAGTAATGCATTATGGCTGATCCCACTGATTTTCCCAATAGTCCAATGATGAAATGATCTTCGAATGCTTTGGTCCAACCCCCTTACTTTCACAGGAAAGGCACCAGAGACCCAGAGGGGTCAAGTGACTGTCTCAAGGTCACACAGCTCAGGAGACAGTGGTGGAGTAGGAAGCACCAGAAATCCATCTCCCCACCTAGACAAAAATTCTACTGGCAGAATCTGTGTAATATAATTACTTTGGGAGTCTGGGTTCTCTTAGAAGGCTTGCAGCTTCTTCCAGGGGAAGCCCTGGCCAGTAAACTGTGGCGAGTTTTGGTGACTTTCAGCCCGCAGCTGGGCAGCAATGCATGTGCTGCCGGAGCAGCTTGCACACCACTTGTGGGCAAAGCGTGGGCAACAAGGCCTCTGTCCTCCAAACCGCAGGGTCTGCGCTCTGAGCCTGACTCCTGATCATGACTGAGGAGGTGCAGACCGAGATGCCAGCAGCCCCTGTGGCAGCTCTCAGCACCATGCGTGCCTGCCCCCCACAGCCACACCTGAAGTGACTTCCAGGCTGCTCCTTAATTTTCCTCTTTTTTCCCCTTTCGGGAGCCAGGCAATCAAGGACCAGGACATTCAAAAGAGATTCACATATGGAGGAATTTAGAAAGTCACTGTGTGTGTACAAGGGAAGATGCAGGCTCAGAAAAGACCTGAGGAGACACTGAGTTTTCACCTCAGGCTTAACCCTGGCACAGAGAGAGCCTGTAACAAACCCATAAACATCCAGCAAATGCTGGAGAAGGGGGAGAAGAACTTGATTTTTTAGGGTTACCGTATTATAAGATTCAAAGGTCTAGTTTTCAACAACAAAATCACAAAGCATATTAAGAAACAGACAAGTATGACCCATTCACAGAAAAAAAAAACCAGGAACTGTCCTTGAGGAAGACAAGAAGGTAGATTTACTGGACAAAGACTTTTAAACAATGGTCTTAATAATGGTCAAAAAACTAAAGGTAGATATGGAGAAAGTCAGGAAAATAATGTATGAATAGAATAGAAATATCAGTAAGGAAGTGGAAAACATGAACGGAAATAAAAATAAATTTCAGAGCTTCAAAGTACAATCATTGAAAAGAAAAATTCACTGGAGCGATTCAAAAGCAAATGTGAGCGGGGAGAGGAAAGTCTCAGTGAAGATACGATGATGGAAATGCTCAGGCCTCAGAAACAGAAGGGAAAACGGTGAGAGGAAGTCGAGCAGAGTCTGAGGACCGGCGGGGCACCTCCGGAGAGCCAGCACACACTGTGGGCGCGTCGCTGTGCCTTCGGTTTGTGACTTCACTTTCTGTTTCCTACGTGATTAAAGAGACTGGTGCATTACGAAACCACCAGCCTGTGGTTTTGGACACAGGATGTATAAAGATGTAATTTTTTTGACATCAGTGACTGAAAGGGAGTGGGAACGGACCTATTGAAGCAGATTCTTTTGTATGTAATTGAAGTTAAGCTGTTACAAATTCAAACCAGAGTGTTATAGCTTTAGGATGTTAACAGTAGTTCCCATAGTGACCATAAACAAAATAGCTACAGAACAGACACAAAAGGAAATGAGGAGAATTAAAACATTTTACTATAAAATATAAACTAAGCACAAAAGAAGACAACAGTGTAGGAAATGAGGAACAATGGAGTTCTAAGGCAGAGAGAATATATATAGCAAAATGACAGAATTAAGTCCCTCTATATCAATAATTACTTTATACGTTAATGAATTAAGACAGAGATTGGCAGAATGGTTAAAAACACATGACCCAACTATATGTCGTTTACAAGAAACTTCCCTCAGATTCAAAGACCTAATCAGTTGAAAGTGAAAGGATGGAAAAAGATACTCCATGCAAATAGTAATCCAAAGAGAGGAAGAATGGCTATACTTACACCAGACTTGAAAACACAGTAGACTTTAAATCAAGATCACACAGCTCCTTAGTGGAAGACTTGGGTCTTCCCAGAGAGGACACATCCCAGCAAGCGTCCCTCGACCAGAGCTGCTGCGGACCACAGTAAACTCTCTAGAAAGTGAGCCTCACTTCCACTCAAACCAGGCAGAGCAGGCTGCATGGTCTGGGGTCCAACTGCCCTGGGTGAGAAACTGTGTTTGCCCCTTTTTAATGTTTTCATTAAAATATGGATGGTTTTAGCTGGGTCTTGAATGAGGTGAGAAAGTTGCAACTGGGTATCACCAACGGCCACAGGCTGTGTCCTGAAAATGCCAGGAGAAGGATTAGAACCCAGCCATGCCCCCCAAGGCCCCCATCTTGCAGACAGAGGCTGCACTGATGGGGAGCTCAGCTCCTACTAACCACAAGATACAGTGTCCTGGGATGAGGACAGGTGCAGTGGGGCCCCACATTTCCCACAGGGTAGGAGGAGACAGAAACCTTTGGGCAGATTTTGGCCCAGCGTGTTCTGACGTTTGTTACTTACTGTAATTTTTTTAAAAAATCAGTTACATCTGAGGCTCAACAGGAAGTCATCTCTCATCTGAGAAGTTCATAAGACACCCTCAGATTTTAATAGTGATTGTCTTGGATGCGAGGAAGTAGTGGGATCACCAAGGAAAGGTTTAATATTTTGCATTTCCTCTCCAGTGCCATTTGAGTTGTTTTTACCAGCGAGCATATATTACTTTTGTAGTGTATGTGCATGCACATATTATTATATATGTGTGTGCATAGTATTTACACATACGTATGTCTGTATATAGGTGTGTACGTATTGATGTGTGTGTGTGTGTGTGTGGGACCCAGCTTCAGGAGTGAGGGCTATTTACAGGAGAGAGGGATTCCACAGTTTACAAAAAGATTTACCAAAGGCTTCTTTGAAGTGCTCTGCTCTCCGGGGCCTGTAGGAAAGGGTTTGGACTCATAAGCTCTCATGCTCTGATGCAACCTTTAAAATGTGGTAGGTTTCTGTTTCAAGTTCCAATTTGTCCAGCTTGTCCCAAGTTGCAGCCACGTGCTGGGCACGTGTCCGGCACGGTGGGGGAAGAAAGGAGAGGGCCTACTGTCTGCTCTTCCAGGGGAAGCTTTGACAGGAAAGCTCCTCAGAAGCTGCTGCTGGGGGTGGTCGCCCAAGTCCCTCTGCATTGTCCTAAACCCAGCCAGGAGCTGAGACATGAAGAGGCGTCTCTGGTCTCCCAGGCGCTGGGGCAACCGGAGGCTCTCCTGGAGTCCAAGGGGGTTAGAGTGACAGGGGAAGGGTCCCTCTGCTTCCCCATTAGCACCCTGCTGAGTGGCAGTTTTGAAGCTATTATAGAAAGAAATTAGAGGCAGCTTGCAAAACCTTCCCTGGCACACTTCGGTAAGGGGGAAGACACAGGCTTTTTGAATCCTCCGTGGTCCCCAGCCACCCTGTCTAAAGCGGACCTCACGTACAGGTCTCCCTCACACCCCCAATCTGTGACCTGCCTGTGTCCCTGATGTTGGCCAAGGAGACAATCAGAAACCCCTGGACAGAACTGCAGTTCTATATATATTGAATTTTCATTTTAGTGTTCCTGCCAGAAGTGAGTTTCTCTATGGATGAAATGTTTTAAAACAAAAATATATTTCTTTTGAAATGAGAAACCAAGGCTCAATAAAAACAATTGAAAATGAAGATAACAGTACCTACCTCATTGGGTTGTTGTGAGGGTTAAATGAGGTAATACAAAGCCCACGGCACAGTGCCTGGTGCATGAGGAGCAGCGAGGCTGCGGAGGCACCGTGGCCTCATGATGACCGTGGCTGTGTGGTCGTGGGTGTTGCTGTTGAACGTCAAGGGTCTTGGCAGGACTTTTGCTGTGTTACCTCCACACCTTGGCTGCTTTGTCAGTCAAATCAGAACACTGTGCTCTTCCCAGCCTGGAAGCGGGATGATGGGCTGGAAGACCTCTTAACGCCGTCTCCAATGTTTGTATCTCTGTTGTTGCTCTGCTGGGCTGGCAGGCTGTGAGGTAAGCTGTCCAGGAGGGTGTGGGATGCTTTGGAGTGCTCCTTCCTCTCTCCGTGGTTCTTTCCCTTTATTTGTCCGTGCGTTCAGGAACCGCTGCTGCAGCCCTCTTCTTACTCCCACTTTACTGGAGAGAAACCTGAGGCTTACAGTCCTTGCTATATCTGCAGCCTTAACCCTCCCTGTGAAGGCAGTGAGCTCCCCCCTGCCTTGACTGCCATAACAAGAGTGCATGCATTTGCACGGTGACCAGAATTCTATGGTCTTGGGCAGATAGAAACAATGGGCTTGGTCAAATGGGTCATTTTTTTCTGACTCACTGATGGCAAATCAATATCTGATGGTGTCACCCTGTGTGGCACTCACTCTCCTCTTCAGGAAGTGACAGAGAAAATCAACAAGCTTCATATATTCTAGATAGAAGCTTCTTGAGTAAACTGGAGGGGAGGAGATGTGCACAAGGCTCCCGAGGGGTTCACGTGTCTGAGGCTGATGAATTACCTGGGCAGGTGCCTCTGCCACCAGCTTCCTGGTTCTGCTGCTGGTTATCTGGAGCAAGATGGTCCATTTTTCTTGTTTATTGCTGCTGGATTTCAAGAAAGTGTTAGCTAAATACCCCTTCCCCTCCCTTATCTAAATAATGGCCTTATTTGGTGAGGCCCCAAAATGCCCTACAGTTAGAGGGACTTGCTTCCTGAGCCCCCCGGCCCAGAGGGTCTCTCCTAAGAGTGATGGGTGGGTGTCTGGACAGTCAGCTGTTCATAACCATCATCCCCATCAGTGGCACCATCAATTCCCCTCCCTTCTCCCTTCCCTGCACCGTATCAGGATGTGCCCGAGTCAAGGCAGTGGGAGTAAGATGAGACTGGGAATGACTCAAGAGTTTGGGAAGGACTTTCTGGCCTAGACAGGGTATGGAGGAAAGGGGTAGCTGGCCAGTGGGGCCATTTTCCTCAGCCCAGCTTTAACCTCCTCACCGCGGTTCCGTTGCTGTCAGAGCCCCAAAAGGACCTGGCTGCAGTCACCAAAGCCATAGATCCCAAGGTATCCTTTTCTAAACAAATTGTCCCACATCTCTGGATACTCTGAGGCCCAAGTTGTGTATCAAAATTAGATGGCTTTTCTTCCAGGCATAGGCTTTTCTGAGCGATTTCAGCTTTCCTGAGAAACACCCACATGCCTGGTGCTGAATACTACTGAGAGTCACATGCTAAGACCCGATGTAACAGAGGCTCATACCAGACAAATTCTATTTCTTCCTCACCAACGGTTCTAGCATTGGCTGTCGGGGCCTCACGAGGTGTCTCCACAGTCTTGGGACTCCGAGTGCTTTCATCTCTTGCTTATAGTTACTAATTTGTTGGTTTTACTACTTTTGGGAAACATAGCTCGACACCAAGTCCATGTTTCCTCTAGTAGGAAGGGGGAGCAAGAGAATTTAGTGCCCAGAACCTGCTCTGTGCCAGACACTCTGCCAGGTGCTCAGAGCACAGCAGGGAGTTACACAGGCGTGTTCCCTCCCTCTCGGAATGCAGACTGCAGCATGAGATAATCACACAAATATCGTCACGTCGCAGCTACGGTGTCCACTTCTGGCCAACACAGAGCAATAGGGACTGGATTTAACCTCGAAACATTTAAAAACTGGATAAACTGTACGAAACAGCAATTTTTCAAGGATCAAGTAAAAAAGACAAAATAATCCCTGAAAGATGGGAACTGAAAAGGCAATATTTCAAGGTTGTCTGTCTGAAAAAGTCTTTATTTCTCTTTTGCTTTTAAAAGATATTCTTCTAGAGTTTAGAACTTCAGGCTAAGAGGGTGTCCCCCCAGCATTTTAACAAGTGTCTCCACTGTTTTCTCACTGTAATTGTTTCTGAGGGGAAATCTGCTGTCATCCTTATTTTTGTCTCTGCAGATAATGTGTATTTTTCCCTCTGGGTGCTTTTAAGACTTTATTACAGGCTTTGGGCACTTGGATTATAATGTGACTTGGTGTCACTTTCTTCTCATGGTTTTTGTGTTTGGATTTGTTGAGTTTCTTATACTTGTGGGTTTGTATACTTTTCCTCAGATTTGGAACATTTTTGGTCATTGTTTTTTCTTTCTTTTTTCATCTTGAAGGAGTTGATTATGAGCAGAGTCACCCCACAAGAAATGTTAAGTGAAGTCATTCAGGCAGAAGAGAAATGATACTGGGTAAAACATGAATTCTGAAAGGAATGAAGAACACTGAAAATAGTATTTCCACAGGGTGATATACTTTGTTTTCATTTAAATCTCTTTAAAAATCACTGATCATTTGATGGCCAGTAACAACAATGCAGTGCTGGGTTTAGGACGTGTGTAGAAGTGAAATGTACAACCATAGACTTCTCCTGTGTGAAGTGGTGTATCACTTGAAGGCACATGGCGATGAGTTAAGGATGTAGAGCACAGGTCACAAACACAAGGTCCGCGGGCCAAATCCGACCCTCCACCTTGTTTTATCCGGCCCAGCCCCTTATTTCTACCCGGCGGCAGCACCGAGCTCTCGCTTAACTGTTAAGGAGTAGTTACATTTATACAGCCCTAAAGTTACATTCGGCCCTCTGAAGGCAACCACGAGGCTGATGTGGGCCCCGGTGAAAATGAGTCTGACACCCCTGATATATAGTATAAACCCTACTGCAACTACTAAAATAACAAAACAAAAAGTTATAGATAATAAGTCAACAAAAAGATAAAAAGAATAAAAAAGTCAGTTCAAAAACAAAGGCAAAAAAAGAGGAAAAGTCAACAAAGAACAGATATGACAAATGGAAAATGCAGAACAAGACTGTGTGTAAAAACTAACCATATTAATAACTGTGTTAAATGTAAATGGTCTGAATTAAATTTGGAGATTGTCATATTAGATAAAAAGTAAGACTGAACAATATGTTGCTCACAAAAAATCCACTTTAAGCATTAAGACACAAATAGATTAGAAGTAAAATGATGGAAAAGGCTATGCCATGTTAAGAATAATCAATAAAATGTTGGAGTGACTATATTGATATCAGAATAAATGTCAGATGAAAGAATACTTCCAGAGATTTTAAAAAGTCATTTCATAATGATAAAGGGGTCAATTTATTGAGAGAAAATAATAGTATAAACATTTATGCACCTGAAAGCAGAGTTTCAAAATAAGGAAGCAAAAATAGATAGGACTGCAAAGAGAAATAGACAGATTCATAGTTATGCTGGGAGATTTCCATATCACTCTCAGAATAATTGAGCGAATAAAGAGACAGAAAGTAAATGAGAATACAGACGATCTTTACAACACTATCCAACAACTTGATCTAATTGACATTTATAAAACTCTCAACAATGGCAGGATACATATTATTTTCAACTGCACACAGAACATTTACCAAGATAAATTTTACATAAGCCAAGTCTCAATAACTTCAAAGAATTTTAGGCAAGCAAAGTACGTTGTCTGCTTATAATATAAATAAATTAGAACTCAAAAGCACAAAGATACCTGGAAAATCTCCCAAATATCTTCTGTCCTGAACATAAACTGAGCTCATACGCACCTCTCCTTCCTCTTGACCTTGAAGAGTTAAGTAACAATACCCATCAAAGCTCAGGGAGCATATTACCCTGATATGAAAAGCAGATAAAGACATTACGAAGAAACAAAACCACATGTATGTTGATGTCAGGCCTGGGTCCCTGGTCCACAGACGTGGAGATAAAGTGCAGGATATGCAGGGCCCAACCCTGTTGGTGTTCTTCTTGGTTGAAGGCAGAGCTCGCTGGGGAAAAAATGCCAGGTGCAGCTCCAGAGCCGGGCTGTCATCATCAACAGGCCCCTTCCTTGGGCCCACCATTCATTCAACCCCACAAAGCCCAGGAAGGCTAACAAGCACCTGCCGTGCACCCTCCCCCCCGGAGTCCCTGGCCTCACCGCTCCTCCCCAGGCCTGCACTCACACTGGCTCCAGTTGCTTATTCTCAGGCACCGCTCTGACTTCGCGTTATTCCACAGCTCCATATTTCCCTCGGAAGGGAACCTGGCGAGGCTGCCCCTGAACGTCCTGTGAAGGTTGTGCGGGAGGGGAGGGCAGTGTAATGGGTAAGCTCTTCAGCAGCAGTTCAGATCTTGACTCTGTCACCTACTGAGTTAGTTGCCTAACCCCTCCAAACCTCAGTTTCTTCTTCTGTAAAATCAGGATTGTAACAGTGTCCGCCTCATCGAGTTGTTGTGGGGACGAGTGAGTGCGTGTGCAGCACTGAGGAGAGTGCCTGGTACAGGGGAAGGGGGGTCTGACCATCACACTCTCCTTCTGGGACCAGGCCCTCCCCACCTCGGACCTCCCACCCTTGACCTGCCACTCAGATGCTTTGCTATTGCTCTTCCCTCTACCTGATGTCCGGTCCCCTAAGCTCTTGGTCCTCCCAAATGTCGCATGCTCTTTGGTGCACCAGCGCCCATGGGCCTTGGAGGCAGAGCACGAAGGATGTCAGACGTGTGGCTTCATCCCTGCTCCCCCTCTAACTCTCTGTGTGACCTCACACTCGTTACTGAACTGCTCCAAGAGTGGGTCCACTCCTCTGACGTGGGCAGATGGTAACGCCGGCCCCGCAGGGTTCTTGCACGGATTGAATGTGGTAGTTCATGAGAAGGGCCTGGTGTGCAGTGGGTGCCTAATAATGGCTGGCTGGCACAGTCGGTGCTGGGCTGACAAAAGCCAGTTCTGTGCTGGCACTTCTCCTCCAGAAGCGCAAGCAGGAACCCTGGGGAAGCCTCACCCCGCAGCCTCGCTCTGGGAAACAGAAATAGAAAATTTTCTAATTCCAAAGAGTAAATGTCAGAGGCTTGGGAGGGCTTCTGAGGTTCTGAAAATACACACCTGGTGTGGAAGGGAAGGAGGGGAGGAGGGAGAGAAAGGAGGGAGTGAGGGGGAGGGCCAGGGTGAGAGGCAGAGATGGGGTGCCAAGCCTGGGCAGAGAGAGAGAGAGAGAGAGAGAGAGAGAGAGAGAGAGAGAGAGGGAGAGAGGGAGAGAGGGACTCTGTGCAGCCTCTGCGGGGTCCCTTTTTGTCTAGGAATAAGACGTTCAGGGACCGCTGAGCATTGATGGGGGAGCAGAGGGCCTGCCCCACTTGGGAACTTGGGCCCGCTGAGCAGAGCCCGGACAAGGGAGATGTCTTCAAAGCTCCGGGGAGAGTTAATGCAGTGAACCTCTGAATCCCCTCTGTGGTCCTGAGTGGTCCCTGCCCACCCGTGGCAGCTCCCTGAAGTCCCTCTTCAGCACCCCTGCTTCCCGCAGCCCCCCATCCTGACCCTATGTGATCTGGCTCCCAGGCCCCTCACCACCCCTGTCCCCTTCTCTGGATTCCCTGGTGACAGTGGGAATCCCCAGTTCCCTGTGCAACCAGGAGCAGAAAGCCCTCCGTGCCACCAGTCAGGCCCCCCATTCCTCTGCCACTGAGATGGACACTTGCCCCTCCCTGGGATCTCGGTCCCAGGTCGGGATGGAGCCCACCCTGGCTTCTGCCGTCAGGGGTCTCAGAGGACACCTGGGCGTTGGGAGCCTGTGGAGCACGGCCTGGCTGTGAATGAAAGAGAGAGAGGCTCTGATCACACCCTGGGCAGACAGGGGCTCCGGCAGGATCGGGGTCACAGAACTGGGGGGACTGGCTGTCCTCCCAGTCCAGTTGCCTCCTGATGGTGCTTGAAGGGTGCTCACCCGACTCGGTGACAGTGGCCAGGGAGGGGCCAGGGAAGCGGAGGGAAACCCCCTGCTTATTGTAACGTCCATGTGGCAGTGCCATGACCCCGGGGTGGGGTGAGGGGGCGCCCGGCAGAGGTAGACACAGGGCCAAGCAGTTGCCCCTCTCCTTCAGCCCAGTGGGAAAAACCTGAAGCCTTCCCTCAGGAAAAAAGAGCATTTAGTTCACAGCCCCCTCCCACCACGTGTTTTTAACAGGTGCCTGGAGTGCGTGTTCAAATGCTCCGTAATATCTTTAACCATCTCCTCTCTGTGGATATTTAGTTGTTTCTAATTTTCACAATTCCCAAGGGGACTGCAGTCACTGATCCTGGACCCCTGTGCTGTGGTGGCTTTGGAACTAGACTTCGGTTACTTGTCACACAAAATGTCAACACCATTTAAAAGGTGGTTGGAGAAAAGCAGAAAGAGGTGAGAAGGGACGGGTGTTGGGAGCCAACCAACAGCCAACCCTTGACACAGTCGGGACGGATGAGACGCATCTGCACAGCAGAGGCGACTGTGGCCGGATCTCCTGTCTATGTCTTCCTAATGCCTGCTCCTGCTAGCAATAGGTGGTGGGATTTTTGGATGCCTGTGCGTTATAACAAAAATTCTGTACGATGCCTTTGATTCTGCATGAAATGACTTGTTGACCACAGAATAGAGACCCTTAGCAACCCTAATGCTGCCTGCTTCTCCCACCTGGGAAGTTAAGGACAAAATTAAACAATGGGCAGACCAACTGCCAGAACGTTGAAGGAAGCTGTTGCTGGGAATGTTTCTTAAGGAGTCACCACTCAAAAGTTTAAGATTCATTAGAGCCACTACCCCTCCCATACCCTGGACAGGAGTTTAAAGAAGCAAGGAGTTGTAGTTGGAAATAATAATCTCAAGTACATAGAAATGAATACAAAACATGGCCCCCCTCGAAGATGTACAAATCAAAAAACTTAGGCTGAAAACCAGTTACCTAACAGAGACAAATCTAACCTCAATGGATAATAGCTAAATTCTATATAATTGATAAATCTCCCCTTGCACCCCTCTAATTTAGACCAATTCCTAGAATTTTAATAGACACCTAGTTACTAATTGGCACCTGAAAGTTTGTGCTCGTATAGCTTCGATGGCTATCTGATTAATGACCCTCTTGGTCAAAACAACCTTTGTTTAACATGGTTGATCTGTAAAACCTTCTGTACTTTTTGAAATTATTTCTATGGTAACCGTTTCTGTTTTAATAATCACATTATGCATTGAATGTTGTATAACCTCCCCTATAAAAATAAAGATTGATTCTTCTAGGTGAGTCAGTCGGGCCCAAAAAGCCTGGCTGTCCTCCGGCACTTTACTTGGTGTCTGTCTCTTCGCCTGAGCTGTGCATCCTTCGGGAACCCTGAGACCCCACTGAGGCTGGACCCCGGCAGATAGGATCCCACCTCCTTGACTCTCCCACCTCCTCCCAGAAGCTTTCCTTGATCACCCCAACCTACACTGAGTTCACTAATTCCTCCTCTGCATTGTGTCTGAAACTTCCACACACTTCCCTTCTTGCCATCTCCTGGTAATTATCAACATATAATCTATATGAGAACCCTCCCCTCCAATATGTGGGAGCTTCTTTAAGTCTGGGGCCACATGTGACTCACTTCTGTGTTTCTCGTCCCGACTATGGCTTGGCCCACATTAGCTGTCACAGACAGTTTACTACACGCAAGCCAGTCCTCTCCAGGCCTCAATTTCCTCTTCTGTGAAAGAGGAGTGGTCTCTATGGCCCCTTCCATTCTAGGGCTGATTCCTCCTCAAGCCCCAGTCTCTCATTCTGTGAAATGGGGTGGTAACAGCACCCTCCTCCGTGGGGCTGTGAGGACGCAGTGAGAGATGTGCCACCTGCACAAGGTGGGGCTTCTGCTTTGCCCTAGACGTGGGGCAGGTGGGGCCTCTGCGGAGCTGCTGCTGGCCGGGTCTCGCTCCACCTGCCTCCTCCTCCTCGTGACGTTTGCTGCCGTTTCCTGGGCCCCGCGGAGCCAGGCCTGCGAGGATCAGCCCCTGGGGCTTGGTCGCCTTACAGACGTCCCGGAAACGACGCCTCCACACGGAACGTGCCCACAGGGGGCCTTGTCAGAGCAGACACCGGCTGTTCCTGCCCCTGTGCCTGGGCCTGGTGACCACACACTGCTCAGAGGCCAGGAAAAGTCCTGCCTGGCCGGGGTGCTCATCGACCAGACGGGATGGGCAGCCTCACTCCTGCAAAGGCCCCCCGATGGATTCGCAGCCATGCGCCGGGCCCTCCCTGCAGCCCCAGCTCCCTCTGATTTGTTTCCCCCACAGCTCTGCGTCCACTGATGCAGGAGGAATCTGGGATAGGCCCGGCGAGGCGCTGATCTGTCCTGCTGATGTCAGGGAGAACCGGAGCTCCTTGGAAGGGGGTTAGGGATTCATAATCCCTGGGCTGGGTCCCAGGCCCGGGGTCCACAGGGTGCTTCCTAGGCTCCTCACTAAAGAGCTGACTGTTTTATTTGACAGCAGAGCCGACATCTGCCATGCCCTTTGCTGGGTCTTCAGAGGCATTTAGACTTTGGCCTGTGGGCACCGCTGGGCATCTGTGTGAGAGAACAGAGACCTCTGGCAGTCTTGCTGGCATAGACAGCTGAGCAGCCCAGCTCACCGGGCAGCGGCCTCGGAAAATCCACTAGAACCGCAGGCACTGGGCTCTCGGCAGGTCTTTGCCCGTCTCAATTTCTCCTACGCCCTCCACACAGCAACACCCCGGGCACCCCTGTGCTCTACCAGTCGGCAAGAATTGATGAGCCGGAATTCTGGGCTGCACCCCCTTCTCTTCTTTATTCATCATTGGACTGGTAGGGGGTACAAACATGGCATTCACCCTCAGGGGCTCCGGTCTGACAGGGAGGCAGGTGCCCAAGAAGATGAGCATAACGCAGACTCAGATGCCCTGTGGTGCAGGTGAGAGCTGGCACGTTCCAGAGGCACTGAGGCGAGGGGGTCCAGGTCAGAGGCCTGTCGGCTAGAGACCCAGCTCTGCGCCCACTGGCTGCGCGGCTGTGGGCCAGTTACCTCCCTGAGCCTCGGCTTTCTCCTCTCTCCAGTGGGGACATGGGGATTTCTGTTACTTGGTGGCTGCCAAGACTAAATATTTATGTTTGTATGCGTGTGTGTATATATTTAGCGTATGTATTTATAATATAACAGCACATGTGCATAACAGTGGGAATGAAATCGGCTCACCCTGTGATGTTTCCTCTGTGAATTCTGATGTCTGGGGCTGCGTGACTGCTGCTGAGGGTGTGACCCACGATGCTGCTAACTGGCATTTTCCGGGCAGTGGCAGGGATAGCAGTGGCAGCCCTCATTTTACCCTCCTCCCCAGTCCGGCTCCCTGACACTGGAGGTGCTGGCAGCCCGCCGGCTGGCTGCTGTCTGAGGTATGAAAACAGACACCTCACCCCTTATCGCTCCTCAGGCCAGGGGAAAACAAGGGCGCAACAGTTGCCCTGAAACGCCCTCCAGAAAATACCAGCGGGGATGGATTCAGCCGGAGGCGAGCATGCACATGTATTTCTGGGGTGTCACTGGACCTGAGCTCCCCCCACTCATCCCTGCCTTCCTCATTTAGCTGGTATTTGAGCGCCTACTCTGTCCACACCCTCAGGTCATCCTTGTTCCTCATCTCTCCCACTGCTGGTATTTGTCATCGGCAAAGGGGTTCCCACAGAATAACTACAACCGCAACCACAAGCATAGCCATTTGGGGACCCAGCATTACCGTGGAATGCCGTGTGGCCCTGGCTCCTGCAGGGGTGTGGGCAGCGGGCTGGCAGGACGCTGTGGTCTGAATGGGGAGGGAGCTACAGTGTCCAGCGGGAGCCTGACAAACTCGCAGTGCCCGTGGAAGCAAAGTTCCCTGCAGGGATGCGTGTGTGTTTATGTGTGTGTATATGCAAGCATGTGTGTATGTGCGTGTGCATGCGTGTGTAGTGATGGGTAGAAAACCTGTAAGTACATGGTGGATTCTACCGAATACATCACTGGAAAGCTGACTGGTCCGGTCAGGGAGCATGTGAGATGCTCTTCAGGAAGGCTGTGGGTGTTTTGGGGAAGGAAGGACAAATGAGTTCTTTTAGGCACAAGTACATGGGACAAAGTCCAAGAAAATATGATGGATGGATGGATGGATGGTGGATGGTGGATGGATGGATGGTGGATGGTGGATGAATGGTGGATGGATGGTGGATGGTGGATGGTGGATGGATGGTGGGTGGATGGATGGTGGATGGTGGATGGATGGTGGATGGATGGTGGATGGATGGTGGATGGTGGATGATGGATGGTGGATGCATGGTGAGTGGTGGATGGTGGATATGTGGTGGGTGGTGGGTGGTGGATGTGTGGTGGGTGGTGGGTGGTGGATGGATGGTGGATGGTGGATGGATGTTGGATGGTGGATGGATGGTGGATGGTGAATGGATGGTGGATAGATGGTAGATGGTGGATGGTGGATGGATGGTGGATGGATGGTGGATGGTGGATGGTGGATGGTGGATGGATGGTGGATAGATGGTGGATGGTGGATGTGTGGTGGGTGGTAGGTGGCTGGCTGACTGGCTGGCTGGCCGGATTGTTGAATAGCTGGTAGAAGGAGTGAATAAGAGGAACACTGTGAAGATGGATGAAGATAAAGATGGAGAGTGAGGGGGTGAATAAGTGGGGGATGGATAAGTGACAAGGAGGATGGAGCCCTGTGGGGAGCATGGTGACGTGCCTCAGGACATGCCTGTGGCTTCTCCGAGCACTGCCCCCCACAAACTTCACTGGCTGGGGGTGCTGCTTCCTGCTCACACTGTACCCCCCTTTGATCATAACAGATTGACCCAGAGGTGGACTCTGGCCATCTTTGCAGCTATATTTCATTTTGGTCACATTGAAAGGCCATGTGTAGTTAGGATGAATTTTCAGGTGCATGAAAAATGACAAATGAGCATAGGAAATTGGTTAAGAGAAGTGGGGAAAAGGGCACCATAACCCCTTGGAGAGAAGAGAAAAAGGGCGGAGATACTGCCTTGGTTCCTTTGTCTTCCCGTGCCGGTGCCAGGGGGCTCGGGGATGCCGTTTCCATGAGAGGCAGCAGCAAACATTGTCATGTACTCCCCCATCAGAACCAGCTCTGGACCCCAGAGAGCCCTGGCAAGGTTGGCAACGGTGAGGAGGGAGAGACTAATGCCACCAGAAAAGGGGCTTAAATAGTCGAAGAAGGTTTTTCAGGGGCTGTGGCATTTGAGGGTGGGTTTTGAAGGATGACTAAGAGTTCTTCAGGAAAAGCACAACATTTCAGCCAGAAAATTCATGATGGTGAGCATATTTCTATCATTTGAACACAGTTTACCTTGAGAGTTTAGGCAATGAGAAGGGAAGTAAAAAAAAATAAAGCACCTTTCGTTGAGCATCTACTCATTGCCAAAGACCACCCAAGGCACTTTACATGTATCAACTCATTTTGCCCTCACACTGCCCCATAAGTCAGGGAGTGTTCTCCCCATTTTACAAACAAGGAAAATAAGGGTCAGAGAGACTGGTGAAGGATGCACCATGAATAAGGGTAGAGGCAGGATTTGAACACAGAACTGCAGACTCGAAGCCTGTGCCCTCTCCTTGGAACTTCAGCACCATCTGCCATCAGGAAAGGCAGAGAGGATGGGCTGGACCCGCCCTGAGAGGCTCAGTGTGCCCTCTCTTCAAATACCCTGTGGGTCTGGGACACACCTGTCCCTGCAGGAGATGCCTCAATGGGTGCTCCAGCACCTGGTTCCTCCCTTCCTCTGGATACAGCTGGTGCCTGCTGCGGAGCTGAGGATGCACACAGCCTTGGGACAGGGTGCTTGGCTGGTGGATGTCACTGAGCACAGTTGTTCTATTCAGAAACAGAGTAGCCAATTAGGAAGGAGAGGGGGAGTGTTATTTTTCCCGGCAGCAAGCCAGTGGCCATGGAGTTTTTAGCGATGGGCCTTCAGTGCAGAGTGAAAAGTCCACCAGGCAAGGGAGAAGGTCGGTCCTCCCTATGGTGGGTGAAGGAATCCATGAGGAGAAGAGACAGGGGAGAGGGAAAAGAAAGGGCTAAAAGAAGAGAAGATGGAGGTGAGAGGAAGAGGAGGGGAAGAAGAGGAAAAGGAAAGCCAGGAAGGAGAGTTAAGAGAGAAGAAGGAGGTAGGAGGAGGAAAGGGAGAAGTGATTGGGAAAGAAGGGGTGAGAGGGGAAGGGGAAGGAAGGGAGGAGAGAAAAGGGACAAGAGAAGGTTGAAACGGAAGGAGGGGCTGGAGGTGAGAGCAGGGAGGAGGGTGATTATGGAAGAGGAGGATAGAGGAAGAAGCGGGTGGGGGATGGGAGGAGACATGCAGGGGCAAGAGGGAGCAAAGAAGAAGAAAGAGGCAAAGACGATAAAAAAAAGAAAGAAGGAGGAACAGCAACTGGAATAACAGAGGGAGGGGCAAGAGAAAGAAATGGAAGGAGAGGAGAGGAACGGAGGGAAAGACTATGGAGCAAGGGGGAGGACCGGGCAGCTGCCAGAGCCAGTTTGCAAGGGCTCAGCCAGCTGAGCGGCCTTAAGAGCAGTGAAGGGGGAGGAAAAGTCCCCAGAGCTGACTTGGCAAAGGCCAGAGCGTGGCTGCTCGATCACACTGCACAGTCTACAGAGCGATCCCAGGTGCACACGTCTCACTGGACCCTCGAAACCATCCTGGGCAGCGGGGGAAACGGGACGCTGCTCTCGCGGGGAGATGTGGCTGCAGCAGGGATGCGCACCGCTCACCAGCTACCCCCCAGCACCTATTGGTTAAGAGTATCTGATGTGCACAGCAGAGGTTATCGTGTAACCAGTGAAGGAGAGATCTGGGAGTCAGGGGCAGGGGTCTTGGGCAGACCCCTGTGAGCCTCAGGAACACAGACCAGAGGGAAGGAAAGGAGGAGAAACACCTGGCAGGTGCCACGTGACATAGCCAGGTGCCATAGACATCCCTGCCCAGCAGCCTATGGCAGATCGTAGGCCTCCGTTTCTATAATGGCCAAGGAATGAATGGATGTATGAATGAATGAATGAATGAATGAACGAACGAACGAACGAACGAACGAACGAACGAACGAACAAGGAGAGAGAACAAGGGAGGGGATGCAACCTAGTGGTTAGGAGAGCGGATTCTAGAACCAGCCCTGGGTAGTAAATCTGGGCTCTGTCAGTTATTAGTTGTGACCTTGACCCAGTTACTATACGTATTGAGTCTTCTTCTCTGAGCCTCAGTTTTCTTATCTGTAGGATGGGAATAATAATAATAGTGTCCATCTCAGAGCTGTTGGGAGAATTGCAGCAGTCAGTGATGGAAGTGCTTAGATCCAGGCCTGGCCCATTGTGAGCACTCAGTAAGTGCTAATTGTTGCTAGGAAAAGAATTTTCTAGGTTTCTGGAATCCTTAAATATTAATGTAACCGATCAATGGCAGCAGAAAGGATGTCCCTCCTGGTGTCTAGCCTAAAGCCTTTATGCTGCAGCTTTATTCCCAGCTTCTCGCTCCCCAGCCACGCTTCTCCTCTGAGACCCTGCCAGGAGGGAAAACTCAGCATCGATTGCATCTGCAACGTAGATCACACAAGAGGCCCCATCAATCAAGTGCATTTGTAGCCCCGAAGTGACTCCCGCCTCAAATCAATGATGTTTACAAAGTTGGGTGGGAGGACTGTGATTTAATTTTTCTTCTTCCATGTCCTTTCTGGAATAAACAACCATCTCTCTTGCCAACTTATGCCGCCTCCTTGGGCCCTGGGAGAGTGGCGGGCTCTGCTCTCAGTGGGCCCACACCTGGACGGAGCCCTGGCTGAGGCGCTTCACACGCGGGGACTTCCCCCTCCCCCGGAAGCAGGGCAAAGAGGGTTGAGTCGCTTACCCAAGAATGCACAGCCAGGAAGTGGCAGAGTGTCAGTCGGAGCCCAGTACTAACTGATTACACACAGAAGCTAACATATATTGAGTTCTGTTACTGTTCTAATTGCGCGTATTCACTATGGCGAATGGTCATCCCCATTTTGCAGATGATGAAACTGAGGCACAGAGAAGTAATACCTGAGTCCCAGCCACTTGCTGGTAGATGGATTTGCTAGCATTCAAACCCAGGCAATCTGGCTCCCGAATCCTTGCTCAGAGAGAATTGTTCTGCCGCAGGCTTGTTCACTCCCTCAGAGCAGCTCGGTGACTCTCTGGCATCACAGAGCCTAGAAAATGCTGGGGCAGGATTCGAAACCAGGGCTATTGGGCTGTAAAACTGATGGAACCTTCTGCCCCTGAGCTACGATGTTCCTCAGAACTCTCAGAAGAACTGTTGAAAAGGTAGAGAGGCCAGGTGAGGGGCAGTGGGGCAGTTGGTGCCACAGGCCACTGCGGGCCCCCAGACTGGGGAGGGTTTCAGGAGGTACCACGTCCTGACAGGCGGACAGACTCTGAGAGGCCAGCGGCAGGACGGGTTGGTGGGCGCCCAGGCAGAGGGGAGAAGGTAAGGTGGAGGGACTGTGGAAAGAAATCATAGCCAGCTTGGAGAGAGAGGGAGGGGCGAGGAGAAGGAGCTGACGGAGGAGGATGGGCTCACAACCACTGTGCACTTTGGTAGTAGGCTGACCTTGGACTTGAAGCCCCGCTCTGCCACTTTCTCAGACACGCTGCACTTTGTCTAGCCTCTCCGGGCCTCAGTGTCCCGTCTGTGAGGTGAACACCACACTGCCTAAGGCTGTCGTAAACCATGAGTGTGAAGTTTATATCTTTTTATGCATGTTTTATACTTTCAACACTAAAATATATATTATTTATGTATCCATAAATAATAGTATTGTTCAGTGTTTTAATTGATATGCTATAGTATAATATAAGCATAATTTTACATGTATTTAAGCTAAAGTTAATTTTTTAAAAGATTTTTTTTATTTTTTAGAGAGAGAGGAAGGGAGGAAGAAAATAAGGGAGAGAAACATGGATGTGAGAGAGAAACCTCGACCAGTTGCCTCTCCCACGCCCCCGGCTGGGAACCTGGTTTGCAACCCAGGCATGTGCCCTGACCCAGAATTGAACCGGTGACCTTTCGGTTTGCAGGTCAGTGTCCAACCCCCAGAGCCTCACCAGTCAGGGCCCAAAACTGATTCTTGAAGATATACCCACACAGACAAGGATATTAAATGAGATCATTAGAAAAAAGCCCGCCCCGTGGGAAAGCTTGCTCTGAGCGCGGTGGACGCCCCGTCGCCGCGGAGGGGTTAAAGCGCAGGCCCTGCCGCCTTTCCTCGGCTCCTCCACCCCCGGGACCTTCTCGCCTCTGCCCGGACCCCTGTGGGCCCTTTCCTCTCTCTGGCCTCCCAGAGTCTGTCCACACCTGGGATGCGGAACCCTCCCCGGTTCTCAGGCTCACAGTAACCAGTGGGGAAGTGGACGCTTCACCAAGGGAGACCAAGAATAATGACAGCGAGGCAGGCCTGGCAGCTTCAAGGACGGACACCCAGTCATGGTGCCCTGACTACTCCCGACTCTGCCGAGTATTAATCCTGCCCTTAAAGAGCACCGTCTCCCTGGAGGAGGAGCCTATTTATCAGAGGAGGTTCTCCACAAAGACAGAACACAGAGGCCAATAAAAACCCCTGGATTTCAGCAGCACTTTGGAAATCGATGGGCTGTGATTGCAAATCCGGCCTCTGTCCCCAGCTGCCTAATTTTAGCTGGATTGTCACAGGCTTCTCACCCTGTTCATCCACCCCCCTGGCCTGGTACAGTGGTTCTGAGGGCGTCATTGATCTTTTGGCTAACGTGTCCTAATGAAATACAAATCTGTTGTCACTTAAGCACCGTCTGCCATGGCAGCCCAGGAGAAATGCTACCAGGAGAACAATAACCATAATTTCATTTTAAGACCCAGCCTTCCTCCCCTTTCCCGGCTAGCAAAAAGTCAATATCTTTTACTGTTTTATTTTGTCACAGAGCAGTAGGGGGACAACCATCAATACAGTGTTGAAGATATTTCCGATTATTGTGAAAGTTTTCTGTTACAAGGGTGCTTGGCCTCTCACAGTGAGTTAACGCCTATTTGAATGAGGGGGAGTTAGCCAGCAGTGACTCAGTGCTCCTGCCCTTGGGGTGCTCCATCTTGGGTTGATGAGTAAGGAGGTGACAGGTGTGCAGGATTCTTAGGGGGCTTGGGGGCCTGGGAAATGCCAGCAACAGTCTTATGGCACATTAGGCCATTCCTGGACAGAGTGGTCAAGGTAAGGAAAACAGATTATTGTCTTTCACCCAAAGCCCAGGCAGAAGGGATTTCCAGGAAGGAGGGAAGGACGGTTGTTTGCAGGGGAGAGGGGACAGCACCCGTGTTCAGACAGGACTGGGTCATCACAGCTGACTCTCTGAGGCTCAACTGCCTCACCTTTCTAAGTGGGGCCTTTGAGACACAGGGAAGAAAAACTGACTTGTCTCTCCTTCACCCAGCAGGTTGTAGCTGCCTTCTGAGGATCCCTTAGACGTGATGAATTGTTTCTAACTTGCTGGTTTCAAGGTTCTCTTTTTGTCTCTTGAAAGTTTGATTCAAATGTGTCTCAGTGTCTGTCTCTTTGATTCATCCTATTTGGAGTTCATTGAGTTTCTTACATGTTTATTTGTCATCAAATGTGGGAAGTTTCAGCCATTATTTTTTCAAATATTCTCTTCTCTTTCTGAATGTATGCTGTTTGCTTGATGGTGTCCCACAGTTTCCTTAGGCTCTGTTCACTTTTCTCAGATCTTTTTCTTTTTCCTCCTCAGACTCAATAATTTTTACTACCTTATCTTCAAGTTCACTGACTTTTTCCTGCTTGTTCAAATCCGTCTTTGAATTTTCTAGTACATTTTTTATTTCACTTATTGTATTGTCAGCTCCAAAATTTTAAAAGAATTTCTTTTTTGGTTTTCTACCTTTTATTGACATTTCCATTGTTCATACAGAGGACATTTGTTCATACAGAATTTTCTTGCCTTTCTCTACATCTTCCTGTGGTTCCTTGGTCGTCTTTAAGATAGTTGTTTTAAAGTCTTTGTCCAGTAGATCTGCCCTCAATTCTTTTCCAGGACAGTTTCTGTTTAATTTTTTTCCTTTGAATGGGCCATATTTTTCTGTTTCTTTGTATGCTTTGTGGGGTTTTTTGTTGAAAATTGGACAATTGAGTCTAATAATGCGATAACTCTGGAAATCAGATTCTTCCCCTTCCCCAGGATTTGTTGTTTTGTTATTGTTTTATTCATTCATTTATTTGTTTTTATTATTTTAGGCCATCTCTGTGCCAAAAATCAGCCTGAGTTATAAGTATAAACTTGACATCTTCTTGGATCTTTTCTGAGCCTTTTCCTGTGCAATGCCTGGTCACTTTCTATTTTCCCTTTCTATGTAACTGTTTGGAATCTCCTAACTTTTCATGTCTGCTTCCCCAAAGGAGAAAATAAGAACAATGAAAGGGAAGGTTGAAAAGAGCACCAGTGCTTTAAATGCTCCGGCAGTCAAGTCAGTGAGAAGGGGAAGGTTTGCTACCGAGGGGAAAGGTGCAAAAAAAAAACCGGCTCCCCACCTTTCTGCACCTCTGTTCACTTTCTGTGGGATTTTTGGGCACGTCACTTGGCCTCTGTGCGCCTCTGTTTTTCATGAAATCAGGATCCTGTAGAGTTGAAACAAAGTATGCATTGGGTGAGAAAGTCTATGAAATTATTGACATCTGAATGTTTTTAACCTATGAATGCTATAGAAGCCTAAAGCCCAGGTAACAAAGATCCAAGGAGATCGGCACCCTGCCCCAGCCCCAACCAGCCCTTCCAGGGTTGAAGTGCACTTTTGATTTTAAAAGGTCATGGCTGCTCTGCACCAGAGGCTGACACAGCTGTTGTTTCTGATTTTAGCCAGCCTCTGCTGACCTGTCCAGGGCCTGGTGTCCTTTCAAGTGGCAACAAAGCCTGTGGCTTGGGAGGTACAGAGGGTTTCTAAGACATTGCTACAAGACAACTGTGGCTGGTGTTGCATGCAGAGCAAGGCTTGAGGGGTTCTGCTTTCCTTAATTTTTCCAGATAATCAGATTTTAACTGGCAACTTTCCCCAGGCAGGGTGAATGTGGGAATCAGGTTTCTGGAAGGCAGGCCTAGGAATGGCCGCTGGTGGACAGGCTCATCCTCCCAGTGCCGGGGGGCTTCCAGGTGACTGAGGAGTACGAAGGGGAGCAGAGGGCGGGAGCCAGGAGGAAGCGGGGAGAGGGGGTGAGGTGGAACCTCCAAGGAGGTCTGTTTACTCCTATTTGCTCAAGGTTACCTTTAAATCCTATAAAATTTTCCTCTAATCCACCTTATCACTGTTCAGTGCTTCTAGAAAAAAGCTTCTTGACATTTTAGGAGAAAAAACATGTGAAATGAAAGGTACCTATCTAGCAAAAGTGGTAGGATGGAGAAATCTCAGGGTATTCGCAGTATGTGCCTCCTCCACATCTGAAAAATGAACCCAGAGGAGGTGAGAAGGTGGGCCCAACTCCCTGTTCCCCGGTGGGGAACTGTGCCAGGCGCCCCCCATCCCCTGTCCCCAGTCGGGGCTGGGCCCTCACATACTCCTCACACCTGCCCCCCTGACAAGCAGTGAGATTTGCACCTCCCTCCCCTCTCTTCACGAGCCAGCCTTCCTTCTTTGCCTTTTCAGTCCCTGCTGCTGTCCCATCCATCCACTTGTCATCCTTGGCCTGCCTGTGAAATAGGCCCCATCAGTTCGAATAACAGACCCCTTTCCTTCTCTTTATTCCTGAAGGGGTCTCAGTTTTCAACAAGTGGAGAGGGCAGCTATGAGCGGCAACCCTGAGCCACGGTGGCTGGAGTGGAGCAGCGTGCTTTGTGCCAGCCCCAAGCTGCTCGGCTAGGATGGGGCTCGGGCCAGCCTGCCCAGCTTCCTGTGTGACAAATGCCCCCACCACCCTGAAGCAAGGACTGTGGATCCGCCAACGGGAGTTCTGGAGGAGTGTCTTCAACCCAACAGAGAGAGCGAGCGAGCACCTGGGGGCTTGGGGAGGAAGACGTGCCCATGACATATGTGAGGCAGTCCACGGGGCACGTGCCATTCAGTTTAAACCGTGGCATCCCATGGACCACGATTGTCCCTGTAGGAGCATCTCCTGCCTGGAGGTGAACTCATCCAACTAAACACTCTAGATGCATGTGCCCGACTGCTCCACCATGGATCTGAGTGCCTGTGGGCAAAAGATGCCATCTCTCTGACCACACCAGCAAGTAGGTTAAGGACGGGGGGAATCAGTCCCATTTACAAAACTCAGCTTCCTCCTCTGGAAAATGGGGGTGACAATAGTATTCACCTCTTCGGGTTGTTATGTCCACACAAAGGAAAATAACAGAATCATTTATTATTATCATTGTATGATTATTATTGTTTTGGGATGGTCCTCCACAAAAGCTGGGCGAGTAATTTTCATGGCCAGCTGCAGTGTGAGAGGACATCCTGAGTGGCAGAGCCAAGGGGCCCACTCCTGACCTTGACCTTCTCAAACCACATAAGACCCCACGCAAGTCCTTTCCTCCTAGTGTTATATCATCAACCCTGGGACTAGGAATTTATTGACTATAAACAGAATAGACATGCCATTCATAATTTTCCTGACACTTTCAAATGGTTCAGCAAAATATTGTTCAAAGATGCATGAAAGATATACTTCATGCCTGATTTATGATAAAAAATGAGTTATTGGGTTCCACTATTCTTCCCTTACTATTTGTTCATTTAATAATAATTATTATAAACCACCGTGGGCACTGTGACAGGGATTGGGGGTAACCAATGTTCATTCTTTCATTTTTCATTTATCCAGCAAACAGTTACGAAGTGCCTACCCCAAGCAGGAAGCAAATTACCCAGTGGGGCAGGAGGCGTCACGTGGGGGGATTAGGACGGGTGGGGTGGGAGCCCCAGCCGGGGGCAGGGTGGCATAGAGGGAGTCACGAGGACTGTGAGAGAAGACTGATTTCAACCAGGAGATAATGGGGGCCAGGGTTCTCATCGTTGGAGAAAGGAGTTACACACATGGAAACAGAGAAACCAGAATCAACCCATTCACAAAACTCTGCAGTGCAGAACCAGAGCTACAAGGCAGTGAAAAATGCTTCTGACAAGGCACTTTGTCGCAGAGGCACCGGGGCTAAAAAATAAGAGACAAACCAGGAAGGGGCACGGCCATGGCCTTGGTTGGCCCACCGGGGCGGCTCTCCCTCTGGGCTGCTCAGCCCTCCCTGGGGCAGCTTCCCAGTTCTCCCCCACGGCTCTCAGTCCCGGAACTCCTGGCTGGGAGGATGCCGTGGGGACCCTCATGCCCCACCTGACCTCCTCCTGTCTCCCCAGGAAGCCCTTTGGCCTCCACCCAGGTCCTCTGGGACCCCTCTTCCTGCAGGTGCCCTGGGGACCAGACTCTCAGAGGCAGTTCCAGGTGAAAGACCTGTATCAGGACGTGTCCCCGGGATCCACCCCGAGGGAGGGAGGGAGGGAGGGAGGCAGGTCTGGGTGGAGAGGGAAGTTGAGGCCAATGCTGTTCAGACTGAGGCCTCAGCCGACCTGCTCACTGTGCTGTTAACACATACGAATCTCCTCCTGCCGTGTGGCAACACAGGAGTGACTGCTTCTATTATTATTACTGCAATAGTGGGCACTCGAACATCCACCAAGAAGTTTTAAAGTTTGCTTGTTTACTTCAGATTTCTTTCTCCTTTCCCCTCATTTTGAAAAAAACTTTTAACTTGGAGTCACTGTAGACTCACAGGACGCTGCAGAGAGGTCTGGTGGCCCTCTACCGACTACAGTGTAGCATCGGGCCGGGACTCCAGCCACGGCGGCGGGCGGCTGCTGGCCCGGCTTTATTCAGACTTCACCAGTGTTACCTGCACTGATGTGTGCGTGTGCACCGTATGCAGTTCCGGGCAGTTTTATCACACGTGTAGATTCATACAATTACTGCCACAATTAAGATATAAAACTCTTACATCACCATGAAGGCACTCTCTCATGCTACCTGTTTATTCTTTTTTTTCCAAGAAATAAAATGTTTCAGATACAATGGAACCCTGAGCCCAATCCCATTTCCCATCCTCCATCCTCAGAGGCAATCACAATTTCTAAGGTTTGAGATACGTCTGTCTCCAAAATAGCTAATATTTGCCGAGTGCTTATTGTGCCCCGGACACTGTTCTAAGTTACCTGCGGAAGTCATTCACCAGTCACCACGCCCCAGGCGTCGTTATCCCAGGGAGGGTGGGTGCAGAGGAACAAAGAGGTTAAGGTGATTGGCACGGAGACACAGGGCCGGAAGGGCTGGTCTGGGGTCTGAACCTGCCTCCACAGCCCCTGTTCTGTACCGACACCTGCTTGTCTTCCGGCCACAAGCGCCTTCCACTCACCATGGTGGCTAGGAGATCCATGCACGCTGATTTCTGTGAACATGGCGTATCCGTGTTAGCTGCTCGGCAGTGCTCCCTTTGGTGACTGCGCCGCAGTTTGTGAGTCCTGTTCCCAGTGACGGGCCTTTAGGATGTGAATTGTTACTTCTGCGCACAATGGTGCGGGAGCCCCTTGCCCATGTCCCCTTGTACCTGCATGCCTGAGTCTTTCTGCGGTTCATTCTGAGACGTGACATTGCCGAGTTCTGACGTGCACGTGCCTTCCTCCTCGGAGGATGTTGCCAAGTCTCAGAGTATTGGCAACGACGGACACCTCCACCTTCAGTGCCTGAGGACGTAGGCGACGCATCCCAATTACTTTCATTTGCATTTCTGTTTTCTCTGTGCACCCTATTTATTTATATTGTTGTTCAAGTACAGTTGTCTCCATTTTCCTGCCACCACTTTCCCCCGCTCCACTGGATAATAATTCTTAATTGATGATATGCATAGCAAATACTGTTTTCTAGCTCATGTGTTGCTTTTTTAAAAAAGCAAATGTCTTATAGAGATGTTTATAATTTTATTTTTTATTGTATGGAATTTTATTATATGGTTTGTTCTTTTGTATGTTTGAAGAAATTCTTTCCCACTCAAAGTTATAAAGATTCTTTACCTTTTTTCCAATTGTTTTAAAGTTTTATTTTTTCGTAGTTTTCTCAGTAAAGTTTTACTTTACGCAGTTACCTTTTGTGTAAGACAAATGCTTTCTCCGACACAGGGCCGATTTCCTAGTGCTATTTGTGGAGTCATCTCTCTTTCCCGCTGTTTGCAGCAGCTCCTCGGCTGTCCATGGCGTCCCCACGCACATCCCAGGCTGGTCCCGGTCCCTCTGCTGGCCTCTTTGCGCTGACACCTCACGATCTGAAACACGAGCACTTCACCATAAATCTGGGTGCTGGGGAGGGCAAGTTGTCCTTGTTCTTCAAAATGATTTCCCTCATGAACTTGTGAATCCGCCTGCCACGTTCCGCTGGGAGCCCCGTCGGGATATGGACACTGTGACTGTGCTGCACTAGTGGGTTAGCCCGGGGGCCGGTTGCCACCTTTGGACTGCCAGTCCGTCCCGTTCAGTTCTACCTCTCCCTTTACTCAGTCGTTCTTCTCTGTCCTTCAGTAAGGTTTTATAAGTTTCTCCTTAAAGGCCTTGTACACAGTTTATTCGATTTATTTCTTGGTGCCTTCTATGGTTTATGGGAACTTTGAGGAGAGGTGTGGCTCCTGCTGGAGCTCAGCCACTGCGGAGCTGCAGGCTCCCAGTCAAGTCCCTTACAGGGCTCGGGGCTCAGCTTCCTTGTAAACAATTACACGTCCATCACGGAGTGGGCGTGAAAAGTGAATGCAACAGGACGGCGACCCCCTCAGAACATCGTAAATCCTGGATGAGTGTTAGCTCCCCCTGGAGTTGCGTTTCTACATGCGTGTGCCCGTGAACATCGTGCCTGTGCTTTGGATGTGGACCCCAGGCAGAGATGGGGGAGGAGTAATTGACAGACAGCACCCTCCCTCTCCCAAAGCAAAGAGCAGTAAATTAAGCACTGTCAAAATATATGTGAAAATGAAAACTTCTATTGAATCCCAAAGCAGGGATAATTGTTACATTTTCAAATTATTCTGTTTCAGTTAACAGAAAACCAGCTAAAAAAGAAAATTAATTGTAAAGGGTTTTTCTTTTCTGTTCACAATTTAGCTCGACTTATTACCGTAATTGTTTTTTTTCTAGTTTTTTTCAAGCAAAAATGCTTAGTGTCATTTTTCTTAAAAGTTTTGTTTTTGTAAAACAGTACATGTTTTATCATAAACACATCAAACACTAGGGAAAAGTACAAAGAAGCAGAAATTTCCCCAAATCGTAGCAGTGAAGTGGAACCACTGCTAACGTTTTTGTCAATACCCTTTTTGTATTTCTTGATACCAAGACACGGGCTCCTCCTGGGTTTCCTCCCCGCCAGGTGCTGCGGGGGCCTTTCCACCTCCACAGCTGCAGACTCTCAGCCTTTTTCAGCACTCCTTCGTATCCCGCTTTGTGGAGCCGCACTCACTTATCACGTCAATGCCCCGCGTACGTCTATTTGATCGCGTGAAATAAACCTCGCTCTGATGAGCCACTGCGGCACACCTCTTTTTATTAATTTTGGTGACCACCTCCGTCGATAAATTCCTTGGGAGTGAATATCGGGGAAAAAAGGCTCCTTCTGTTTACACTTTGACACGTCGCCAACCTGCCTTCCTGAGAAGGTGGAATCAATTAGCACTGTCATCACCGGTGCATGCGGGCACCCTTTTTCCAATAAGCTAAGTGGGTTTGTCAATTTTCTTAATCTTTATCTATTTGGTGTATGGAACACAAATCTATTTTTGCATATGCATGCCTTTGATTGGTAGAGAAATTAAACACCTTTTCATCTGTTTATTGGCCATTTGAATCTTCTTCTGAGGATTGCCTCTTTAGTGTTACATTCATCCTGCTGTTTTGAAAGAGTTCTTTGTGCATTAACATTGTATGTATCACTGTGTAACAGCTTCTTGACTTTGGACTTGGCTTGCTGTGGACAGTGGGATGTTTGCAGATGTGATGCAGATGAAAGTTTTCTTTTTAAAAAAAAACAAATTATTGATTTTTTAAGAGAGACAGGGAGAGAAACATGATGTGAGAAACATCCATCATAGATTGCCTCTGTGTGCCCTGAACCTGCAACCTAGGCATGTGCCATGACTAGGAATCGAACCCATGACTTTAGGTTTACTGAACAATGCTCCAACAAACTGAACCACACCAGCCAGGACTGGGTGAAGGTTTTAAATGTGTGTGGCTGAGCTTGCCCTCTTTTGCTTCTGCTGGCCCCATGAAAAGAAGATGCCCTGGATGACGCTGATCTCAGAGGAATGAGAGACCCATGCTCTGACCTGACCCAAACCTGAGCTCTGGAGCCCAGCCCATAGCCCCGCCCATAGCCCTGCTTTAGCCCAGCCCACAGCCCAGCCCACAGCCCTGCCCCTAGCCCCGCCCCTAGCCCCGCCCAACCAAGATGAGCAGAAGCATAGCCACCGGCCCACAGACAAGGGTGAAAATAAGCGGTTGTTGTATTAAGCCACAAGGTTTGGGTTGGTTTGTAATGCAGCCCTATTATGACAAGAGATGACTGACACACTGTCATTGTCTTATTGTGTGATCTGTACATGTCAAGTTCTTCTCTGGGTCTCAGTTTCTTTAAATGTGGCATGAAGGAGATGATTACTGAGAGATTACCAGGGTCTTTTCTAATACTAAGATTCTGGATTCCAACACAGGGTTTGGTGGTGAGAGGAGGGAGTGTTCCTGAAGGAAAGCCCAGTACAGAGGTGTAAAGAGGGCTATGCAGGAAAGGCAGTTGGAGGGGGCAGGTTTGTCCCAGTGGACCAGGTGGCCTGAGACGGGCAGGTGGGGTGGGGGTGGGGGGCTGATGCAGGAACCTGGAGGCCTGGGCTCCCTGGGAGTCATATTTGTTCATCCCCCTCCTGCTTCTTAATCTCTGGCTAACTGGCTTTTGACCCTGCCTTCTTAATTATGGCTTCTCACATCCAAATCCTTGCCTTGGCCCACAGCCTCCTAGAACATGATGCCTCCTCCCAGCCCTCTTCCCTGGCTTCTGTGCCCCCCACTCCTAGGCTTTCCCCTCTCCATCTGCTCACTAAGTTTCTGTCTCCTTCCCTCAGGCTATTCTGAATCACCAAGCTTCTTTCCGCAGCTCCATCTTCGCCTAGGAATGAGTCTGAAATTCAAAGAAACAAATCCTAAAAGGAGAAGCTGGGTATATAGGTCAGCATTCCAGACAAAGCAGGAGCAGGACATTAGAAACAATCAAGACCTTAATATTGCCACCAAATAGACGAGAACTTTGTACGAACACCAAGGGACCCAGAACTATTGAGTATTTTATTTCTGTGTCCACTCACAGCTCCGGTGCTGTAATTCTGACAGCATCTCTTCTGTGTTTGTGGCTCTAACAGATGGTCCAAGCAGGACTGGCCACACCCCCCAAGACAACCGGAAGCAGGGGCGGGCAGGCTGCATTCTCTTCTGCTCAGCACAAGGTTGTCTCCAAAATGCTCTTTCTCCTTAGACCTATTTCTCCCTCCCAGCTTTTCTCTGTCAGTTGACCCCTCTCACTGCTGGCCTCTCCCCCTGCCCTGTGGTCCTGAATTCTCAGCACATCCTGGACCCCAGCCTGTGGTTTGATGGATGCCCCATTGTTCATCTTGCAAATAGCCTCTGCCTTGGAACATGATTTTGCTTGATGGATATGGTTGCCATTCTTCTAAGCCCTACCTGCCTGCGTCTGGAAACCATCTCCAGACAAAGTCTTTACACACGTGTGCACATCATCTGGGTACCAGTCATGTCCTCCTCCCCAGTCTGAGTAAGACCCAGAGCCCTTGTAACGAATCTGTAAGACACAATACACAGGATTTATCATCACCGATACTTTCCTCACTGAAGTGATGGAAGGCTTTGTGCTGACGTGAGACTGGAGGCAGCCCCCTCAAGGAGAAAGAAGATGAACTTGGGAGCAGACGCACTGGGCTTCCAACACTGGCCCCTCGATTTGCCGACCTGAGCACTCACACATAGAACAGTGCGCAGCGTCTGGCACACAGTTCGCTGAACCGTAGCTCACCCTCCCCAGGACCTAGGCCGACCTCTTGGCTGGCATTTACCCTTTGTCTCCTAGTTTAGTCAAATCACCGGCTTTCCTTGCTTGGAGCCAGCACCTTGTTTACTTGGACTTTGAACATGGAGCCCGCGGCCAGCCATGAAGCAGGTGCCCGGGAGAGGCGGCCTGATGCGGTAGAACGCAGTGCAGCTCTCCGAAAACTCTGTGTGCGTGTTCTGTCCCCCAGCAACCCTGTTGTGCCGGTACCAGATTCCTTCGCTCTGCTCTATCTTCCATGCCGTGGCTCCCCTCTGCGCTCAGCGTAGATTCCAAAGGTGCACGGCAGCCTGCCAGACCCCCACGCCTGCGCCTCCTCCGCTGCCGCTGAAGCCACCCTCCGCTGCTGTCCTCCACCTTGCTCTCTCCGTCTTTGTCCTGGCCATGCCTTCCGCCGGGGGTGTTCTTCTCCAGCACCTGCCCGCCAGCTGCCTCCCCTCCGTCAAGTCTTTCACGGGTGTCCCTGCTTTAGTCCACTAGGATCTGCTCCATGCCCCTCTCCCCTCAGCTGGCTAGCTGGCAGTCTTTAGTCCTTTGGCTTGTACACCGCACCCCCATCTCTTCCTTCCTCTTCACGTGTTGTTCTCCCTGTGAGTATGTGTCTGTCTCAAATTCCTCCTTTATGTAAGGACACCAGTCGTACTGGATCAGGCCCATTCTAATAACTTTATTTTAACTTGATTGCCTCTAGAAAGACCTCACCTCCAAATAAGTCACATTCAGAAGCACAGGGGGTTATGCCTTCAACACATTCATTTTGGGGAGGGGCCACAATTTAACACAGTATGATCACCTCAGTGAGGCATAGCCTTTCGTCCCAATGTAAAACAGCAGGCCTGGCCCCGCCCCGCATCCCTGACCACCCAGCACTTGGTTCTACGTGTATCACAGAAGATAGAGATTTTCCTTTCATTTTTTCTTCCTTTTTCTGCTGCTTTCAGTCTTTCCCTCCTAGATCAGACTAAAGCAAACATTACCGTGCGGCTCCAGACCATCTGCCCCCCTCCCCCAGCCCAGAGGCCCTCCTGCCAGCACGTCCTGTGCCAGCCTCATCCCCACGTCCCGTGCCTGGTCCGACTCGCATGGTGCGTGCAGGGGGGTGAGTTCCGGTACCAGGTGGCCCTGGCTGAGGGGCCCAAGCGGGGAAGAGCAGTGGTTTCAAAGCTGACAGAGGCCGCTCATGGACACCGACGACCCCCTACTTCAGCCCGAATGCAGAGACACCCACCCTCTACTTGGTCAGCCTCACAGAGCTCTCTTTTCCCCTTAAATAAGATGGCAGTTTGGCCCGGTGAAAACACCTTTATTTCCGTGGCTCACCAGTGAGAAGTGGAATTTCCCCACTGCCATAGAATCCATTTCTGAACCTTCCGGCCTTCGCCTGTTGTCTGCAGCTGGCAGAGCAATGACAGGGACCGGCGAGGGCCTTGGTCCCTGTGCCCCGTGGGCAGAACGGGATCTCTCCTGCGCCTTTGCTGTGGCCTGGCTCCCTCTTTGAACCTTCACTGGAGCACATGCAGAGAACAACCTACATTCATCTGCTCAGCACCTCATTATGTATCTTGAGTCAGAATGACCTCCCTGTTGGCTTCTGCATTTGTACTCCCTGTGGCCGTGGGTGAAGCTCCGGTTCTGGGTGAGGGGCACTGTTGATGGGGCAGTGCCCTGCCTTGGCCTCAGTCTCTAGAGAACATGAGAGAAAAAGAGAAATCAAGCAACAGAGCTAATTGAGATCACCTCTGAGTCTTCCTTTCTCCTCCTTCAGGTCAGCGTATCACAGGCCATCCCAGAATCTGCTCACCTCCGCCACTGCCCGCCCGCCGCCTGCACTAACCCTCCCCCCATGGACTCCCTGCTTCCTCGCTGCCCCCCCATCTGCTACTCTCTGCTCAGCAGCCCTAGCAGTTAGGCCATCTCCCTCCCCTGCGAGAAGCTTCCAGACACAGGAGGCTTTACCAGAAGCTAAAGAAGCTTAAGCTTCAGGGAACCTCACTCTCCAGAGTCTCTTCCAAGGTCCTAGTCGGGCCTCAAGCATGTGGTTAATGAACGCTGTCAATGCAAAGATTAATTAGGATTAGTAACTGCCAGGAAAAATTGCTATGCCCTGAAATCATACAGCTCAGATATAAAAGAACCTGGATAGGCGGTTTCCCAAATCTGACAGCTATCCTGAAAATTTGCATGACATAATCCACAATGAATTGTGCAGGTGGAAAAGAAAACTTCAACTCCATCAATGTAGAAAACCATTGTGATTAGACTGCTGGAGGAAACCCCGATTTAACTTTCTGTTCTCTGCACAGAAAATGATGTTACAAAATCATTGTTTTATGAGGACATAAATAAGGAGAACGTAACCCATACAACTCAGGGCAGAAAGAAAGCCACGAAAGTGGGTCAGGTACTAAGTCAGAAATAGAGTGGGATTTCCCTCAATTTTGTGATGTCTTTGATGGTTGTCCCCTTTTTCAGATCGATAATTTATTGTGATTTCTTTTCTCATTCTAAATATATACTAAATTGCATAGCTAATTTCCCCCCTAATTCTATGTCCTTTTCTTTAAGAGAATACTCCAAATGGTATAATTTTCAGACCCAAGGCACCTGGATCTTATGCTTCTTAGGACTTCCTGCTGTACTTGGAATACAACTTAATCTTTTTCTCATGATCTTCGAGGCCTCCTGAGCCCCTGCCTGCCCACTCTGACCCCCTCCCAGCTCTCTTAATCTCACCACACTGCCACCTGGTGGGTCTTCTCTCCGATTCTCCAGCTGCTGAGCTCAGTCCAACTTTGGCAACTTTGCATTTGATATATCTCTTACCTGGAACCTCTTCTCTGAATTTTCCTTTCTGGACATTCAGGCTTCAGCTCAAGGCCACCTCCTTCAAGAAGGCCTCCAGGATAATCCTACCTAACATGGGGAGACCCCTTCCCACCCTTCCTACCGCAGTCCCTGCTGTATCCCTTGGCTTTGTATATTTACTGAAAGTATAATGTTCTTACTTCAGTGCCTGTCCACTTCCCCCATCCTGGGATCAGGGACCCCATGAGCCCCAGGAAGGTAGGGGCCATACCTGCCTGGTCCGTCACTACCTTCAGTACCAGCAACAGTGCCCAGCACACAGTTAACACAGTATAGACTGCGGTTTATAGTTTAAATTGATATCTCCTTTTTAGAAAGTGCATTGACAATATGCCTTCAGACCCTTAAAGTAGGCAAACCCATTAATTTCACTCTAGAAATTAATCTCAAAGAAATCACCAGGGAAGTACAAAGAAAGTGGTTTAGACCGTGGACTTTATAATCAATCAGATCTGAGTTATTGTCTTGGCTCCACCAATTAAATGGCTACAGTGTGACCTTGAACAGATCCCAATTGTCTTTGAGCCCTGGCTTCCTCATCTCTGAGTGGGGATAGTAATCGTACCTGCTAGAGGAACATGAGGCCATGCAAGGAAAGTGCTTAGCACAGAGCCAGGTGTATGAAGAAGCTCAATAAATGTTGACTCTTAGTGAATTCCACGATACTCAAGACAATCTTGTTTGTAATGGAATAAAATCTGAGAGCCTAAATATCTAACCAAAGGGACGGTTTACATAAGTTACGCTACATCTTTAGAATAAATTATTGTACATTTATGAGAAGCTTGTGTTTAAAGAATATTTAATAATGCAACTAAAAGCACACAAAGTGAGATTAGGTGAAAAACACCGCATACAAACCAAATAAAGTGGTATGCGACTTTTGTTATGTAAATATACGCCCATGTTTATTTTTGCTTGCGAATGAATGCATATCCTGAAAGGCCGTGCAGCAAAATCTTAACACCACCTGTGGGTAATGGGATTATGGTTGTTTTCATTTTCTCTTCATTAGTAACTATAATTTTGAAAGTATTACTTTCAAATCAGTAGAGGAAAAATGTTGTTTTTAAAGTGTACACAGTATGTCCAGCCGTCTCACACTGTGCCCTGACCACGACAATCATCTGTGGACGTTAGGAGGCAGATTAAATTACCTATGCTAATTCTTCCCTGCAGGTGCCTTCCCTGCACTTTGCCACCTGATTGTCCAGTTCCTCCCACAGTAGGGCCTCGTGACTTCTTTTGTCCAATGGAATGTGGGCAGAGGTGCCTCTGGCACATGGCACTCGGCACAGACTTGCATTCCAAACCTGCAGCTTTCAATGGCCCAGCCAATTTGCAACTGGGTGAGAAATACATGTTTATTGTTGAATGTCGCTCAGAGGGTGTGGCTGTTTGTTTTACAGCAAGAGCTGACTGATGCGGTGGGACTGAAATGCAACACATGCATTCAAATCAATCCAGAGGATGTCTGTTATCTTGGGGAAGTATAACTGGATTGCAATGATAAGAAAGCTGAGATCTGCCCCAGCTGGTGTGGCTCAGTGAGTCGAGCACCGGCCTGCGAAGAGAAGGGTCGAGGGTTCAATTCCCGGTCAGGGCACATGCCTGGGTTGTGGGCCAGGTTGGAGGCTTGTGAGAGGCAACCAATCAATATATGTCTCACACATTGATGTTTCTCTCCCTCTCTTTTCCCTTCATTTAGAAAATGTTAACCTTCATTTTAAGAATATTTTTTCCTTTTAGAAAAATTACACGTGTTTATTATAGATAATCAAGACAGACAAATAAAAGAGAGAAAAACCCCTCTAGATACTACCACCAAAAATAACCTGTCAAATATGAGTTATATACATACATGTGTTTATACTTTTCCCACAAAAAGAAGAGCATAATATCCATTCTGTTCTAACATTTTCTTTTCCTTTTTTAAAATTTTCTATTTACATTTACCGTGTCGTAAAAATCTTTGCCATTTTACACCTTCTGCATGGTCATTCTGGACTGCGGAACTGTTGCCAGTTCCCAGTGAGTGGATATCCGTGACCAGCTCCACGGAGCTGCTGTGGCAACACCTGTAAGGATGCCTGTCTTTCGTCGTAGTTAATATAAGGAACATCCTGTATGCAAAGATCTCCGTGTAGATATCCGATTGTTTCTAAGGGTTAAATTCCTAGAGATGGGCATTCTTGGGTGGGGGTTGTATGGAGTTATGAGGTGTCCTGTCTCCAAGGGTCATGTCCTCGCCCATCTGATGGGAGGGATCTGAAATCGGTGACCTGTGTGATCATCTTCCCAGTCACAGACTTCCTGGTTTACTCGAACACCCCTGGCAGGGAGCTACCCCTGGAACAGCATCGTCCAAGGCACTATGACTAGACCGGATATTCCCAGCAGAGAAGCAGGACTCAGAGAAATGGGAAAAGTATGTTATGAAAACGTCAAAGGTCTCACTTCACCCTCAAACGACTCCCGTGTTGGATCCTCTTACTGCGCCCTTATGGACAGATGAGGAAACCATCCCACCTCCGCCTCTGGATCAACTCCACAACCAAGAGCCCGGGAGCTGTGGCTCTCTGGCCCCACCCGCCATGTTTGCTGCAGCCAACAAGGGCACCGTGGTGACCACCTGCAGCCCGCCTCCCCCCTGCTGAGGGCGACTTTGTCACAGGTCTCCTCACCAATCCTGCGACTCTGGTCTAACACGGAGAGGAGGAACGTGGGGCGCAGGGCACACCGGAAGCCGGGGCTCTAAGGAGGGCTCCGCTCTTAGCCTGCTGGGTCTCCTGGGACATCATCTCCCCTCTCCAGGGGAGGCAGAGACTGTTCAGCGTTTCACCAAATATGTTTTTTCATCCTGGGCACATAGCAAGACTACATCTCCCAGCCTCCTCCGCGGGCACGTGGGACTGTGTGACTGCATTCCAGCCAATAGAATGTGACTTGTGTCATGCCCACTCCAGGCCTTTGAGAACTCCTGACTCCTAACCTTATTGGCAGCCTGCTGCTGGCAAAGGACCACCTGCCCTCTGCTCCTTGCCATGGGGGCCTCTCCCACACAGCAGCTGGCCTCCTCAAAGCATGCAAAGCAAGAAGGCAATGGAGAGAGTGGGCTAGCAAGGCAGAAACTGGGTGTTACTTGGCGGGTGCCTCCTGCAAGGAGCCATCCCAGACCCAGAGTCCTTGTGGCACCATTGATCAAGGACACCTGTTGTGCAGTTTACATGGGAATTCTGCTGTGTTGGACCCATTACACATGTTAGGGATGGCTCGTCAGAGCAGCTAGCATTATCTTAAGTAACACTCAGACTTCGTTGAGTATCTATTTTGTGTGGGACCCTATGCTTCGCATACCACAAACATCTGCCCTTACAACCCCCAACACAGGACCATGACCTTGGAGTTATTGTCCCCATGTTTCCAGAGCAATGAATGAGCTTGGATTTGAGCACAGGTCCTCTGGACCCTGATTCCATAACCAGCACAGCTTTAACATTCCAGGGGACATAACGTTCCAGGATTCTGCTTGTCCCTGCTTCCTGCCAGCTGAACAGAGTGATAAGGAGTGTGCAGGTTGAATGTGACAGGCCAGCGTCCAGGCTTTCATTGATGGAAGCCTCTGGTAAGGGCTTGGCTTACCTATGCCTCAGTTTTCTCATCTGTCGAATGGGCCTGCAGTGAGACATTTCACCACGTGGGGTTGTTTGGGGTGAAATCATATCACTATCACAAGGTACTGGGTGCTGAGTGTGGCTCTGGATGTGGCTTCGATTGCATTCTTACCTGAAGCAGGCCCCCTCCCTGCACCAGCCCTCCCCTGGCCACCCTCAGCCTCTTGCCTCCAAGCCTCTTGCCCTTCCTGAATTATCTTTCAGTGAAATATTTCCCTCACCTCCACTGGAGAACTCTGAAGTTCTGCTTCGTTGGGAGAACCGGGACACCACCGCTCAGCACTGTTCTCAGGAAGCCAAGTGCCTCTCCATTATTTATTAAGCAGCCTTTCTCCATCAAAGAGCCTAAAATTCCAGAAAACTTGTCCTTCTCTCCCCTGCTGGGAGAGTGGCAGCATCCTATCAATTTAGTGAGCCCTGGAGAGAAATCAGAGTCTGCAGTTCCCAAAGGGAAGCCTGGCTGGGCTGATCTAAAGTAGAAGGGAGGAAGACTGACCTGGTTTGGGCTGGTTATTTGGGGCTGGCCTTCTGGGGGGCTCCCAAGGGTGCAGGGCAAGGACTTGGGGCAGGGGCAGCGGGAGGGCTGAGTGCTGCTGGCATTTCTCGTGGGTGGGCAGGGCAGGGCGCAGAGACTGCGGGAGGGAGGAAATCCCCGCCTGAGGCTCTGTCCATCCGTGGAGGTCCCCACGTGAGGGAGATTTGGTCAGGAAGGCCCCGGTCCCCCACCCGCCTTAGTCTCTGTGACCTGCTCCCAAGCCCCCTAGGACTCGGGGCGCAGTCAGCACACACCTGTGCCTTTGTGCAGGGCATTCTGGGCATGGACACACCACCCTGTTTTGGGTGGTTGGTTAGGAAAGGAAACTGGGGACACACTCAGCCAAATGGAGCAAGTCCATTAAGTTTTACTCAATGAAAGCCCGAGCTGGCTTTGCTGGCTTGAAGTATTTCAGAGCTGGAAGAGGCCTTAAAGTTACAGGGCTTGAACGTTTGGAAACCGGCACTTGCTTGCTGCTTAAACAGTGGGTGTCCTTGCCTCAGGGGAGAGTCTGGTCCGCCTGGCTCTGCGTCTGGTCGGGACACTTCCAGCCACTCATGGAAACCCCTGTGGCCCTGAAGTTGGGTGCTCCGACATGTCGTGGACCTGCCCAGGCGTGAGCCTTCTGTCTGTGTCACGCATCTGGAAAGCCCTTATTCTCTCAGCCTGGGGAAATTCTCAACACTCACCAGAGAAAAGCTCAGGTGTCGCCTGCAGCCTCAAGTCCTTCTTGGTCCCACCAGGTGGAGCTAGCCTTGGGGTGTGAGCACTCATTCTCGCCTTGGGGCCTGACCGGGAAACCCCAGGCTGGCAGGTCACCCCTCTGATACTCAAATGTCTGTTCCTCATTGTTCTTCAGCTCAAAGGCCCCTTCTCAGAAAGACCTTCCTTGTCTCACGGTCTAAGGCTGTCACTGCCTGACCTCGCCCGGAGCCAGACTCTCGGACATCGCCCTGTTTTACGTTTTTCCCAGCACCCTCCACCCGGCAGTCCTGTGGGTACGTTGCTTACATGTCCCTTCCTGCTTCCCTACCTCTGAGGACAGGGACCTGGTCAGTTCACTGTGGCACCCCCAAACCCCACACAGGCCTGCACATAGTAGGGCCTCCTAAGCCTGGTGGAATGAGTGAACCTGAAGTTGGCCTTTATCTGGCATCCCAGGTGCTGTCCTTGAGGACTGACCAGTGTCCTGAGTGCTTGCAGCCCCTGAGTACTCCTCTTCAGCTCGTGGGGCTCAGAGCCCCCAAGCCCGAGGCTGGCCCCGCCCGGTACTGTTTACGGCTCTGCTCTAGGCCCTAACAGTGGCACATTTTGAGGGTTTGGAGGAGTGTTCAGCCCAGCCAAGTGGATAAATCGTATCTTTTAAAATGGGCCAAACATGGGTTTGCACAATAGCTTGTGACAAACGCACTTTCAGGAAACGATCTGGCAGAAAGTATCCGTTTTTCCAAAGGGTGCCACGGCCCTGGGAGAAATAATGAGGCTTCGTTAGGGTTCTAATTATCTCCAGGCTGACAGGCTGCAGCGCCATCAACGGCCGCCCGCTCAGCGCTCGC
>CM052542.1:17135073-17153515 GCA_028533065.1 Trachops cirrhosus | reverse complement strand
GGGAAGGGGGCAGGTGTGGGGATGTGGAAGGCAGAAAGACGTGGGGGCTGGGCTCTAGGAGAACTGTCTGTGCTGAGCTCCCGGCAGTGGGGTCGGGGCTCACCCACGTGGAGCACCTGCCGAGGGCCAGGCACAGCGCCTGCCCAGGTCCTCACTGTCCCTGAGTGAGATGGCACATGTCATCGGTGTCGTCTCACCCAGGGCTCACACCAGCCCTGTGAGGCAGCTGTTAGCCCACGTCCCAGCTGAGGGAAGTAAGGCTCACAGAGGTTAAGCGACTTGCCCAGCATCCCACAGCTAATCCCTCTTCCACGTAAAAATTGGCCACTCGGGAAGAGATCCCCAAATTTTCTGGCATTTACACCCCAAAATGTGCCTCAACTCCACTCCCGTCCTGAGCCCAAGGTGGAAGGGAGGGGCACCCAGGTCAGGACCAGGGCCCTCGGCCTGGCCTGCTCATCAGAAAGTTCACTTCCCTGACCTGCCCCGATGCCCTCCCCTCACTAGTGGGGTGTGTGGGTGCTGAAACGATGGGACGGGGAGAAAGGGTGAGGATCCCAACTGCTGGTCTTGTGCCCTAATTCATCGCCTCACAGAGATGCAGGCTGCTCAGAATGCGGGACTTTATGGGTTTCCTGACGTTCCTGTTCCAGGCAGCCACTCCCCAAGACCCGGAAGGCTCCTGGCTCCCACTCACGCTGCCCCCATCCTTCCTACTGAAAACTCAAACTGTTGTCTTGCAGTCCTGGTGTGGCAGGGAGAAGAGGGGCCAGCAAGGGGTCATGGGGCACCTGGGCTCGCTGTGTCGGTCTCAGTCCTGAAGGGAACAAAGGAGGGAACGGTTCTAGGCCCCAGAGAGAGCTGCAGCCATGGTCGAGGGCACCAGATGGAACCGGGATCACAGGAGAGAGAAGCAGCCCCTGCCAACCCTGGCCCAGCAGGAGGAGCCAGGGGTGAGGCCCTGACCTCCCCTCCCACTCCTGGTTCTCATCTGCTGCCTCCAGGACCCAACAGAAACCAGGCTCAGGAGGGCTCAGGACGTGGTCAGTGCGGCACCTGCAGGACACTGCCTGGCACAGAGCAGGAGGGTGGGTGTGGAGGGGTACGTGGTGGGGGGAGGACAGCAGCACATTCCATCCCCTCTTCCCTGTGGGCAGGGACCATTAGCTCCATTAACAGAGGAGGAGAGTGTGACTCAGGGAAGTGGGCTTCGCAGTGGGGTGGGGTGCTGAGCCAGCCTGGTCGGTTCTGGAGCTCTTGTGTCTCCTCCTCTCACTGCAGCCCCTCCCAGCAGAACCCCTCATAGTTCTGACTGTGGGCAACAAGTGGGCGGTTCCACAACAGCCCTGCTTCAGATGCCAGCACCACCAATAGTGCTGAACAGCTTCTATGCAGGAGCCCAGTGCCTGACCTGGGGGCCAACCCTCTGTCCCTCTGCTCCCTGGTGCTGTGAGCAGGGGCATCCCAGGAGGAGAGGCCCAGCTTCCTCAGAGGCCCGGTGGGAGGGTGGAGGCCCCTGCAACCCCCGGAGAGAAGGGGCAAGTGGGGGGGCTGTGAGAGCGAGGACCCTCTGTAAGTCCTGCAGGGGACCCACCTCACAGAAGCAATGTGGTACTAGATCCTCAGGCCTACATTCCAGGAGCTGCTGGACACCAACCCCTCGGGAGAGCTCTGCACAGCTGCTCCCCGTGCTGGTGCAGCTGGAGGGGCCCTGCTTAGTGCTAATACTGCTCAGAACAAGCGCACGTTCATTCCATCCATGGGTCTCCCTGAGGGTCCCTGAAAGCCCCTTGACACAGATTTCTGTCCATCCCTCAGGATGCTGTGTGTCCTCAGGAGAGCCACTGCTTCTCTCTGATCACCCTGAATGAGCCCTCGCTGAGTGCCCATTTAGAGCCAGGTTAGGTGCAGAGGGAGAGATGGGACCAAGGAGCACGTTCTCTGATTATGGGACCGAAGCAGAGATGCCCCAATACTGCTGGGGGCAGGGCTTGCATTTGACTGTAGACTCAGAGACTCACTGTAAAAACTGCCCCTCAGCTGCCCCTCCACCCAGGGTGCTAGCTTCGGGGGCAGTGTTCACCCTTAGGGAACCTCAGGAGCTCAGACCTGGGCCAGAGGGGAGGGCAGGCTCCTGGAGATGGGCTTGGGGCCATTTGGGCAAGAACCCTATGGCCCTGGAGTGAGGTCTAAAGGGGCCAACAGTCAACCTCCCCTAGGCCCTGCGAGCTGGGTAAGAGGAGGGAGTGGGGGAGCTGTAAAGCCCAGGGGCCTCTTGCAATCTGGTGTAAGGGCGGTTCTGCCCTAAACGTTTGTCACCCCCTTCTCCAATCCCTGCCCTAAGCCGGAAGATCCAAACAAGTCCACCTGGTGGGCGCCCCCTTCCCAAGCTGCCTGTCCTCCATCCTCCCCTCCTTCAGCTCAGCCAAGAGTCCCCCGGGTCTGCCCACTGCCCGGCCTGGCCCCTCCCGCTCTCCTCTCGGCTCCGCTCAGCCTGGAGCGCAGGGAGCCTGGCTGCTGGAACTTGACTGAAAGCTCTACAAACAAGTTTTGCCTGCATGACAACCCTTCATCTTTTTCACCGTGCTACTCCCTGAACATTTTATAGCAGAGAAAATGGGAAAGAAAAAGAAGAAAGAAAGAAAAACACTTGGGTTTTCTGAGATAAGTAGTGAGTGTCTGAGAGGCTGAAATGCTAAAAGCTGTCTACACCGTGAAGCCGCCGGATGGGCCTGGCTTCCCTCGTCTCCCGTGAAGTGTCTCCACCAGGAGACGGGGCTCCATTCCGCACCCGCCCGACCTCTGGCGCGCAGGCTGCAGGACAAGGTTGCCTCTTTCACCCTCCAGGTGCAGGGACTCCGCCCACACAGATCCTTCCAGGCCTTCAGGCTGTATTTGAACCAGGGGCCGCTGACTCTGCAGTGCTGCTCTCTGCCTTAGGAGGGGTGGGGGAGGGCAGCTCAATGGCGAATAAAATTAGTTCTCACTGCGCCAGTGGTGCCCCAAAGCAGTCCCTCAGCCACCAGCTGACCAGGCTTCTCAGAGACACCTCTTCTCTCCCTGATCATCTTTCTCACATCGCTGGCACGTGACCACCGGGTTCACGCCACCTCGCCAGGCAAAGGGCTGGGGTGGTGTTGGGTCCTGTGGTCTGGGGAGCCGGACCGAACACTGAGCCCCCACTGCATGGTCTGGAAGGCTGGCTCTGCCCTGACATCGGCAGGAGCACAACGTGGGTTTGTCACGAGGCCCTGGTTGAAGGGATGCAATATAAACAGAGTGGTTAAGGGCACAGGCTCTTGGTTCAAATTCTGGCTCCATTGCTTCCTTGCTGTGCCACCTTGGGGCACTTCCGCCCTCCCTGTGGCCTCCTTGTCACAGGCAGGGATGAGAACCTGACAATGATACAAGATAATGCCTGGAAAGCAGGCAGCGGGGTACCTGGGGCATGGCAGATACACAGCAACTTCTCTCTGTCAGAGTTCTTATCCATAGCAGCATTGGTCCAGCTGGGTGACCTCAAGGGCTCTACAGGCCTTGATCCTGAAACTCCTGGGTGCCTGGGTACCCCCTCACCTCCCTGCCCTCCAGCCCACCTCTGCAGCTGCGAGCTCAGGGCCAGGCCCTAGAGTGACATCTCCTGTGGGCGGAGGCAGTGTGCAGGATGACTGCGTGTGAGCTGGACCTGGCTTGTCGGAGGCCCTGCTGACCAAGAGCCTCAGGGATGGCCTGTGCAATTACCACTGCAGAGCCAGCGCAAGCAGGAGCCTGGCAGGGTGCAAGGTGGGGCCACGTCTCCTGCTCTGGGGGAGACGTGCTTGGGGTGACCTCTGACGCTCTCTCATCCTGCAAGGTGCTTAGAGGGGAGGGTGGGGAAAGACTGGAACTGGGAGCCTCTGTTTTCACCTGCCTGGGTTCCATGAGTGACAGAGCCTTAAAGCTTACCCTACAATTTGCAGGTGGGGACACAAGGGGTCGGACCACGCCAGCCACAGCCCTGTGGGCCCGACTCCCAGGCAGGGTCCCAGCTCACCATGTCTCCACAGGCAGTGAGGGAGTGACCCAAAGACGTCCAAGCAGGGATCTCCCAGGGGGCCCAGGGAGCCATCTCCTTGGAACCTCACTGTTTTCCTAACTTTCTAGGACCTTCCACCAAGTATTTCCCCACCGACCTGCCTGACAGTGTAGGCAAAGTCCTTTGCAACTGGCTTTGTGGGCATTCTGAGGTCTCTTTGACCTTGAACATGAGAGTGGGAAGAGAAAAACACCCTAGCGCTGCTTTCTAAACTGCTCCCACGGAGCACAGCCGCAGCATAGTTACCTGCACTGGACTGACACACTCTCCAGCCTGAACGACAGGGGCGTCCCTGCCAAAGGAGATTTGCATTCAGATTATTGGCATGTCTCCTCCCCATTGTGAGCCCGTGGAGCTTAGAATGAAGTAGAGTGGGGGCAGTGGAGAGAAACGTGTGGTTTATGTTTTAGATTTTCCCTGTTCCTTGCGGGTTTTGGGATGAAATTTATATCCTGATGGGATCCTTCGTGTTAGGGACTCACACAAGGTTATGATCACGTTGTCGGCCGAGACCAGGATATTGCAGGAAGCTCAAGGGGGAAGGGCATGCTCCCCGGGGGGTGGCGTGGTTGGCAGCTCTGTTCCTTCAGGGCTGATGAACTGAGGGCCTCAGGTCTAGGCTGTCTGTCTGGTGGCTGCTGGCTGGAGGGGACTCTAAGGGTTAGTGTCATGTTCCTTCCTGTGGGGGTGGGGGGTGACTTCCACACAGAAGCTCGTTTCCTCTAAGTGTGCAAGCCAAGAAGGCAAGAGAATGAGTCAACCAGCAAGATGGAAGTCATAATACTTTGCAATCAAATCACATAAGTAATATCCCATACCTTGGCTCTATTCTCATGGTTAGAAAAAAGTCACAGGTCCTGCCCACCCTACTACCCCAGGAGGCCATCCCAGAAGGGTCCCAACACAGGGTGGTTCACTGAAGCTCTTACCCCCACAGCTGCTTGGCCTCCCACCACATCACATTGGACCCCTCCCCATCCTGCCCGCCATCCCTGTTCATTCATTCACTCAGTCACTCATTCCGCAAGTGTTGCTGACACCTCTCTGTGCCTGACTGTGGGCTGGGCCTTGGGAACAGGATCTCTTCGCCCCAAGGAGCCCCCGGTCTGGTGGGGGGAGGTAGGATTCACAGCAGCGCCACCTCCCCGGCCGCTCAGCCCTCCCCTGCCCTCATGCACTCCACTGGGGCCCCTTAGCAGGGTGCAGACTTACATGACATCCCAGTCCCTCCAAGGTCCCTCTGTGGGGTGGTGCCTTCTCTTTAGAGAACAGGACATTCTGAGGCCTCCCTCCTCTCTCTCTCCACCCCTGCCTAGACTTTCCTTAAGAACCGCAGAAGAAAACTGTTTATCCCAGGGCTTCGGGGCTGGGAACACAGGCAGATGGCACCGGAATTAGCAGCTCAGCAGGCGCAGAAGTTTCTGAACACAATCAGCTCAAAACAGCTTAGAACTTCCTCCTCCCCACACAAGTGTGGGGGGCGCTTTCCCAGGTCCTGGCCCCTCCCTTCCTGCCCTCCTGGCCCAGGCATCACGTCGCAGCCTGGTACTCAACCTCCAGGCCAAGTGCTTGAGTTGCTGAAGTCTAGAGTGGGTGCAATCTGAGTGACTTCTTGGAAGAGGCGGGTTCAGAGCTGAGCCCAAGGTCCGGAAGGCTGTGGGAGACGCAGCAAGAAAAGGAAGAGGAGACTCCAATTGTCCAGGTTTTTTCGGAGTGGCAGGAGGCTGGAGTTCAGCAAGTCTGAGTGGCCTATTCAAGGTCATACAGCTAGGTAGACCAGACACCCAAACCCAGGCTGGGTTCAGGGCCTCTATTTTCTTTGGGGGTCGGGCGTAGGATTCTCTCCGACCCCAGGAACCTGGGTGTACACGGCTCAGCATGAAACAGGCCTCAGAAGAAACGGTTCACTCCAGAAAGCTCTGCTGAGAGCAGACTCTGAAGAGCTCTCAGATTTGCCCGGAGTGCGGAGTAATTTGTTTCTGATTAAGCAAAATGTCATTGGTCACAGTGGGACCATTTTTAACGTTCAAGTCTTCCTGCTTCCCTCACTTCTCATAACACGAATTTGCAATTTTCTCCTCTGCCTCCTGTCTTTACCTGTGTCTGTGAAGCAAGTCCCTTTACTTCTCTCCCCTTCCCTTCCTTCCTTCCTTCCTTCCTTCCTTCCTTCCTCCTCCCTCTCTTCCTTCTTCCATTCCATTTTGACCTGCCTTGTGCCCCACACTGTTCTGGGCTCCAAGGAAACCCTGGGTGAGACGTACACACCCCTGCTTCACCCTGGAGCCTCCAGCTGGACAGGGGAGACAACACAGGGAGGTGACTAAGTAGACCCCGTCTGCCCTTTTGGAGACTTGCCCTCTCATAAGACCCTGGTGGAGACTGGCATGTAAATCAGCAATGGCAATCCAGAGACACTTCCAAGTATAGTCAAAGCACAAAGTGGGGGGGGGTGACTAATTATGGTATTAAGGAGGGCTTCCTGGAAGAGGAGACACTTGAACTGAGTGTTAGGGTGAATGAGTGCCAGGGCAGAGCATGCTATGAGGACTTTCTTCCAAGGCTGTAGTTATTGGATGGATGAATAAATGAATACACACATCTAATCAAGACTTTCTTCTGGCATCAGAGTTGGGTCTGGTACCTTCCAAGTTCTTTCAGAGCCGAGTGAGGTCTGACAGCTGTCCTGGGAGTCCTCTGCCCAGGTGACTTCTTCAGGGGAGAAAAGCCCCTTTTCTCCTGCTGCCAGAGGCCTCCCTGGGGCTTCAGGCCTCCCTCTCCCCAACAGTCTCCTGCTCAGAATCTTAGAAGCCCTAGATTTCCCCAGCCCTGGGTTTCTCTGCCTGGGGATTTGTCCACAGCTTTCAGGAGACAGCAGAGTCAGGGAGAAGGGCACAGACCTGGGCTCAAACCTCATCTCTGCCTGTTCATGGCTGTGTGAGCTTGAGCAAGTCACTGTACACCTCTGAGCCTCGGAGCTCTCATCTGAAAATCGAGGCTGGCTATGATGCCCGTCTTCTGGTAGACAAAGACGCCCCAGCTGTCCATCCCTCCCATATCCATACTCTTTGGGATGTGACTCACAAGGCGGAGCTTCTTTCCCGCCCCTGGAGGATGCACTGCCCTGTGACTTGCTTTGGCTAGCAGAATATGTTACATGTGCCACTGTGCTGATTCTAAGGGGCCTCGAGGGCTTTGTGTGCATCTGCTCACATTCTTGGAAACCTGAAACCTCTATATGAACACACAAGCCTGGAGGCTCAAAGACCACACAAAACCCCCAATGTGTAAGGAAGGCAGCCAGCATCACCTAAGCCAAACCACAGATGACTGCGCAAGCCTGAAGGAGCTTGGCCAAAGCAGCAGAACTGCCCAGCCAGTTAGGAGACTCATGAACTAAATAAACATCCATTGACCTAAGCTACTAGTTTTGTGGTTGTTACACACCATAACTGTGGCAATGCATGACCAGAACATACTCCACAGGGTTACTGTGAAGAGGAAACTAATGAGTAGATATAAAGTGCTTAGAGCCTGCGCCTGGCACCCGAGAAGCCCTAAATGGGTAGTAGCTGTTGCCAGTGTTGCAGATCTGCCTGGTCCTCAGGCAGAGCTTGTTCTGATCACCAGAATCAGGGTCTGGGTGAACATCAATGCTTATGATGTCATCACCAGCCTGGACACCATGCTTCTGCTACCTGGTCACTGTGTGACCTTTGGGAAGTATCTTTACCTCTTTGAATTTATATTTGCTCACTGGAAAAGTGGACAGGAGGATATCAAACTCTAAGTGTTGCTGGGAGCTGTGGTATACTCAGCAAATACCCCAGCCGAGCTCACCTGGGTTCCTGCACCGGGAAATATTGATGCGGGTTGCAAAATAGTTGGAAATGGGGGTTCACCGTGAAGGGCACCATGTGGGAGACAGAACAGGGAAAGAGAGGGACCTCGGCCTGATGACTTTTGGTTTCACAGGCTTAGCTCTACTCTACATCCTTTCACTGAAACCCCTTCACTGCCTTGGGGTGGTTGGCTTTCTCTTGCTCCTCTCCAAATGGTCCTGGCTGGCCTTTTCTTTCTCACCCGATAAGAAAGCCAGCTGATTATCAGGGTCTCCCAGATGGTCCTCACAGGAGCTGGCTTTCCCTGAAACATTAGGGAAAGATCCGCCCCTTCCTTTTTCAGATCCTTGAGGATGGTGACGCTGTTGTGATGGATGCTGGTATCCCTCTGTGAGTACAGGCTGGGCAAGAAGTCAGTGCTCAGTGCCCACGTGTCAGACGACTGCATGAGCCTCATGGAGGTGGGGATGCTCACGGCTCCCAGCCCCTCCTCGGGAAGCCGCTTTTCTCCCTCCCGGTGGAAGCCGAGGCTTCCGTCTCCAGGTCAAACTGTTCCAGCATCTCCTCCCATCACAGCTCATCTTGCTGTGGCCGGAGGGTTAATTTGGAAACACTGATTTGATCACATCAACTCTGCTTCCTGCCCTCCACTTGGAATGCTCCACGGGTCCCCCTGCCCTTGGGAGGGAGACCCAAATCCTGAAAGTGGCATTCAAGGCTCTCGCTCAGTCTTGCTCCTGCCCCTGCCTCAGGCTCGCACCCACTCTCTGCTCTTGAACCACACAGGCCTTGGGGTTCTTGTTGCTTGCCAAGTCTGGCCACTGGGGCCTTTGCACGTTTCTCAACCCCAGGCTCACCTGTTAACTGGTTTATTTTTCACACTGTAGCTGTAGGGTCCCCTCTACTGGGATAAACTTGAAATCCCCCATTATACACTCTCATAGCACCCTGAAGAACCTCCCTTTTAGAGCACTTGTGATGTTAGTATTATTCTAGCTCAGTCTCTGTCTTCCCCTCTAGAGTGTGAGCTCCCTGGGTCAGGGACTATGGCGGTGTTGCTGACCTTTGATTCTCCTAACACAGTGGTTGTCATGGGTGCTCAACAGCTGTGTGAACTGAAGGAATGTTGTGACACTGCAGGTAGGTCTCAAAGTCCTTCAAGGGTGGGGAATATGTCTCAGCCACGGGTTGATACTAGGGTTAGGCGAGAGAGGCATCCAGGGCACCACATTTAAGGAAGCGCTGTGTCATCCCCAAATGCCTGGTGCCAACTGCAGGGTCTGCATCTAATCGGCATCACTAGGTGCCATATGAAGGGAGAGAGGAACAGTAGGGTTGAGGTGTGAAAGAGTCGTCGACTCGGTTCCGGTCCCACGTCTGGAAAGCGAGCCTGTGTAGAGAACGAATGAGTCTCCACCGATCCAGGCATCTGGCTCCCAAAATAGTCCCGGCTGCTCCAGCCTCGCTGATACGTGGGGGAGACCCCACAGAGCAGCTGAGCGGGTGTGTGTTTTCATGCCTCATGGAGTTGTTTTGTTTCACAGGCTCATTATGGGACTGGGCTGTCAATGCAACTTAAGAGAACAGGGAAGAATATGGACCAATTCCCCGACTGTGGATTAATGGGGGACTCTTGCCTTTGCAGGGTGCTATGTCTAAGGGGAACTGGCAGGGAAATCCCAGGGCCTTGGACGGTGCAGGTCTAGGGTTGATGAGACACTTTGCAGGGATTGTGTCTGGTGGTGTTGACTGGCTGAGGAAATGTGGTCTAATGGCCTCATCAGGGCACTTGTGAGACCATTGTCCCCTCACAGCAGATGGGCAAGGACACTGGCATCCTTGCTCCCAATCAGGAGCACCTGGGACTGAAAGCCAAGAGAACAGAATGTTCCCAGGAGCCACCCTATTTCTGGGAGCAACCCTGCCCACCACCCCTGACCTGGGAGCCGCCTCCAACCCTGCCCTGGACACAGCTCTGGAGAGAGGTTCCTGGGAGCATCTGTTCAGGGAAGACCTTGAACTTCCTCATAGAGAATTCCAGACCCAGAAGCCTAAAGATCTGGGGGAAGCAAACTGCGGGCTGTTCCTCTTCCCTGCATGCTCTTTTCTTTCAGTTGGTCCTTCAGGGCCCAGTTTGGGCTCCCCATCCTCCAGGAAGCCCTCCCTGATGCCTCCAACCCATGTTGGCCTCTGTCTTTTCTAGCTCCTCTCCCTTGCTCTGTGGGGTAGAATGGGCTGAGGGGGAAGCATGGGCCTTAGTAGCAGAAGTCTGGGGTTTGGATCTGCTCTGTCGTCCTGAGCTGTGTAACTTCGGACAAATCACTAGACTTCTCTGGGACTCCATTTATTTTATTTTACTTTTTAGATGTATGTATGTATGCATGCATTTACTTTTTTTAGAGAGAGGGAAGGGGGAGGGAAGGACAAAGAGAAGGATAGAAACATCAATGTGTGGTTGCCTCTCATGTGCCTGCTACTGGGGACCAGGCCCACAACCCAGGCATGTGCCCTAGACTGAGTTTCGAACCGGCGACCCTTTGTTTCACATACCAGCACTCAATCCACTGAGTCACACAAGCCAGGGCCACCTCTGGGACTCCATTTAAAATGACATATTTGAATTCATCCATTTACTCACACATCCCTGCGTGTAAATGCTCTATTGTGATGAAAATGAAGGTCTGGTTTCTGTGAGAGCACAGTGTCCAGTGGGCATGGGAGGGACAACACTCTGGCCGCTGTACACCCATATGCCCCTCTGAGATCTGCCCTCAGTTTTCTCTGCTGAGTGCCTGGTCCTTCTGGCCATCCTGGGGCCCCCCTGAATGACATGTTCAGGCAGTTGCTCCCTGGAAGAATGTGGGGAACTTCGGAACCCTGCCCGAGTAGGGGATACCTGGCTGTCCCTTGTCACCTTCCTAAGAGACCAGAATGCAATGTGCGGAGCACTGGCCTCGGGGCAGAGAGCTCTGGCCCCAGACCTGCTCTTCTAAACTGGCTGCGGCTCTCTGGGCAGGTTGCCCCCTCCGAGCCTTTGCTTCCTCCTCCAAGGGCCCAAAGGGCAGACACTGCCGCTGCAATGGGGAAAGGAGCTGACTGGCCATCGAGCCTCCTTGTTAGTCCCTGGAGCAGTGGTCCCGCCTAGGCGGTCTGCAGCTGGGGGCAGCGGGGAGGCTGAGGGAGGTAGAGGGGGAGAAGTGGCCAGGCTCATTAATTTATTCCCGCATCGCACAAATATTTACTTAGCATCTATTATGCATAAGACACTGTGTTTCCTGCTGGTGGTGGCAGAGCAGGATTAGAACTCATTTGAGTTGTGGGTGATAGAAACACATCACAAACTGTTGAGATAGAAAAAGAAACGCAATGGCCAGTGACACTGAAACATCTGGGGGGCTGCCGGACTCAAGCCCACCTGGACCCAGGGGCTCGGGCAGTGGCACCCAGTGTTGCGGGCAGCCTCGGGCACTGAGTGCCCAGCAGGGACCCAGACCGAAGAGGGTCTCACGTTCTGTTTGCCCTGACTGTCCCTCTTTTCCTCTTCCACCCCATCTTTCAGGGATTTGTTCATCTCTTCTGGCTTCGTTTTCAGGCAGGCTTCTCTTACAATGACCACCAGCAACTTCTGTCCTACCTCGGACCGGCTTAGTAGGCTTAAAGGAAAGAACAGATTCTCTTTTTCACTACTTTCAGCCAAAGCTTAAGGACAAACTCTGACTGGATTACCCCGAGTCCCGTGCCCATCTCTGAGCCAATCACTAAGTCCGGGGGACTGGCACTCACCGATGGGCTACTTTCAAGTCTCATGTTCACCCTTAGAGCCATGGTGGGCTCAGTCCTGGCCAAAACACCCAAAGTTTACATGATAGGTGAGGGGCACAGTTCTAAAGGAAAATGAGAAGGTCAGGGTGGTAGATTCTGAGTAGATACAAACAATACTAATGTACAAATGAACCTAAGTCTTGCCTCTTCCTTGGCTGCTGGGCTGGGGCCACCAAACTCGATTGGACTAATGTGGTGACCTTGAGGAAACTTCTCAGTCAGAAGGTGACAATGAACCTGCAATCTAGCACCCACTCCGAACTCTGACTACCCGGATTGGGTGATCACATCTGCCTTAGGTGCACCCAGCAGACCCGGCCTCCTTCCGAGGTGGGAGGGGCAGCGGTGGGCAGAGCTGCAGCGGCTCACAAAGCACACGCTGACTCAACTCACTGTGTGACCTGGGTGAGTTCCTCGACTTCTCTGAGCCTCAGTATTCTCCTCTCTAACGTGGGAATGATTCATTGATCCTACAGTGAAGAGGTTGCTGTGAGAGTTAGCCTGACACCTGTGAATCAGCTGGTCTTGGGCCCAGCACACAGCAGGCGCTAAATGAGCAGAGTTGTATACAGGAGGTACTCATGGAATGGCACCCACGGCTGTGAACCCCATCCTGGCTCTTTGCAGGTAGGAGGGTGCGTGTTGCTGGCGGGTCTGTCTGTCCCATCTGCCCATGACCTTCTCCAGCACAGGCACATGACCGAACCTTCTCTTGGTGCCCAGAGCCCTGCTCAGGACCAGGTGCTCCATGGTGACATCTACTGAGTCGCTGGACACTGACATCCCAGAGGATGGAAGGATGGCGAGGACACTTCCTGTCATCGTCTAACAACCTCCAGGGCTTGACTCTCTCCGGAACGTCTGCTCACAGACACATACATTTGCAGTGTCTCTGCAGGACTTACATTTCTTCACAGCAGAGGGAGTTATTTAAAGTCCCCATGAAAACAGCTGGATCTTGATGAAAACAGACCGGCTGGGGCCTGAGGGACTTCGGAGAAGAACAGGGACATGCCAGGAGGATTTACTGTAGACCTTTCCATTGCACCTGCCCTTGATGGCTGCCTTCAGGGCAATAAAGATGCCAACTGGCCTCAGTGGCGTGAAGGACAGCCTCCCGCTCACAGCAGGGGGAGCCTTCGTGAATGGCTCCTCTGTCTTGGGGATGTGGGTGGCCTTGTTCACTTTTTTCTTTGATCTTACCCTTAGAAGTTTGCCAAGAGCTGTTCTGAGTCATCAGAAATGGGAGGAGCTGCTGTTTCAGCTAGAACAGAAACAGACCTTCCTGATGATCCCTGAGTTAATCCATCAGCCAGTTGGGATACCTACTGTGTGCTGGGCCTGGGCCTGCTGCTTTAGAGAGCAATTGGTGCATAGTGGGCCCATGATAATTTTTAGCTTGTTATTCTGATTGTGATGATGAGGATGACAATGGTGAAGATAATGACAGTGGTGACACTTCCTCCCCCATCCTGTGACCCCCTCTTCTGCCCTCAGGTGCTGGCTCCCCCCTGCTGCTCCATCTCCCCCACGTCACCCAGGAGGGGCTTCCCTCCTTCTCACTGACTTAACCCTAAAGTCTGCCTCTCAGACGAGGGGCACATATGTTTGGCTCAGGCCTTCATCTTGCTCAACACGCAGTGGGAATGAAAGCCACCTGCAGCCAGGCCCGCAGTGACCGGCGTGAGCCTGGCTGGTGGTGTCCCGGTTTGTCCTCATTGCCCCCCTTCCCCAGGAAAGAGCATCAGAACAGAACTTGTGCATTTTCCCCATCGCGATCTGAGCAAGACCCTCCTGTGCAGAATCGTAGATTCTTAGACCAGAAGAGGGAGAAACCGGATCATTCAGTCCAACCTTTCATGGTAGAGTTGGGTAAACTGAGGCCCAGGTGGGGAGGCAACCTGCCCCAGGTCACACAGTGAGTTGGTGACAGAACAGAGACGAGGATTGAACTCCTGACCTGTGCTTGATGGCTCGGCTCTGCCCGAGTCTCTCGGGTCTCAGGTCTGGGTGACGGTCCAGAACCCCAAGCCTGGAACGCATGAGGGAGGGTGAGTTTGGGCAGGGGGTGTGGGCCTGGGTGGACAGTGATGGCATGAAGCCCATGGAGTAAATGCCTCACACTGGGGCCCCCAGGGTTCCAGAGGGAACAGTGAGGGATGGTCTCCCTGCAGTCCTGGAATGGGACCAACGGACAGGCTTGAACCTGATGTCATGGCAGCTTGAGATGAAATTGTCTCAGGCTCGCAGTGAAATGAGGAAAATCAGGTCAATGCAGTCTGTCGGTATAAAGTTGCCAACTGTTCTTTTTGGAAAAGCCTGTCTTTTACCATGAAATAACATCATTCCTACTTTTGGATAAACCTTTCTTTCTTTCATGAAAGGACTGTGAGAATCAATCTTGGTTGCTGTTTCGCGACTCACTTTGCAACTGTCAGAGAGCTTCGTACCTGCAGGACTGTCTCAGCACCGCTCCCCCATTAGACCACTAATGCGTTTCCTGTCTAGCGTTCCTCAAACTTACAATCTCTGTGCCTGAAAGTCATTGCTGCCGTCCAGACCTTGTGTTTCCATGAACCCAATTTGGGAAAGCTGGCATTTAAAAATTGGTGTGATTTGTCAACGAACTTTCACAGAATTGGCTGGGCTTTCCTGAAAGCCTGTGCTCAGAGACGGGAGGTGGGAAAACGTGTCTGCTTCCTCCCTGCTGCCGTGTGGGCCCGTAAATCATCCTGTGCGAGGCCCAGGGTCATGGATCCCACCCTCCTAATCTGGACGCGACAGTCAAGTCTCCGAGGGTCATTCCGGCACCAGCAGGGATAAGAATATCCTAGGAGAGAGCCTTGGGCTTGTCACTTTGCTCTTCTTAATTCATACTTTATTGGATAATTCTTTGGGGGAGGGGGCGGAAAGCTACTTCTGGGCCTGTAGGGAGGAGCGAAGGCAGGGCTCAGTGTCTGGTTCTCAGCATAGGAAATCGAGGCAGGGCCCTGATGGCCAAGAAGGCGTGGTTTGAGGGGAATATGGCATTTGGGGGACAGGTGGCAGAGGGGCCCTACAGGGGGCATCAGAGCCAGAGCAGCAGGCTGGGGTCCAAGAAGGGAGAGGCTGGGCAGTGAGACTCATAGAGCCCTGGAGCAGGGTGTCTATTTCTTTTCAGCGCTGTGACCCCCTGCGCTGTGCCTCCCTGTGCTGTGCCCTGACCTTCTGGAAGGTCAGGGGCAGGTGAACAGCCTTCTGTCTTTGTCCTGCAGGAGATGGAGGAGGCCACCAGGTTTCCTGGGCTTGGGCAACATGGGGCAGGGAAAGGCTGGTGGCCGCAGGCAGCCAGACGCGGAGAAGAGGGGTTGGAAGATCAAGCACTTGATCTGGACCTCAGAGAAAGTGGGGCTTGGGGCTCTGCCAATGCCAGGAGTCCTTGGATGGAGCAGTGGGGGCGGGGCTGGACACCCCCAGCTCTGGGGTTCTGGCTGGGACAGTGTTACTTGCACATTCAAGGAAAGGCCTGGGACGTGGGCAGTGTGCCCTGCGGGTGTGCCAGCTGCTCCCCGCTCTGGCCTGCCCTCCCTCAGCAGCCTCATCTGCAGCAGTGAAAGCTGACTCACCTCAGGCGCACCTCTATTTCCATCCATCTCCACGAAGATATTTACCCAGTGAATGAAAACACTTGTTTTCATCAGAAACTTGGGAGCTGAAGCAGATGCTTCAATTGATCTGTCTTCTAGTGTCTCCAGGAGCCCCAGCAGGACCCAGCTCAGGGTCTGGATGAGCCTGGGCCATTAGGGGGCGCACTTGGCTCAGCAAAGTGATGCTGGACTAGGGGAGGAACCCCCCCTCCAACCTGCCACACTGCCCCACCCCCACAGTGACCATGATTTGCTGGATGACATTCCCACAGAGTCAGGGTAATCTGGGGCAGGAAGATGGATTTGATGAGGCTTCACAAGCTGCTTTCCTTGTAAATTTTTGGCAATTACTTTATTTTTATGGAGGAGATGGATCAGACTTTGACACATTCCATCAGCCAGGCTCTGACCAATCGTTGATGGCTGGAGAAAGAGACATCGATGTGCTTTAAAGTGTCACCCAGGACAAGCCATGGACCGTGGGAGAATATTTGCCAAACATATATCTCATAAAGGTCTCTATTCAGAACATATGAAGGGCTCTCAAAACTAATACGAACTAATAATTAAAAAGTAATAATAAAAAGACAAAGAGCCCAATTTAAAAAGATCTGTGAGTAGACACTACACCACAGAGACTGGGCCAGCCAGCGAACACACGGAGGGGCTCGACATTGTTCGTCACCACAGAAATGCAGAGTAAAACCGCAGTGCGATCCCACTTCCTCCCACTGAGTGGGAACGGGGCTGGCGATGGCAAGGGCGGGGGCAGCTGGAATGCCCATGCACCGCTTGCTGGTGGGGATGCAAAAGAGTGAAGACACTTGGGAAAAGTTTGGTAGTTTTATAAAAAGTGGAACACTTACCACCCCACGAGAAAGCGTGAGGTCATACAGATCCTCGTGCCCGCATGTCCTCGAGGCTTTATTGGAAGAGCCACAGACTGGCAACAGCCCGACGTCCGTCAGCAGGTGAATCGATGAGCAAATGGTGGAATGCTCTCCCGCAATACAAAGGGATGACATATTGATGCGCACGTCGGCGAATGTCAGCACGGTTTTACTGACTGAAAGACCCAGGCAAGGAACAGCACACAGTGTACCATTCCATTTGCTGAAATGCTAGAGAATGAAAACGAATCAAAAGGAACAGGAAGCACATCAACCTTGCCTAGGGAAGGGGAGAGGCGTGGCGGTGAGACATACAAAAAGGCAGAGGGAAACGTTGGAGGGTGATGAGTATTCAACAAACGGTTGGGGTCTGCATCCCCCAAATTCCAAGGTTGGAGTCCTAACCGGCAACCTGTTAGTATCAGGAGGTGGGTCTTTGGGAGCAGATTAGGCCACGAGGGTGGAGACATCGTGAATGGGATTAGTGCCCTTGAGAAAGAGGTTGCAGCGAGATCCCTTCCCCCTTCTGCTGTATGAGGACACGGCGGCAGCAGCAGCGAGAAGCTGGCTGCCTCTGAACCGTGAGGTGGGCTCTCACCAGACACTCAGTCTGCCGGCACCGCCATCCGAGACTTCCCAGCCTCCAGAACTGTGAGAAATCAGTGTTGTTTAAGCTGCTCAGTCTATGGTATTTTTGTTACAGCAGCCTGAACAGATGAAGACAAGAATGTTTATTATCTCGATGGTGGTGGGGATTTCGTGGGTATATACATCTGTCAAACTTATCAGAATTGACACATTAAATATGCACAGTTTATTGTATGTCAACTATAATGCAATAAAGCTGTTGAACATTTTTCAAAAGGTTTCGACATTGCAGTGTCTTCAGAGCTTTGGGAGATGAACGTTCGGTCTCTGCGGTGAAGTCCGTCGTTTGGCCCCGATTCTCCATCCGCTCTCCACATCAGCACCCTTTGCCGTGGGACTTCACAACACCCTCCCGCTGTGGATGGGAGGCTGTCCCACCCCTTGACAGGAAGCATATGGCTCTTCCGTATGACTTGCTCTTGGCAGTGAGATGTCAACAGATGTGAAGCTACTGAGACACAGATCAGGCTGTGGACTGAGCTGCCTCTTGCATCTCTACCATTGCTGTGAGAATGAACCTGGACTTGCCTCCTAGAGAACGAGAGGCACACAAAGAAAAGCCGAGTTGCTCCTGTCCTCCCAGTCAAGGTCAGCCTATAACGGCCAAATGCCATGGCACCCCCACACATGTTAGTGAGACCAGCCAAGTTCTGCAGAGCTGCCCAGAGAAGCAAGCAATACATGTGTTTTGAGGTTAACCAATGAGGTTCTATGATTTCTGTTAGACAGTCTAACCGTGGCAACAGACAACTGACTCAGGCCCTGCAAGAAGGAGAAGTCTGGGCTACCCTGTAAGGCTTCCTGGAGGAGGTGAAGCAAGAGGGGTTTAATGGTGAGCATGGACTGGCCAGAAGGACAAGGAGGGGTGAAAGAACAGAGATGTGGAAAAGGCTGCAGGCCCGACAGACTCAGCTCAGGGAACTGAGACACAAACTCAGCGGGGACAAAGGCGAGGGTAGGACGTGGACAGAGAGGAGGCAGGGAGAGGGGCCAGCCCACATCACAAGGGGGCTTGAATGCTGGGCTAAGGCATTTGTAGGAAACGAAGAGCCATAGCTGGCCTTTTAGAGTGACCAGTCACGTGGGCAGGCTGGAGGGAGGGGTGGGGCTGACAAGACAGGAGGCTGGGGCCCGGCGCAGCTGAGCAGGTGAGTGAGCTCGGCGGCCTGAACTCTGGCCCAGATGCAGACCCTGTGAGAGCCATTTGAGGGACAAGGACCCCAGAGGGTGTTCATGTGGCTGGTCCTTTCCTTACAGTTTTTCCCATCTTAGGCTCACCTAAGTCACGCCACAGAACCTTTGGCTCGGGCCCAACTCACCTCTCACCGTGGCCAATTAAGTTAACACTTCCAACAATTTTTAATGGCTTGCTAATCAGTAAGAACTGGGAAATAGCTTTCAAGGCTCCAAGTGCGGGGCAGAGGGGGGAAAGAGCTTCCACGATGTTTGCAAGGTTATCGTATTCATAAGATCCCATGTTCACCCCCTCTGTTGTGATTAATTACACTGCCCCAGTCCACCCACATTCAGTTACCGGTGCAG